>JEMP01000018.1:53549-177238 GCA_000738655.1 Venturia pyrina ICMP 11032 | reverse complement strand
ATACGAGCTACTATCTAGCGTAACTAATTAATACGGCGGCGGCGAGAGGTAGGGGTAGGGTTTTATTAAGAAGCTATATCGTTAGCTTTAAGGCGTATAAGTGTAAGATAAGTAGCCTTAAGGTAGGCTGCTATTAGTCCTTACTTTCCTTAGATTCCTACTAACGTCCGTACTTTCCTTAGATTCCTACTAACTTAGTTAAGTAATAGACTTATTCTCTAACTACTAGGTAGAGGGCCTAGCCTTAGACTACTAACTTAAGCCCTAACGGTATTCAGTAAGTTTTTATAGTAAAGGTAGTAGTAGCTATTCTAATATACGTATAGGTAGTCTATTTAGGAACTAATTAGAGTCTCCGGTAAGATCCTAGATACTAATTCGAGAATAGTAGGGTATCCTAATTAGTAGAATAGTTCGAATTGTTAGAATAGTTAAATTTGAAATAAAGGTAAGTAACTAATTTCTTCGATAGGCGTTAGCGTCTTAAGATCTATCTCTTCTACGCCTTTTTATATATAGATATACGATCTAGGCGACGTTGCGACCCCGTTAAGTTATTAATCTCTTTAACGTTATTCTCGTTATTCTCGTTATTCTTATTTACCCCCTATATATACGATCTTATTACTATATTCTTAACCTATCCGATCGCGAGCAAATACGACTATTAAAATACCTTTTTAGGATATTCCTATAGTAGTAGCTTATATAAACTTTATCCGTATATCGTTTACGGCTGCTCCGGCGTTAACGGCTAATAAAGGTTTTAGTAATAGCAGCCGTATACTGATTTTAATATTACGTTATTAACTTAGATATACTATCCTTTCCTAGCTAGATCCGATGCACGAGTAGGGCCGAGGCGTTGCCGTACATCGCGACTTTTAAATCGCCTCATATATTGTGTATGCAATACAGCGCGCTTACGAGATCCCTAGTAATATTGCGCATTGGCGTATTGTTAACATTGCAGCTGAATCGCGCCCGAAATGGCAGAGCGGAGGTTGATAGAATAGAGTGGCGAAAAATGCATCAAAAGACCCTGGCACAGCTGGCACTACTTGGCCGGCTTGTCGGAAAGGTGCATTAGGGTCGAGACCTAAAACTTTGAAATTGAAGATATACCCGTCCCCGTCTACAACCACTTTTCCCTCCCTACCTACAACACAACACCAACCACCAGTACAACCGACACCACAAGACAATCCCATCGACATTGTTCTGAAGTCCCCACCCTCACGCACACGACCACAAGCGCGTTATCTTACCGCGACTTCACATCGCCGACTGCGGCATTTTCTCTCTTCTGGACAATCGCTCCGTCCCACGACACTCACAATGAAGGTCTTTTCAAGCACGTCGCATTTTGACTACGACTGGGAGCACGTCTCGACGGCCAACTGGCAGAAATATTCCCCATGGAATGAGAAGAGCACCCACGTGATAGCCGTGGACACGCTCTCGCGGCACGTCGATGCATCCACTGGCATTGTAAGACAGACTCAATGAGCATGACTGCGTTGCACCACTGACACGAGCATACAGCTTCGAACAGAACGACTGATAACTTGCCAACAATCAGCACCAAGATGGCTCACAGCCATCCTCGGCAGCCAAGAGCAATCCATCGTATACGAGGTCTCTTATGTTGACCCCCTCTCCAAGAAATTGACCCTTTGCTCTCAAAATATGACTTGGTCAGATTTGTTATCGGTCCGGGAAACAGTCACATACACACCATCGCCGCACAACACTGTGTCGAGCACACAATTCCATCAAACCGCCAAGATTACGGCACTTTGTGGAGGTTGGCAAAACATCAAGAACAAGATTGAGACATTCAGTATTCAGAGGTTTGGAGAAAACGCTGCCAAAGGAAGAGAAGGATTTGAAATGGTCCTGGAGAGAGCCAGAGAGGTTTTTCGGGAGGAGAGAGAAAAGGTCCAGATGATGGGCCAGGCCGCTTGAGCTATTGCGCTCGACCTCCGAAAACCACGGCGGTCCTTTTTCATTTCCCTGCTGCGTTCAAGCGTATTTCCAGTTACAAATCCCTGCTCCTCAGGTTGTCGACCTTTTTTCCCTTGCTCCGCGGGGGTTCGACACCCTCGCGCATAGATTGTTCAAGTGCAAAATGGCGTTATTGGGTGTGATCTGGCATAGAACAAAAGCTATCATGTTTGAGGATATCCGGTTGCTGATTTTTCATCAGCAAAGCGCGGGCAGTAAAATGGGGATGCATATAGATTCGAAACCATTCTAGATTTCCTCACTACACAAATGCAGATATTGGAGACTCTTCAGAGGCCAGTGTATAGACTGTGCTCAATACATTGTTGCTCACTGCCTTCTTGAATGGCACTGTGACGTTAGTATCGCCTGTACGACGAAGATGCCAGTCTGAACTCCTAAACACCCAGGTACTGCAGACTCAAGAAGCCCACTCATACTCAAACCGACACAGCGACAAAGGATAAATGATGATCGTCTTGACCGATCATCATTTGGGTTGATCGACACATAGTAAATTGTTTACGTAAGTACATTTGCCATCCTGAAGTCAATCCAGCATATATAACCAGGGTGATGAATTTGCTTTGTAAAATATTGCATCCTACCCTCGCAAGACTCACGGCCAACATCAACGGCTCGGGTTATATGTCAATCTCGATGTCAATCTCAATGTCGTCCCTTGTCAGACATGGTTTCACGTATTGATGAACATATCGGGTATCTGACGACGATGAGAATGAGAAATAAGTATGCGCAACCCCCCATTTCCTACTGCATGTAAATTCTGTATCTCGTATATCCAAAAGCGTATTTCACTTCTGCGCGAGCAGATGTTTCCCATCATCAACAGCTGATATCGACTATGACTAGATCCTAGGGTACAGAGTATAGTATAGTGACTAAATGCTATCCCAGAGAAACCACTTGTATATACTTTCGAGAAGCTTGTCCTTCTTCAACGGACGGAAGACCAGTCGATGATCTGCCCCACGATATCATCGTATCCTTTCGTTGAGAAGACCATCGACTGGTCCTGCGGCCGCTGAAGAATATCTGCCCTCAATATATCCGTTCTCAATTTTACTCGGGAATTTTCGCGGGTAGTACTTATTCTAGCACGCGTATTTATCGGAACTTTGATCTGCTCAGGGGTTTTCATAGTCCGACGCTAACAACTATTCCGCTGGCAACCACAGTAGTGCTATCTAGAGAGTTACTATATAGTGTCTGTGATCAACTCTTTACGCTTGCGAGATGAGATTTCCATGGTCGTTATTTATGTTTGGTAGCACTTTTTTCTGTTTATATTCCCGGGCTCAGGGAATGCCTGTGAGTTTCGTACTCAGAATATCTCTCCAGCCAGACATCTAGTCGAGATTGCGCGAATATGTTCCCCGTCTGATTTACATGCCGAGTAAGCTTTCCGATCTGATGCTAGACCTGAGCATGTCCTGGCAAACGAAAAGAAACCTTGGTGGATAGGTGTATTTGAATGGATGAAAGATATTCAACATTAGCGCCATGCTTCGCCGAAACGCCCGAAACACCCTATACGTACATGATGTACAATGGGATACATCTCTAGCCCAGTACAACGGCTAAGATGATGACGGTAAGTACAATAGCCAAAATCATCAGCAGACAGCAAGCCTTATTCCTCGCGTTTGCCTGATGCCGCGACGCTGTGCGTAGTTCCGAATCGGCGGTTCGTGTGTCCAGCCTCACGTTCTCGACGTTCTCGGATATGATGTCGAGTTGCTCTCCCTGCTCATGCACCATTGTCGCCACATCTCTAAACAGCTCATTCAATTCTCCAACGCTTTGTTCGATGTTCCTGATTTCGCTTTCTCGTTCTATGATCAGAGATTCTTGGAAATCCACTTCATCTTGTGAGGCGAGACGGAGTTGTTCTTGATCTTGCTGTTGCTGGCGCCCGAATCCGGATCCTGATTGCGCTGTTGGTGATGAGGCGTCTGCGTCGAGCGCTGCGCGACCGGCGGCAGCTGAGGCTCGTTCTTTTTCTAGTGCTGTTCGCTGGAGATCCTGGAATTCGCGGAGGGAGGCTTGGAATTCGCGGTTCAGCTTCGATTGGGTGAATCGTTGCGCTGGCTATTGTCTTGGTTAGCATCTGTGTCCACCATTGCCCAAACCCAAAACTCTCAAACTAGCAACAATTAGATCAGTAACATACGCCAACATCTTCCCAGGCAATAACCTTCTTCAAACCCTCTCCCACTTCCTTGAACTTGGTGTTGCCTTCATCGATCATGTCCCGTACTCGTTCCCGCACACGCTCTGTTTCCCGCTTCGTTCCCAGCAGACCGACTTGTGTTGAGAGCCCAGATACATTTGATGTGAGAGAGAATATCTTATCGGCGAGCTCGCCAGTGTAGCGGGTAAATTCTGGGTCATCTGCGTATGCGGGATCATCTTCGCGGCGCCAGTTTGTCGGTTGGGATTCGAGTTCTGCGGAACGCTGGAAGGACATGATGGTGTTGAAGGTGTATTATTGTTGCCTTGAGGATTGGTGGTGGTTGGTTGGAGACTTGGAGGTGAGCTCGGCGATGGCGATGGCGATGCAATCATCGAACGCTAGTTCTAGCAGAGCAGGGATCACAATGTTGTTTGAGGCTCCCGGTCGTACATAGTAAACATACTTAGTACATGAGGTGCCAAGGTAGTATTATATCTGGACAACACCAAAATACTATATAGATGATGAGCTTTTCGCCTTGATTCCTCTACATTGACATACCTCTCCATTATGGCGACCATAACGCCTGTGGTCAAACGCCCACGACCATACCGCGATTTTCTCACTCCCGCATTGCATCGCAAATTCACAAGTGTCGCCCTATTGGCGTTGGCTGTATGCTATGTTGATGCCGTATGGATGGCTGAGTGGAATGGCCTCAATTGTATGTACCGGAAACTACTTCACACGGACGAAGCTAACCATGCGGCAGCCATCTGGCAATTACAGCCCTTTAGCTACACAGGCATTCGCGCACCTCTCCTCTTCATATCCGCCCTCGTCGTGGCCATCCTACGGGTATCGCGGACGCATAGTATGGACATACACTGCTCAGGGATAAAGAATGGAACTGATTGGGCATAGTTGGTACAAGAGCGACAACCTCTCCCTTGCAGACATTGTGGAAAGAACTGTTCGATGTCTCTACATATCTCACCTTCGTCTGGTATATGCTCTCGGCTTGGGTATTCAGCGAAGTGTACATCTGGGGCAGGCCTGTCGAGGCGAAGTTGAGGACGACTTTTGCTGCGCGGTACGTGTTGGAAGAAGTACAGGCAAGACTCGAAGAGCTAACAATTCCCAGTCCACATGAGCGTGGTGTCAAAATCAACGAACGCGCCGTCGCCTTCAGGGCAATTTTTCTCACGGTTGGATTCATACAATCTCTCTGGCACATGATCAAGGATGTCGACAAGGTGGCACCCCACAAGACAATCGCGGACACGAACTCAAAACAAACATCGGTCGTTGAAGCTCCTTTAATTCAGCTCAGAAATGATATGCGGCGGATAGTCACACACGCTGCCAAAGTGGCCTCCGCTGCCCTACCTGGTGTATTTTTGTATCTGGCGACCCCGATACGTAGCATTGCTTGGGGCTGGGGATACCGGTTCCTCAAGAAGTTCTACACTCTTACCCCAGGTCAAACCGAGAATAAATCCGGACTCGCTCCTTTCCCAGACTTCCTATTCCGTCTTACCACCGAGATCTTCCTGCTGATTATCTTGTGGGAAATCACAAACACCGCGTATAGCGCCTACATCAGTCAGGAACCACTGAAGAAAGGTCGCCCACTAACAGACGACAGCAAGGATCCGAACGGAAGCTTGATCAACGGACTGAAGGCGAACAAACAATTTGCGAGAGCCAGCGCATTCTGGGAACTCTCAATGATAACATCACGCTTTCCCGATCGCCGACAAACAATTTATGACGAAATAGACCGATCAGGAGGCAGCGCTTTTTCTCAAATTCTCACACTCAGTCTTGCCCAAGTCTCAGCTGTCACCTCTCGCATATCAGCATACAATGCTACACTGGCCCCCGCACCTCCTCCAGCTGAGGAACAATATGCTCTCGCTCGTGTGCCTCAAGCAGCACCTCTCAAGACTGACCCTATTTGGGCTGATGGAACCGAGAAACCAAACCTGGCGAAAACCTTAGCAAAACAGTACGGCAACTCGCCTGGTGCCAAACCTATCCACAACGCCCTCGAATTTGGCTCCAAGAAACTCTTCTCCCCAGCCCAACGAGAAAAGCTTAAGAAACAACCAGAAATTGTTGAAAAGAAGGTTGAGAGCTGGTGGACGGAGGTTTTGAAGAGTCGGCTTGGCTACTTTCTGCGCAAACCTTTTTCAAGACTGGCGACAAAGGTTGTTTGTGGCAAGGGCGGTTACAGTGAGAGTGGAGTTTTGGTGGATGCGATCAGTGCCGTAACAATTTTGGCTAAGGAGGCATTAAGAGAGGATAAATTTGCGACGGTGCAGAAGGAAATACCGAACATCCTGTCGACGTTCACGGAAACGATCAATGCGATTGAGGGGTTCTTGGGAAGTTTGGCGCCACATAGTACCGATGTCTTCTTCACTCAGGAGTCGCGCCAGGAGGTTGTCGAGGTTAATGAGGTACTGCAGGCATTAAAGGACTCTACGGGTGTTGTTTTGATGGCGTACGGGGAGTATTTGACTAACTTGGGAATGAACAAGGCACAGATTTCGGAAGTCAAGGCTGTTGCAAACGTGCCAAGGAAGGATCAAGGGAAGAATAAGGTCGTTGAGGGTGCGCCTGCGATGGCTCAGATCTAGAAAAGTAGGGCAGATCAAGCCGATGAGTGTTTGTACGATATGTGTGGTCGATTAGCGTGGCGTTGATACCATACCAAGTAATGAAAAGCTTCCTTGATTCGTTCTCCTCGTCATATGTTTCTTGATTACTCTTGCAAGTATGTAGGTTCTCTAATTAAGTCAACGACATTCTCGATGTTCATATAAGCAAGTTACGTCTTATTGGTTGATTGAAAGATTACTAACAGATCTACAGATTCAGCTTACACAGTATATAGCGGAGGAATCAGAATCCGATAGGTGATTACCAAAAGTAATCATCGGATCAAGATCACTAAGGTAATTTCTGCAACTGAAGCTTAACGGACGAGCCTGAGTTGTATATTCCCATCAAGAATATCTTTCTCTTTTGACATTCAAGTACACTAATCCCCATCCCCATCCTCATAAAACATCAACAAGTCTCACTCCCCTCTACACACCCAGCCCAACCATTCAAGAACTCCCAACCAACTAACTAACCAACCAACCAACCAAACAACACCAAAATGCCAACCCACGCCGCCCTCGTCGTTCCCGAAATCGGTTCCCCCTTGATCCCCTCAACACGCACAACACCATCCCCAGGTCCCAACCAAATCCTCGTACGCGTCCATATAGCAGGTCTAAATCCGCACGACGCAAAAGCCCAATCAACCGGTCTCTTCATCAATAAAACCCTGCCCTCTCCCTTGGGCATCGACATCGTCGGTCAAGTAATCATCCTCGGTTCCGCAGTGACGAAATACAAAGTCGGAGATGTGATTTTCAGCCTCGTGGCACCTATGGATCCAGACGCAGCGGGAACACAGGAATACGCACTGTTAGAGGAGGGATTGAGTGCGCTTGTGCCTAAAGGAGTTGGCGAGCATGAAGCGGCTGTCCTGGCATTGAATCCCGTGACTGCGTTTTGGGGCATGTTCAGGGAGGGGGGATTGGGTATTCCGCCGCCTTTGCCGTTTGTGGGACATGATCCTAGGTTTGAGTATGGGAAGCAGAGTATTGCTGTTATTGGGGGCGGAAGTGCAGTGGGGAAATATGTTGTTGCGTGGGCCAAGTATGCGGGATTCGGAACGATCATTGTTACAGCCTCCAAGGCGAGGAATGGACAGCAGTTGATGGAATGGGGAGCAACGCATGTTCTGGATCGCTCTTTACCGGTGGAGGAAATGCAAGCTCGGGTTAAGGAAATTGTTGGGGATGATCTGATCTATGTTTACGATGCCGTTAATCCTGGACAAGCAGCTGAACTCGGCGCCTCGTTCTTGTCGACTTCCAAACCGGGAAGACTGGTCGTTATCGCTGGTGGCGATTTTGATGCCTCGAAGGTGGAGGGTAAGAAAGCTGGGTTTGAGAGGAAGATGGTATATGCTGCGGTTCGGGACGAGCCGGAATTGGGTAAGAGTTATTGGGATAATGTTGGAAAGTTGATTGAGAATGGCGATCTGAAGCCGACTGCTTATGAGGAGATTGTTGGATTGGATGCTGAGAAGGTGAACGAGGCCTTGAAGGGTTATGCCGAGGGCAAGGCTGTTGTGAAGCCGCAGTTGAAATTGATTTGACGCGTTGGTATGTATGAACAGGGTTGTCCATATATGTCATCCTTAAACTCCAAGTTGTTGTTTCTTTGCCATTTTTCGATGACATGAACATCAAAGCCGGTCCCTGTTTGACTCCTCAACAGTTACCCAGACAATAAATGCAATCCAGAGGGAATTGCGGCGCCGGCACTACATCCCGTTGAGATCGATCCAAATCATGTTGCTGTCAATGATCGCGCGTTTCGAGGCTGAAGATAAGAAGCATGTCATGCCACGTGCAGTGATCGAAGAAACTTCATGAGGGTGAGCCTATTCATTCAAACAGCGGCCACAATTCCTGAGCCCCCTATCTGTTCATTTCGCTGGATTTCGTTGACAATAATCATAGTTGCCTTTCTGGAAATTATTCCCCCAATACGGCGGAAACTTGACCTACACAAGCATTAGCAAACACACCCGCACCAATTCTCAAGGTCATCTTACCTCCTTCCCACCACCCCCAAAGACAGCAAATGTCAAGATGAACACCAACACCTGCGTCCCCCCATCCATCGCAGCCGAGAGCAGATAATTATACTTAATGAACCAATCCGCCTTATACCTCCTCAGGTAGAACTGTGTGAAGAAGCCGATCGCGAAGAAACTCAGTATCGAAGAATTAATCCCAACGCACAGGAAACCAATGTAGTACGTGATTATAGCGAAATTCCAGTAGTCGTAGCCAGCTTTACTCCATCTCTTGTGCGCGAGATAAAAAGGGAGGGGGATAACGAAGCCTATCAGAAAGGCGAGAGTGACCCATTGGTAGCGGCCGCCGACGCTGAATAGCTTACTTGCAAGTCCACCCCATGCTATAGCTTGGGAGTTGAAGGTTTGGATTGTCTGGCCGGACCAGATGTTCGTTCCCTCGATTGACAGGAGGGTTTCGCGTTGGGAGGTCGTGATCGTGGACATCATGATGTAGGAGAAGATGCTACCAATTATTGTCCCCGACTAAGAATGGGTCAGTGAAAGGGGCTTCCATAAAGCAAGTATGGTGTACGTACCATCTGCATCGCAAATGTGCACCGCGGGCTCAAGTGAGTGTACTGAGCAAACTTCAGATCTTTCAGCAACAAGTGTCCCTGCGCGACACTATTGTAGCCGAACAAAACAAAATACATATTGGCCATCGGTCTTCCAGGATGCAAATACCCACCTAACATTTGTATCACTGGCTGAACATTGAATCCAAATCCGGTGATCGCAGTTTGTGCTCCAAAGAACAAGATACAGATACTCGACAGACTGCAAGCAACCAAAAAACCCCACCAGGGTAAGGTCGATTCGACGATGTAAAGCATCAGCAGTCCGATCACGATGGAAAGGACCAGAACCATACCATACCACCAATTCGGCACATCTTGGTAGGCCGTCATGAGTCGATAGTGCGGGTCGTCTTCCTTATCTTCTTCGCCGCCCCATTTCGAAGTCGAGTGCTTCCAGAATTTCCAGTTCCAACTTCGTGGGCTGAACATATGCTTCAGATTCGCGACTGAAGCAAAAGCCCATGCAGATTTGATGTCGTTATAATGCCAAAGGAGCATATGCGAAAACGTGGCAGTGATAGCCAGGTTCGTGCTTAAGATGTACGTGGCGAATGTGGCCGTAAAGTAGGGCAGTCCTTGGGCTCCAATAAGGCTATCCTCCACTTCCATCTTTGAATTTAGGATCGCGCTCTGATTGAATTGGACGTAGTGAGTACCATTCGAAGCCTCTGTAAAAAGAAGCTGCGACAGAAATGGAAACTAATAGTCGTTAGGACATTTGATTTGCGGCCCGCGCACTCCTCATACCTTTCTAGCGTTCCATATGTTGCCATAGTACACTCCTGTGAAAACAGCGATGCAAAGGAAGTACCCTACTAAGTTGTTACACAAAGTTTGAAGAGGAAGCCACATCGCTGAGCTTCCGATGTACTGCCAATCAAAACATATGGATAAGAGGCCCAAACCCTCATTGCCGTTCGAACCGCCGAATATGTTGGTGAACACCATGCTCTTCCTGTTGGCGATACAAAAGGCCGACACTCCAGTCAGAATAGGCATGACGTACTCCGGGAAGACTTTCATTTCGTTAGTCGGAGAGAGCACGACATTTGCACTGCACGAAGACCTACATTCCCAAATGAAAAGAGCACTGAATCCAATGTAGAATACTCGGAGCTTCTTCTTGACCTCACTTTTTTCTCCATGCAATGTTTCAATCAAAGAAACAATTGGCAAATTAGAAGGATATAGCATTTTTGTCGGGTAGACAAGAGTGCGACGCAGTAGACCTGCGACACCATATCCTAGACATTGAGAGGCAAATATCAGGAATATACCTATGACCGCGGACGGAGTTTTGCCGTAGTAGAGACGTTGGACGGCCAATACTTCGATTGCTAAAGGCGCGTTGGCGGCCGCGGCGGACATGACAACGATTGCTAGAGATATTTCAGCGGCTTCCGGGTACACAAGTTGATGGCTAACTCACCTGCGTGTTCTTTGCTGTTGAACTTTTGATGATGATCAGTCTTGCGTGTGGACTAAAGATTGCTCAAACTTACAGGATGAGGGTTGAGGAAGCGCCCAATCACTCCCTTCGTTGGTATGAGAATGGACATTGCTTCTCCCAGCACATAGCTGATCACACCGAGAAAAATGGTAGAAACAGATACTGTTTGCGGTTTGAAGTAGTAGATTGTGGCTATGCATCCATATTAGTAAACCCGCAAAGACGTATGGCTTGGAATTCGCACCTAGTGAACCTCCAAAAGTACTCAAACCGATGCCTGATTTCGTCAGCAGATTAACACCAATGGTGGATTGCAGGGGATATGACCTAAAAACCATACTCGAAATGTCCACTGTCATGTTTAAGTTAGAAACGACATTGGGATCAATAGCGAAAGCAGTGGCATACCGGATCGAGACCTGGGTCGTCCTCCGCATGGATAACTTCAGTGGCCAAGTCTTTTGCTGTCTCTGCAGGGGCATCGAATTGCGCAGAGCCATGTTCATCAAGGGGATTCCTATACGTCGGCAGAGTAGACTTGCTCTCTGCCATGCTCCATCTTCCTGCATTCTTTTTATCTACGCTCCCCCTAGTTTGTTCGCTCTGCATATCCTGCATTGCTATCTCCTCGGCCGCTGTCAAGTACGAGGAGGACGACTGGTAGGAAGTCATGGCGGAGAAAGCTGTTGTACAGGTTGATTCCTCATCATTGACAATGATAACCACAAATTACTTGAACCATCGTGTAGAAAACAGGGGAATTGGCAGCGACGAGCAGACGAGAAGTCAAAAGTAAGTTTTTGGTGCTAGTTCCTGTACCTTGATGACATTGCCAACCAGCACTCATCAAGGCCATATAATTTCCTGACGAGCTGCCATTGCTTTCTCCATGAAACGAAGATCCCAAGATTTGAAGTGGCGACAGGCGACAGTCGATGCCTAGATTAATTCCGCGTGCGATTGTAGAAGCTGTTCCAGATTTGGTGGGTGATCCTTTCACAGGGCAAGGCATAAGACCGATGAGGTGCTTGGATACACGTTAGAAAAGCCATGGCATGTCACAGCCAGTGTTTCGCGAAGCTCAATAATGATAATTGTCGAGGCTCTTTATGCAGCGGTTGCGAGCGTGCCGCATATTTCATCTCCGTGGACACAGGCTTGTGAGATCAGTTGCAGCTTGGAGGAGGTCGCCGTCGCTTTTGTGGAATGTTTGTTCCAAGGCGGTTTAATCCGGGACGAGTGTCGGAAGGTGACGGATTGGTATTACGAGTATACGAGTACGAGTATACTATGGTACTGTGTATGCTTCGCGTTGATGAAGCCCAAGGGAGCGATGCCCGAAGCGTCTTAGTACGGTCATGGGATCTTGGACCTTAGCGGGGTTCTGTGCTTTTGTAACTTCCCGTTAATCGTATATTAATCTCCTAACTGCTACTTAAATACTATAACTATACGTTAACTAGTAATTCAAATTCTTTTCCTATAATCTTCTAGTAAAATATATTTCAAGTATTAGCTAAAAAGGGAACGGTCGTAGGCGTGAGATTTGTAGGGAAGTAGTCGTTATTATTTATATAGGTAGTTATTTTTAACCGGAAGTTCCGCTAGAATAGAAGCTCCGTACGATATCGTAATTAATATCCTAGCTAGTAGTTATATTCCTACTAGGCCTAGACCGTAAATAATATTTATAACTATAATTTAATAGCTAGCTGCGCTCGCGGGTAATTACGGAGCTAGGCTAGTTCTAAGTAATTAAAAGTTAACGGCTAGTTTAGCTGTCGACCTTAACCCTCTAAGCTACCTAAAGGATTTCGAACTACCGTAGACAAATAGTATACTACTATTAACGTACTAGTAATTTGATTTTATAAGACTATAGCGGTTACCTTTTCCTATATATCTTTCTAGTTAACCTCGATCGAATAAGTTTAAGTCTGCCTAGATATATTTTAAAACCGGGTAGAGCTACTATAAAAATTTAGATTAGGGATATTATTACTATTTAAATTTAAGGTCTAAAGGATCTTATATATTAATCCTACTCTAGTACGCTACGGTAAGCGATAGCTTATTTATCGAATTCAACGAAGGGAGCTATAAAAGAATAATTAGTATATAAAGGGTTTTATACTATAGATACCGGCAATATTACGGACCTGGGCGATATATAGTAAGATATTCTAATGTATATATTGCCTAAATCGACCCGAGTAATATAAAAGAGACATTTTTATATACTTAAGCTCGTATTCTAGCCGAGTTCTAGACGTGCTCGCTATATATAAGACTTTATTATTATAATACTTTATTCCGTCTATAGCTCCGATTCCTAATCATAAACTCTCTATAGTATTGTTATATTTCTAGCTCCCTAGCTATCTTATACCTACCGTAAGAATATATACTTATAATCTGGTTTCTCTATACTAGTTAGGGAGTAAGATAGAATTCTCCTTATCCGTAGATCTTAAAGCGACTCCTACGGTCTTAGTTTAGAATATAATTATAAAATACTTACTAGATCTTATAGCCTATAATTCTTAATAATTAGGAAATTAGCTCTTATTAATTCGACTTCTTAGATATATTATTACTATATATTTATCCCGTTAAATCAACTCCGTAACCTCCGTCTTATAACTATATTAGGTATTAAAAAAAGTAGTTAAGTTAAGTAGCCTCCTAGCTAGATCCCGTTATAATACTATAGACGATCTCTTATATCAGATCGTCCGTCTAGATAGATAAGAAAGAAAGAAAATAGAGAGTAAGACTACTAAGGTCTAAATTAAGGAAATACCCTAGTTATCTCTAGCTTCCTATACTTCCTATAGAGTCTATATAAGACTTAAACCTTAGTACTTAAGCGTAACTTCTTATTAGGATCGAACGGGGTAAAGCTACTTATAACGATAGTAACCCTATTATCTCCTTCTCCCTTATCTTCCTCTTTAAGTTACTTAAGCTCTTTAGCGCTTAAGATAGTAAAGTCCTCTTCTATAATTTTGCCTAGCTTAGTAGGGAGGGTAGCTATTAGCTTATTAATTAAAGGCCTTAACCACGGGTGCTTGTTTCCTTGAGTACACTAGGGAAGGGTAAGGAACTTAGTACGATATATCTTAGTATAGGTATAGAGCAGCGCTTAAAGGAAATAGATTTTCGGATCTACCTAAGGACAAGACGGCTAGACGTAACATCGTATTTACCGGTAAAGTAGTTACGTAGTTATATAGGATCCAAGATAGCTTTTAGGACTACCGTCTTCTTTAGAGCAGTATCTACTACTTTCTATCTTAAATTAGTATAAGTATAGTAGAGGAATAATAGGTCTAGACTTACTAAAGCTTCGGTAATTATAAGCTTCTTCTAGTTATTATAATTATTACGCGACTTAGTAATTATCTCCTTCTCTAGTTCTAATACCTTTAGATAAGAAGAGTCTAGATATTTCTTTACGATAGCCTCCGTAGTTTTAAGATTAGACTACGTTAAGAGGTACTAGACCCGAGTATAGGATTCTACCTCTTTAAACGTAGCGGCGATATCCTTAGCCGGCTTAGAGCGCTTTCGCTTCTCCTTAGTTAGCGGCGGGTAGGGTTTTAAGTACTAGTCTATAAAGCTAAATTATATTAGTATAAGCTTATATCTTAGGAAGGGTAAGAGTAAAAGATTATAAGAGATAAAGCCTTATACTTCTAGGGGGAGTAGCGGGACCGTAGGCGCTTATAGAACTAGGACTCTTAGGATTTAAGGTCTACTAGCTATTATTAGAATTAGAGGGCATAATAGCGGCGGTAATAAACAATTATATAGAACTTATAGTTAAGGAGAGAATAGGTATATAATTAAAGTTTAAGAGGGACTTAGAGGAGATTAAAGAGTTGATATTAAAGAGAGAAAGAGGTCGGGGACGTAAATTTATATTAGTTATATTATCCTAGTCTTCGGTTAGAAGTAGTAGGCGCGTTATTACTATACGAATTATTTTTTACTCTACTAAGGTAGTAGCCTTACTTACGTATAATAAAAGAATATAGCTCTTATAGGAGTAAATATAAAGTAGTAGCGTATCTCCTATCCGTCGGTATCTAAAATTATACTCGAAGAAACTCTATAGTGCCGAAATACTAGAACCTACGCGTTTAAAGAGTCTCTCGTATATTCGCGCGTCTATAAGAGGCTAATATATACGATACTAAACCTATAGGTATTTCTCCTAGCCTTACTTCTTGATTATTAGTATTAAATTTAACCTAGTAAAATACTAACCTTAAAATATAGGTATAGGATAGTAGATTTACGACCTAAGAACTCGAACGGAACTTAGAGGTAAGAATATAGAAAAGGATATAAAGTAGCGGTATATATTCGTCTAGATATAACGAGTGTTATTATCTAGTATTTCCTATCGCTTCCTAGCCTCGATTTTCGAGACTTTAAAAGATTTCGGGTTTAAAATCCTAAGATAGGAATTTAGTAAGATAGATAGCTCGAGAATTCGTCTTTATATCTTTCCCTATTATCCCCGGATATCCCTTAGGTATTTCCTAGATATTCCTAAGTATTCCTATACTCTCCTAAATACGTTCCCGTTAGCTATATCAGCTATTCTAGCCATTTCGTAATATTAAGATTCTAAAATAATCAAGTTAAAATACCCTAATAATAGCTTAACTTTTGGTCGGTATAGATACGAATATTATTTTTATAGATATAACTTATACTTTTTTTTAGACATCCCGTCTATTTTTTATCTAGCTCTATCTAAGCCTATTCGTTCTTTACTAATTCGAGTTCCTAGGCCTAAAAATAGTACGCGGTTAGACCGTACTCCGAGTAAAATACGACGATACTTCTTCAAGTTCTTCTTTAGGTAGCGATAAATCTAAGGAGGACCTAGAGTTATAAAGCCCTACTCCTAAGTATATCCGTCTCTTAAATCTAGAGCTAAGTATAGGAACCGAAGATACTATATTTCTAGATAATAATAAAGACGGGCTAGGAAATCTTAGGCCTCTTAAAATAGGAGATAAAGCTTTAGTAGAGCCGGAAGTTTATAATACTATCGAGCTTCTAGACCTAGCTTTTTAAGATGCTATATAAAATCCCGAGTCCCCGGAGACTATATAAGAGGAGGAGTAGGAATTCGTCTAGTAAGAATAAACCCTTTTTAGTTAATCGGATCTAATTTCCCGGTCCTAGACTTTAAGCAATTCGAAGACGAAGAATCGGAGGATTTTCGGTAGGGAGAAGATAGCTTTAAAGAGCTTAGAGGTATAGTACTATTTTTAGACCTATCTCTTATCAATCTATCTCTTATTAATCTAATACTTAGTTAAATACTAGCTCTAATTCTACTAGAGACTAAAAGCGCTAAACCTTAGNGTAATTGCACGGGTAGATTGCGGTTTAAAAGGCCCGCCTTTCCCCGCTATGTATGGTACAACCTCGCGCCAGGGACGACTTCACCTCCATACTTCACACCCCGTCTCCAGCCCGGTCATTTCACTTATCATTATTGCTTTTGATGAATCCTTCTTGCTACTATGTACTATCTACCCTGATTTCCCCACGTCTTCAAAATATTAATATTGGGAGGATCTCGAGGCGGGCACGTTTTGTCCTTCGAGATCCTTGAAGGGTGAATGAGCATCCACATGGACTCCATTGATGAGACATTACTATGTATTATTATAGTTCTAGCTACCTGGAACCCGCCAGTAGCACCGCGGAGACTGGGCAAGAGAGCTCGCGTGGATGGGGTGCATCGACCATTTTTGTCAGTATTCTAGAACGTGACGGTTTCCCTCTACCACAGCACCACAGTAGAGAATATGCACTGATAACCTTGGTTGGCACTCTCCCATGCATTCTAATCCGTGACATCGAAATCCCAACGCAGGTCTATTTTTCAGTCGAAACGGTAGTATATCGCTGTTACATTCATTCTCTGATACCTGGCAGATCTCTTCATTGTCCACGTTCCATCCCGATGGATGCGAGAACCCGAGCACCTGCCTATGGACACGCCGCTGCTGCTGTTGTCTACCATCTGCAAGCCACCGCTTTCTGACATTGTGGTCACGCTATCAATGAGCACGAAATCTACGTCAAGAGTGATCCTCATGTTCCCTTCGTATTGATCCGGATGCTTGAGAGGCCCTCCTGCGCGAACAAGCATACCGCAAGGAGAGTCAACATACTGCTGACACTGAAGGATGATCAACTTCTATTTACTTAGTTCACTAGCGTCTTTGACGTCTCTTGGCAGTCATTCTAGCATCAAGATCCTAAAAGCCCCAGTCGTGGGTACAAGAGCTGCAGATAACTTGATTGGGTTCTCTTTCCGGACGCGTAGTGGTTTGCGATGTCTAATTTTGTTGCGTGCGGCAATCACTAACAAAGCCTCTGGACAGGTACATCCTTTCCGAACGTGGAATGAGAAAAACCGGGAGAGCAGCACAAAAAGAGACCGGCTTCTTTATTGTTGACGCGACCCTCGTCAGTTATCGCTATTGAATATTTTCCCCTCCTTATTTACTTAGGGTTTGATCTGCATTGATTCATGGCCTTCCTCTTCGCCACACGAGTCTCGATCAATCGCCAGTCCTTCCTCATCTCAAGACTCACCCCATAGGCTCCAGCAATGGCGAGCAAAGCAACAAGAATAAGTCGTTCGGAGGATACGATAGAATGGGTTCCTGGAATGGAGAAGCTTGTCGGCTGGGAATTTCTCGACAAGGTGAACAGAAGGGCGCTGAAAATGATTAACCAGTTATACTCTCACGAACGTCATTTTTTCAAGCTACCCGATACCGAAAACCCAGCGTTGAAAATCAAGAGCCGAGAAGTGCCCGAGGAAGATCGACCAGCGATTGAGGGACAGAGTGTGCTCACTGCTACTGCATGGAGTGAATACTTTACTGATGCTCTTTACGGTCGGCCTTTGGGTATCCCGAAGCCCAGACGACATGTTCAGAATTGCCACATCGTTGGACTCTTGAACGGCGACTTGATCATCGATGCCACGTCTCGTTTGAGACCTGGTGGTATGTACTGGACTCTCAACCGAGGAACGCAGATGCTTCAGCATATCAAACCTGGCAGGAAGCGACCGAAAGGACCAGTAAAGGGGCCAGAATTTCACATCGATGAAGTTGACCAGTATGTAAACAATCGAAACCCATCTTGACTTTGACTAATTCTCTTTCTAGATACCTCAGCGACGGAGGTCCTAGAGTGGACTTTGGGGCCAGATTTCCACCACAAACTGAGCCCAGGATCTTGTCTTGGGTGGAGAATGGAATCGGGGCGATCACACATTTTGATGGAAGGATTGTCGTTGGGGGCCAGCTGGTTCCACGGTCCAGAGCAGACTATGCTGCCGCTGAGAGTATCAACGGTATGGCCTTGCCCATATCCACAGCTATACCTGCCTTCCTTGAAGCCTTTTCTATGACAATCTATTACACGGCTAGACTCACTGCCTTCAAAGTCGAAAATAGAGTAAAGCGCAAGCGTCAAGACGAGCCAGCATCGCCAACATCCAAACGTGCTCGCGTTTCTCGCCCCAAGGGCGAAGATTACTTGCTGGGCAGCGACGAGCTTCTAGGCCAGAATGTCCCAGATGTCACCGAGTCTATGACGGCAGCTCTCGACCCTTTCTTCGAAGCCCTCGGTCGATCCATATACGAATCAGCTCGTAAAGCTGCGTTCTCCGCCGAAATGAGGAAACGGGAAGCTGAAGATGAGATTGGCGCGCCACCATACAAGCGTTCTTGTCCTGCTGAGCGAGGACGCTTCGACGCACCCAGAGCAGTAGTTGGGGTCAGGATGGCGACAGCAATTCAAGATCTCCTCCATGGTACGCTTCGCAGAGCGACTGCTGATTTTCGGCGGCGTAAACGCATTTCTTGGAGTCCCTTTCCAAGCAAGCACGATAGCGATAGTGGCCTGGATGCCGACGACCATGAAGGGCGCAGAGGAGTGCTGAGAGATACACAAGAAGCCAGCAATTCTCGACTAGAATTCGACGAAGATAACGACCAAGTCCAAGATAGCAGAGGAAACATGAATGCCGATCAGGAAATCGGGGAGATGATTGGTACCTGGGAACAGCAACCGTCAGATAATGGGCCCGCTCCTGTATTAGAAAACCACAGAATCATGGGAGAATCCAGTGTTGATTGGGGAGGGCATCCCCCAGTCCAACGCGATGAAGAAGAGGACGACTATGTGATCAGAACGGACGACTGGACTCCCGATGGCAAACGGTCTCAACTTTTTGACAAATTGAGCAACAAGAACTCGGGCGATGGAAAAGATCGTACGAACAGGGAGGAAACTGAGGCTGAAGGTAGTCAGGACGACGGCGGAAACACAGCCAAAGCTAAGGATGGCAAGGAAGGATCTATGGTTGACGTCTACGACTATAGATCTGAACCTCCTCTCCCCAGGCGGCCTAATGGCAACGAGGCGTATGAGTGTCCACCTGAGCGACCGGAGGACGACTATATGATGTCTGGCGCACTCGGGCCCGAGTCTCCCGTCCAATCCCCAGCTCCCTCCAACATAACTATAGGCGATGTAAGGGACGTCACGAAGGAGGGAGGGACAGAAGTGAACACGAATCAAGATGACAACAAGATCACGGGTGAACCTGAGCCGCCCTCTGACGAACCAGGACTTGGCCCAAACAGTTCAACAAAGGGAGCAGTTCCAGAAGGAGCTGGTCTAGAGGCGGCAGCACCAGAAGTAGCAGATCCAGAAGTAGAAGATGCCCAAAGTCCGATCGATCAAGTGACCTTGCATCTCATAGCCAAAGATGAGGCCGAACTTGAGTTTCAACGAATCGTAGAGAGAAACATAGCTGAGGAAAAGGATCCGGTGGCCAGGGCAAGGCTGAAACAAGAAGACGACGCAAGAAAGGCTATTAAGCAGATGGAAAGCGACGAACTTGTGAAGTCGATATTGGAGGACTCAGACAATGAGTGCGGCGATTTTGATGACTCGGACGAGGAAGATGAGGAGTCTGAGTTTTGAGCGGCCATCCCCAATGAATGTATAGTAAATACACAGCGGAGAGTTATTATCATCCATGCCTAGGTTTTGAAAACAAATGGCGGTGGGCAACCTTAGAGGGCAATGAGGTCTGGAACAGTGACGATGAAGAAGGCGCTGCCGAAGGCAATAGGGAAGAGGGAAGAGGGAAAAGGGCCAGACTCTCAGGAAACCACGAACGTGGTCGAAGATAAGAGCAACGAATCACAATCAACATGTTTCCAATCACAATACTAGGTACAGGACTTTGCTATCACACAGGATCATCGAAGCTCAACAGACGCCGAGTGGGAATACGCAAGCCTGCATCTTCAACAATCAACAACAGATCGACCACGAAAGCTACCACGATGTTGCCCATACGTACGCGCTTCGGAAGCAATAGCAGCAACGACGGTGATGGCGGAGATTCACCCCGTGAGAAGACGGAAGGGGACGATGAGAAGAAAGACGAAAGCGCAACACCGCCCCACCACATGACGAAGGCAGAGGTCGATGATTTTATGAATCGGCGTATGGCTGAGTTGGCCAGTGGCTTGCCCCCTGCCACGAGAAGGTTGCCTACTATCCTCGTTGACATCTGGCTTGGGTGCTTTTTGAATGTCAATCGTTGTAGCGCATTCGGTCTTGGTATGATAAAGGGTTGAGACTGGATAAAGAGATGGTGTATTGACTTGAAGGAGGATAATGGAGGCCGATTCCCTCGATAGCGAGTTCATGAATTCAGTGGACTTTCTAGGAACCAATGGCTAATATGAAACGATTATCTATGAACTATACATACTACAAGTGATTCTCCGTAATAGCTAGCAGGTGGTAGCCAAGAATCATCTGTGAGCGCGTAGTCTTGAAAAACAAAATCCCTATGCGACTTCGTCTTGCTTCCCACTCATACTCGTGATTCCGTCATTGCAGAGAAACCTCGTCTGCTTCTGGAACTCCCTACGCGACTCTAGCCCATCCCCTTCAACACAGCCTGCTGATATCGTGCAAAAGCTCGACTGTCAGGCCAACCCGAAAGCGTCAATCCATCTCAAAGAATCCCTGCCCCCAAAGCAGCAATACCTTCTTCCATCTTTCAACCGCTTCCAGGGTTGAAAGCATTCGACGAAGTCAAAGCCTTTCAACGCTAGGGTCCCATTCACGTCCTCACATAAATCTGATCGCCGCCTTCTACGCGCCAATTCTTGATTTCCCAACTCTGGCCCGCCAATACACCTACCACTGTCGCTGCGGATTACGAGAAGCTTTGTGCCAGCGGGTTTGAATTGCAGAGCCGTCTCTCATTCTTCAGTGATAGGCCTGGACAGGCATTGGTACTCCGGTAAGCAGAGCTCCATGTTTGCGCAGCTCGAGGCTGGCATCGCTCTCCTTCTCCCCTCGACAGAAGTAAAGCTGCCTCGTCCATGGAGTAGTTAGCTAACGACTCCAATCGCAGAAAAGAACAACAGACCACTCGCATTGCCCATCGCACCGACGCGAGACTTTTCTGGTATCCGAATCTTGCCCACCGAACTTTCACCACCGCCGTCAGTGACCGGACTCTTCCAATTGTTCGACTCGAGCAAGCGCGGTGGATAGTGCCGATCAATAGTAGCAAGCCTGAAGCAGTTCTTCTTCCAAGGTGAGTAGCTCCAGCACTGATCGTCCAGAACACAACATTCGAAATTTACTTTGTGGCGCAACCCAGTGCGCCTTATGAGGACTCGCTGACCTTGATTGAACAGGACAGCACGCTCAAGGCGCTCTATCACTATATTCCTCCTCGAATTATCAGTCCAATTGCGCTTTCAGAGCTGCTATCAAATCGATACTCCCAACACCGCGACATTCTCTCTTAGGTCCATCCAGCTTCGAGCGTAGATCATCCTCTTCGCTCATCATTAGCACGTCTAAGAGGCATTGAGACTAAGTAAGTAAAGGTCTGTCCTAATACAAGCTGGTATTCATAATCCATTTCTCAGCTCGTATTGCGGCTACTCAGGCAACCTAGTCGACTGGAATATTAGCTAATCCGTATCTTCAGACAAGAGTGTCATTAACAGGCAGTTCGAGTCATCATGTCGGACGCGGGTGAAATTAGCAACGATGATGGGCCGGAAACTCAAAATCCACGGCGGCGTCGAGCGACCACAGGACCTATGAGGGTAGCTGAATGGGTGCAGCGGCCAGTCATACATTCTCCTGCAGCAGAGCAGGCGCGCCTCCATTATGAGGCTTTCAGATCGATGGGAGGACATCTTCGAGACCTGACCGACATCGTCAGGCAACTGCACGACACGTGGATAAGGGTGTACAACGATGCCCTCATATATCATGCGGATTTTCGCGATGACATCAATCTGCGAAATATGTACACTCGGTTCCATGTGGTGTTGAACGCAATCCAAGCAGGGGCTCCTATACCTCCAAGCTGTCGAAGGATGATCGAGCAACGTGCGAATGAAGTAGCGGGGCGAGAAGCTAGAAAGGAAGCTGCTCGAGAGATGGGCCGGGTTGCAGACCCTTTCATTGTGGTGTTCGAACCATCAGCTCCAGCTTCTGAATCCGCCTCAATGCCAGCACCTATTGATCTAGGTCAGATGCACGTCGACGGAATGTATCGGACGACGCCTGCCTTCCAGGCAGAGAGACTAGCGGAAGCAGCCCTGAGGAATCAGGCCGCTGAGCCGAATAAAGCTGGAGAGAGTAAAAAGGCGGCTACAGCGAATGCGACAAAGCATAAGCAGCCGGGAGCAGCAGTTCCGAGGAGGACTGAATCAGCAGAGTCTGAGCGGGATAATGCTAGAGACGAAGGCGTCGTGGAGAGACCTCTCGTTTCTCTTGCAGTCCCATCGATCACGAGCAGGCCGCAGACTCGAGCACGAGCGGAGAATGAAGCGGACAATGAAGCGGCCAATGGAGATGACCTCTCCGTCAACAGCACTCTTCCAACCGAAGTCCAGGAGGACGCAGAAGTTGACCAAACCAGGCCTGTCACTCAAGATGACCTCTCCGTCAACAACACTCCTCCAACCGAAGTCCAGGAGGACGCAGAACTTGACCAAACCAAGCCTGCCGATCAAGGTGATCTGCCGACTGGATTCGTACGTGAACTTGATTTGGATGAGGTCGAATGGATTTTTGAGTGGAAAGCGACTTGGGATGCTAAACCAAAAGGGGACCACAAGAAGTCGAGAAACGTGTGGCTTGAAGATAACCCAGGTCAAACCTGGTCCTGGTCTCATTCAGGGCAAGTGGACTTCAACAAGGTGCATAGAGTTGGTGAAAAGGCCAAGAAGAAAAAGATGAGCCCAACCGGCATGAAGAATGGGTTCGACGAGAATAAATTATACTTCCAGAGAGCGTTGGACATGCTCAAGAAAAAGAAGGCAGACGAGGAAGCCAAAGAAGCTAAAGCCAAGCCGTCCGAGAAGGCGGAACCGTCCAGCCACCGTAGGCATGGCCATGGAAGACTCGAAGCGGAAAATGAGGTTCCTGAGCGAGAGGCAGAAGAAAATGCCCACCAGGAGATGGATGAAGACGATCGTGATAGCCCGGAAATTGCAGAATTTGAGGATGGAGATGAGGAGATTGCCGACGAGCCTTCCTCAGTCGGCACTGGTGCATTACAGACCACGTCAAATCCGCTGAAGGGCGTGAAATTCATGCCCAAGGAAGAAGCACACGCGAAGAGCCTTCTTCGCAAATGGAACGACATGGAACAAGTCTCGAAGAAGGCTTTCTTGAAAGACTGGGCGGCAAAACATGGAGACTATCTCGGAAAAAAAAAGGCTGAGTGGTGGTTATGGGCCAAATATGAGTTCAACCAAAAATACCCTGGAACCATCATATACGATACCAGACTGAAGAACGACGACGAGAGACTTTGGCATATTATCAAGAGGAAGTCGGCCAAAGCTGTTGTGAGAGGGGCAGATGACTCTTCGAAGACACAGGCGGTGAAGGCTGCCAGCGAGACGGCGAGAAACTCTCCAGGAGAGGAGGTAGGCGATCTCAAGGTGGACAAGCCAGCTCGTGGTCTGAAGCGTAGCCGACAGGCAGTTGAAGTTGGGGACTCGAACGAGAACACACCGGGTGATATGGTTCCAACCACACGACAAACTCGTCTCGAAGCTGGCGCAAAGCGTCGCAGGACCACAGCCCTCGCAGGACACGATGCTGACCACGCCATGTCAGAGGTTCCTGATCCGACACCAGGTCTCATCGAAAATCCGAATCAACGGGTCATAATCACGATGAAGAAGACTAAGTTGATTCTGAAGCTCGACAAACCTTCCGCTAAGGATTTCGACGAGCTTGATGAAGCTCAGAGAGCTGCGGGAGGACTCCTCAGCCTGGAAGATGGAAGTGAAGAAGATGGAATTGAAGAAGATGGAATCGAAGAAGATGGAATCGAAGAAGATGGAATTGAAGAAGATGGAGTTGAAGAAGAGGAGATGATGGAGGAGTAGTTGGGCTGCTTTGTGGGCCCTGCTTTGTATATTGCGCTTCATGTTCGACGATGCTATATAATACGAAGGGGGAGAGAGGACGAAGGCATGGCATGGCATGGCGTGGGTGTCGGAGCTCTGATATTTGAAGGAGTCGCATTGGCTGGTCATTGATGTTGATTTGCGAGGGAGGTATTTGCGCGTTTTTCTTTCTTCTTTCATTGTACTCTGCTGGCCCCTTTGGGCCTGTTTGGCGCTTTCTTGTGGTTTTGTCTTTGCTTTTGGAGAAGGAAGTGAGGTCGAGGTCAGCACTGGCTACTTGGCACGGCCAGTTGAGAAGCACCCGCTATTCTGGCGGGTCCACAGCTTCTACCCATCACTTTCAGCCCCCACCCTTCAGTCTTCATACAACGACAACAACAATATGCAAGCTATCGAAGTTATTACCTCCTATCCCCCTCTCGTTCGCTCTCTGTGTCTTCCTTCCATCCTTCATTTCTGAACAGCGTCCGTTCTTCCTCAAGCTCTCTCGACCTCCTTCGATATCCTAGGAGAGGGACAAATCTACCTCCCTAGACCCCTTCGCCCTATCACTAAACAGCAGGCCTGTACTCATCGATATGGCTACAACTTTGCTCGCATCGCGGAATCTCATTCGAATCATAGACAAGGTGTGCGTTGATGGCCCAACCCACCGCAAGACAGAAGAGAAGGAAGGGGATAGGCTAGAAGTGCGAAGCACGTCTGGCTGACGCAGAAACAAGATCCAATGCCTACACACCACCAGGACAACCAGTCTACATCAGTGCTTCCAGTCCACCAGAAGATACAGCCACAGTAGTAATAAACACCGAGATTCCCGCCTCCTCCGCTGGAAACCTTGCAATGACTGCGGCCACCATCGAAGAGAAATTCAACAATGCGCAAACCCTGTTGATTAAGCCTTTCCGAACGGAGGAGTTGCTTTTATAAATTCGACTTTGCGAAGAACTCAAGTTTCGAGAGGTGTGTTGCGCCTAACGATGGACAGAATCTGGATCTCCTTAATGCACCAATTGTTAATAGTGATTTCTCTGGCGGTCCTGATGATATGTGAAAGCTCGCTCCGAACACTGAACCTACAGATTCGGGCATCCTTTAACGCCGAAGTCCTGTTAAGTAGAGCATTTTGCTGACTTGCCGAAAACTGGTAAGGCTTTGGTAAATGTAGTGGTAAGAAGATTCGACCAGATTGTGACTTATACAACGTGGAACACGCTGGAGCTATGAGGGAAAGATGTTAATTGCTGGTCTGTTGAGTATGCTATGGTACTCCATTTTCCCTCCCCTTTCTCATTCCAACAGCCCTAGAATTAATTTTCCATCTTTCCAATATCGAGATCTCCATCACCGCGCAACGGGGTGTTGGATATCTCCGGTATCTTCACATTCCATTATCTTAGTACTAACTCCTCAAATTCAGTCGCCTGCTTGTCAAGTTCAAAAAAAAACCTATTCCCATCTCTCTACTCCTCCTTAGCAACTTTCTCCCTCCTCTCATCTGTCCTACCGCGCTCGTAGGCCTTCTCAATATCCTCTCGGTGTGCGCCAACTCGGATTCCGCGATAACACATTCCATATAGTGCCCAGAGCATACATGAGATTGACATGAATAGAAGAAACAAGTAGAGGTCATAGACTGTAATTCCGCTGTCTTCGTAGACTGTATCTTTGTTTGGTTGGTCGGAGACGCGGCCTTTGGCTGGGATGGTGGGGTTGGTGGAATTGAGTGACATTTTTTTGGTAGGTTGGTTTGTGTGGGTTCGAAAATGGGGAGAGGAACGTGTGTTCGTTTGCGAGAGTTGAATTGCTGTGACTTGAGGACCACTGAAGGAGCGGTTCGTGGTGGTTATGGTTTGCGTTGATGTGAGTTGAGGACTAAAGTCGGTTGAGTTGGAAGAAGAGAATGAGGAAAGCTGATTTATTACAGCGCCCTTGAAATCAGGTTTGTGATGTTGTTCAGAGCTTGAAGCGGAACACATCTGCGCACAGTCTCACGCAGCCTGCTAGTACTTAGACCGTCCTGCGCAACGGTTTTGCGCTCAGGTTTTGATGAAACTTTCCTTTCACTTCTCAAATTTCAATTAACCCCCTTAGTACAATTTCAACACTAATTTGTTCAACAGTTTACTCAAGCATCAGTCATTCTGCCTGGAACATTCGATGCCTATAGCATTGTCTTAGCCCAAGAGACCTATTTTCCTATTCACTAGGATCTCCAACCTCCCTCTACCTCAAGCTTTCCTGCGCTCGATTCTTTCCCCTCTTCATTTCCTGATCATGCTTCTGCATTACCTTAACCAAGTTACCTAGTATTCTTACCGTCTCTGTATCATTTTTCTTCCAAACGTAATCTACTTTAGATTGCATCTGCTTTATGAGATATTCTCTGTCCTGGTTTTCTCTGACTTCCTTTCCTAATCTTGCTGGTCGTTGCGGAAGTATAGGCTCTTTTGGTGTGCGTGGGGTTTTTGTGATGGAGGCAGCTGGTTGAATGTTGATGCTTGAGAGAAATGGGAAAAGGAAAAGGACTGATGTAGGCAAAGGGGAAAAGAGTCACAACTAAACGGCGATGTGGTCACTTTTTGAATCCATGAAGACAGCGCATAGCATGATCATTTTGTAAGTCACCCCCTTATTCACTCTTTTACAAGTCCCTATGGCTTGGAAATTTGTACCCGATGATAATTGACCAACAGTTCATTCTGCTTACCAAACTACCACATCCCATCAATATCGACTTCAGCATCAGTATCGTCATCAAACATTCCCTGATAGCCAAGGAACATAGGCCCTTGCCGTTGTGTCCTCCTCATTTCTTCAATTGTGAGCAAAAGCAGTAGTATATACACTACCATGAACCATGTGAAGCCAAATCCTTGGTAGAAAGCCTCGCTACAATCGCAATTTGTGTCGCTGGGGTCTAGGGTAGACATGATAATGGTTGAGGTTTATTGACGGGTCTGAGTAAGTCGGGTTGTTGTTGTCGTTCGTTTGGGGCGTTCTGAAGAAAAGTTGTTGGTGAAACAGAAAGATGTAGGGGGTGAGGAGACTTTGACGGACATAGAGAAGAGCCAGCGATTTGGAAGTCGGTGCAAACAGTGTACGTGACCTGATACCATGAGTAATCTGTAAGTTACCGCACAATTTCCGACTCACCATTGATTTTCGTCGCAGTGAATCCTAAATACCGAGTCCAGAATCCCTCCTCTTGTCACCCTCTTGTTGAGGCACTTGTTCTACCGAAGTCTCAGCTTCTCCTTCATTGGATCTTGTGATTTCGCGTGGGTGGAGATAGCGCGTAACAAAGAGCCATATGAAGAAGCAGATCCATATAGCAAGCGCAGAGACGCCACACCAGAGAACTTCAAGCATGCCCCCGTCAGCACGTTTGTGGACAGGATTTGCTTGAGAGGTCTTCGGTAAGGTTGTGATTACCGCATACATCGTTCTGGTCTTGCTAATGAGGGTAGTGAGTGGCATAGTGGATGTGGTGAGATGTATTGTTGACATGTAAGAATGAGAGATGTGGTTTTTATACCTTACTAACAAACACTGAGCAGTCATATTTTTTCTTTTTTCAAGCCAAGTCGCGTTATTCTCACGCCATCGTACAAAAAATAATAATAGTAAACAGCGAAATCCCGTTTACAAACGAATCCTGAACGCCATTCCTAAGCGCAAATGACTTCTATGCAAAATCCTTCTTCTCTGTTTTGGCACCAAAAACCGACCCGCCTTTCTTCTCCTTCTCGAAATCCTCTACACTCCTCGTCAGAGCCTCCTTCAGCGTCATAGACTTTTCAAAGGAATCAAAAGGATCTTGGAAGTTCTTATATGGCGGAGCTGCCTCTTTAGCCTCCGTTCTCGATGGTACTCTCTTTCTCTCTATCTCTGAGTCTCTTCTTCTCTGTTGAATTCCTCGCCCTAGTCTTGACGACCCCGGTGCCGCGCCAGCCCCTGTCGTCGAATTACCTGGACCCATGTATATCCTTGCCATTCTAGGTAGCTCAATTTCTTCTGGAATGGGTTTAGGCGCAGATCTTCTCATTTTCTTCACTCTAATAGCATTCGTGATCCTTCCGCCGGCGATTTTGATGGCATTCAACGTCTTTGACCCTGTCAGTGGCGGATAGTTTGGGTTTTGAAGATATGCGGCCTCGATGTTGTGGCTTCCATTTATTTGGTTGGAGCGACCGTTACGGCGTCTCATCCAGAAGCTCCAAACTAATGCCAGAATCGCGAGACTGGTGAGACTGAGGAGTAGCATATAGAAAGCAGTTGTTCGGCCACGAGGGCCAGTGTCGGAATGGGAATCAACTGGAGTCATATCTGTGGTGGGAGCTGGTAAAACTGGCGGTGGTGGCGGTGCCATTGTAAGTGAATTCTTCTTGATATTAGGACTTCTTGTCTTTCTTTCTTCCTTTGCTTGGAGTTGAAATGATAGTCAACGAATGATGGAGCGAAATTCAGCACAAGAAGGTGGTATATATACTATCCACTATTTTCATTGAAGGTGGCTCATACATTTCCACAGTCATTTTCGAACAACCACATGATGCTCAGGCCCATGAGCAGTCATGCAACAGCATCAGCGACAATAATTAGTCTTCTCTGCCACATCACCTGTGCGCATCTAGTACCTCTTTGTCTCAGTCCCTGTTGCTGCCCTCACTGGCCTTCCCTAACCGATTTTCTTAACCACATGCCCTTCTACGCCAACGTCCTTCACTTCGTAGTTATCATCGAATGGATTAGGACCCACCATGTTGACCGCGTCAGCCTTCAGCCCCCCTTTTTCTGTGATCTCGTCCTGGGTCTTCTGGCTCATCATGCTTCGTCTATCAATTGCCTCTTGATTCTTCCTATTGTTGATAGCTCCCAGTGCTTTGCCCTTGCAGGCTGCAATCTCAAGATTCGTCAATCGTTTCTTTCCTTTCATCGTTCGCATCCTCTCTTTCTCGACCTCGAACAGCCGCGGAAATCCAGCATTCTTCATGGCGTGGCTGGTCTCTGGTGTCATCTTTGTGGTTCCACTTGTTCCTGAGCTCATAATGGGGCCTTCTTCGAGAACTGTCTGCATTCTCACATTTGCTTCAAGATCATATGGTGGCGGGGGACGTCTGAGAGGGTTTATTGGTATGGAGGTTTGCTGTATATATGACACCTGGCGATAGTAGCGACGGCGAAGATACCACACTAGAAGCGCGATTGCAAAGAGAAGGCTGGCGATTGATATTGCAAGGAAGAACACGCCCTCTCGGCGGTGAGCGTTGGAATCGGCTGGGTGTCTTGGGTCCAACGTGGGGAGTTTAGTAGGAATAGACGACATTGCGATTGTGGTTTGCTCGTCTTTGGGTTGGATTGATCTGTAGAGAATTGGACGAAAGGAAAGGTCACAGAGAAAAGGGGCTTCATAAGTATTCTTGTTGAGGAAGCCTGTTGTTTCTATCGAGAAAGTCTGCCTTGGTCACCTGGAGACAACTAACGCCAAATCATAGTCCTGAACATGCATGATATCAACAACACTGGCGCCACCGCCCACCACCTGACTACAATTCGAGAACATATCTCCACAAAAGCTGACTCAGCGAAATCTCCCAAGCCTTAGTCTCTCACTCGGTTCTCATCGCCAAAGGGATTCTTCCTCCCATAGTCAGACTCAAACTCATCCTCGAATTGCAGCCGATGTCCCCCATGACCCTGCTCATCAATCGAATCATAAGCCTCATCGTCACCAGACTCAGAGTCAACCTCGAACTGCTGCCGACCTCTCCCTGTCCTATTCTCATCACCAAAAGGATCTTTCCTCTCATCGCCAGCCTCAAACTCATTCTCAAAATGCAGCCGCTCCTCTCCAATATCATCCTCACCATGCAACCCAAAAGCCTCATCCACAGACCTCCTCCCAATACCAACTTCCCCCTGACCCCTGCCACTCCCTGCATTTTCCCGACTGAGTTTCCCTTCTTCGGTAGTTCTGCGTGCGATATCCATTTGTTCTTCATAACTCCTCGCTCTCTCCCCTTCTGCATGCTGTCTTGCAATATCGTTCACAGCTCTTTGTCTCGCTTCTACATCTTCAGGACGCTGCTGGTTTCCATTTTTCCGCCCTTGCATTTGAGAGTATATGCGGTGGCCTGCTAAGAAAGCGGCGCAGAGAGTCGCGGTGAAGAGGATGGCGAATAGAATCCTTACGGGGAGTGGGATTCCGCTGGGAGGCTCCGCTCGAGATATCTTGATGTCATGTCTGTTACTCATGCTGTCTATTCCTTGAATCTTAGGGAAGTCTTGGGTGAGGAAACAGGGAGAATTGAAGCTCTCGTTGTCGACCTGAACAGGCTTGGTTTGGACAAAGAGTAGAGTAGAAACACGAAGACAGTATTAATACAGGTCTGTGTGAGGAAGATTTCCTCACTAACTTGGAGATTACCATGTCAGTGAAGAATGCATAGTCATACCTGTGGGCAAATGATGTTCCCACAATGCCAGTAGTCTGTGACATAGTATGCCAGCGTATAGCTTTGAATCATCACAGGCTGGTTATCCACGCACTCTTCCACGAGTAATCAACGATACATGAACTTCAATGCAAGATCGATCTTGCTGAATATCTGGCACATTGTCTTTCGGTTCTGCCAGAAATCGAGCGGGATTTTTTTTGTCTTGAAGCGTTCTGATAGACAAAATCAACCCATAAATACAAGGACAGAAAAAAATCAGAACAAGTACTTGTATACTCGATTCAACACAACATGTATGTATTAAAACTCCATCACACACTCACCCCCAAACCCCCCACCAAAATCTATCCTTCTTCCACTCTTCCTCCTCCTCGACATTCCACACCCTCATCATCTCCCTCTCCACCTCATCCCTCAAATCCATCTCTCTCCACACCCCACTGCAACTACCCTCAGCATAAATCGCATCACCACACGCCCACACCTCCTCTATCTCCCGACCCTCTTCCATCCATCTCCTAGTGATTTCCGCAAGAGCCCTCTGCCGTCTCCATTCCCAATGTTTCCTTCGCGCATCATTTCCCAAATACCTCGCCTTCCAGAAGATAAATAAGCAACCGCCGATCAAGAACCCGAGGATAAAGGAATAGAGGAGGATATTGAGCCAGGTGTTGAAGATGTGGTGGGTGGATTTGGGGAATTCGGGAGTGAGTGTGGGGGTGGTTTGGGCTCTCTGCTTGAGGGCATGGGTTGCTGATGCTTTGTCTATGAGATGCTTGTTGGTGTTGTATTTGGCTATTTTTTCTATATGGTATGCGATTGTTTCGTTGGGGATGATTGCGTTGGCTGTTTCGCCTGTGAAGAAAGTGAAAGTTTGGGTAAGTGGCATTGTTTATGTTAGCTGGTTAAGGTAGTTCTGGTTTATGATTCTGTTTGCCATTAGAGAGTGAGGCTGGGGTAAGGTGTAAATTTATATAGGTCTATCGAGCTGGCTCAATATGATGACTCCTGCTTTAGATATGTAGAGAATCGACAACAACAGAATACTTGGACTCACGTGGTTTTCCTTCTGGCATTCCCTTCTCTTCACCTACCTTTCTAGAATTCGTAAACTCTAGCTGCTGGTCCAACACCTCTTACCAGACATCACAAAAGTACACTCAAGGATCGTGCTAGAACTCTCGAATAGCTCTACAAGATTCTCAAGCCCATAATCAATACTATATTTCCTCCTTCTTTCCTACTTTCTTCCCCTTCTTACTATCCTTCCTCCCAAACGCACCCTTAATCCCCGAGCCCAAATTCTTCGCACCCTGAGCCAACTTATCTCTTTTCCTCTCCCTCGATTCATTACTCCAGGCACTCTCATTCTTCTGCTTATAAGGATTCGCCCCTCCAAAGTGATCGAAACTCGCACCACTCTTCTCCCCAACATTCCCCCCGATTCCTTTGCTGTTAAAAGCAGGCCCAGCATCGCGAAGACTTGCCGATCGCCCAAGCCCGGCATCACGATGTGGTACACCACTCCACCCCGCCTCACGTTGACTCGCCTCCCGCGACAATCCAGCAGTGCGATATGCCATACTAGCAGGGCCCGGTCCGGCTTCTGTTTCATACTTGTTGTCGACTCTGTAAACCCTCCCCGCTTCAACCATCGTCTCATCATCACTCTCATCGCCATGACTGCCAACAGCAAGTCCCCCATCAACAGCCGAATCTTCCCTTGGCATTCCAGCAGGCCCCTGGTGATGCGCCCTAGTACGTACAGCCACAGGCATTGCGATCTTCCTAGCTTCAAGCTCAGCCACTCGCTCAGCTCTCTCAGCCTCTGGAACCCGTCTTCCTCTTCCAGCATCAAGAGTCGGGTTAGGAGATCTCATCTGTTTCTCAGCCTCCAAGGCATTCCGCTTTTCAATCCATTCTCTGGGAATCCCTTCCCTGCGCAAGGCAAAGGGCCCAGAAATGACGGGACGGCCTCCACCTTGCAGAGACTTCAATTCGATCCCCTGGTTACGAGCATCGCGGATCCGTTTGTCCCAGAAATAATGGTTCGCAGTGGATTGTTTCTTGGCGTGTTCATGCTCTTTTCGACGCCTCGATTTGCGCTTGTGTCTGCGCAAAGCAAAGAACGCAGCGACACCAGCAAGGACTACCACAATGGCAAGGATAGCGATCACGACAAACAGGGTTTTAAAGTTCTTGACTTTGCCATTCTGATGACCGGGTATAGCTGTATTGGATGAATTAGACAAGTCTATCGTCGTGGAAGCGGGCATCGTCATCGAAGTGGACGTTGACGTGGAAGCAGGCGTTGACGTGGAAGCAGGCGTCGTCGTTGAAGCGGACGTCGTCGTCGGAGTGGTTAACAGCCATGGCAAGATCGCGGTCGTTGACCCGTCGCTATCTGTTGTGAACGGAACTGTCGTAAAGAATGGAGTGATGGTGCGACTAGTAGTAACAGTCTGCAACGTAGACGGTGTAGATGTCGTCGAATCCGTTGGCGGCGCCATCGGTACGCGCAAAGAGCTGCTCGAAGAAGAAGAAGAAGAAGAAGTGCTTGTAGACGAAGACACCGTTGTCGTCAACCGCAATGGCAGCTCTACCAATACATTGGCTTCGTCGGCCCTAGGAAAAAGTCTAGCCATGAAGTATCGCTGTTACTCGTGAGTGAGTAGGGGGTTATGTAGCTAGAAACAAGCAGGCTGGAATATTAATACATGCTCCCGATGGCATTGGATAGGGATAGCTACGGTGTCGGTAACACCCTCCATGTGACATGCGCCGTGATACGTTGTGCTTTGCTAGATATTGATACTTCACGAAGAGTGGTGACTCTCATGTGCAACGTACTCAAATGGAGAAGCAGACCTGCTGATGCAGTGGACTTCACATGATAAGGTAGCTTGATGGAAGAACGTACCTAGAGATCAGCAATCACTCTTGCGAAAGTTGTCGCCTATGCCTCTCTGCGACATCCATCCAGGCCCCAATCCTATCCACGTTCCATTGCATGTCATAGGGTGCTCCACCAATTTTCAATTGCTCTACTAGATAGGAAACAACGACGACCTCCTCATCCTGTTCCTCTGCTGGTACTTCGGCATCCGACTCATCGCTATCTATCCTCTCAATGTCTTCGAAGTATCCTCCATCTGGCCCTCTTGCGCCTGCCCTGTTAAATCACTAAGAAGGCCTGCTGATTCCCCCTCGCCTCTGGACTGTGTTCGTACTACATTTTTACTGCGATTTAGTAATCGTGCCAGCATTGGACCTCAGCGTTCACCTCAACCGTCTTTGAATCCTGTCTTTCCTCACGTCGGTCAAGCTCCTTATTCCACTGGTATTATTCTTTTGATGCGATGGTGTCCTCAGCGTGAACGATGCGTGTCAGAGGTTGAAGACGACGCCTGTCTACTTCCAAACAGCCCGCAACATTGCTATGAGTGAGCATTGCTTCGTATGGCTAAGACGAAGAAATAATGGAATACTAAAGGAGAACGAGAAATTGAGGCTTAAGAAATGTAATGATATCGAGGTAAGAAAGGAGAAGTATTGCGGACAGGGGGCTATGAGAGGACCAAGCATCGACTACAAACTTTAACGATGTGGCAGGCGACGTAAACAGGGACGCTTGCGCTTTTTGTCTAGACAATACGGGTTTTCTCTATGGAGTCGACCATACTTTACAGCAGGGCGCCAATCACGCTTCCGCCGTCTAGGGCAATAGTGGCTCCGTTGACATATGCACCGGCACTGCTTGACAAGAACAAGCAGGTTCCGGCAACGTCTTCCGGCTTGCCTATCCGTCCAAGAGGAATCTTTGCCTCGATCATTTCTTGGAATTGCTCCAGGGTCGCTTTCATCATCTTAGACTGGAAGGGACCACATGCAATTGTGTTTGATCTGGCATGTGAAATTAGCAAACTTTCCATGCCATGGATATACGGAGGCAGTACGTGATATTTCTCTTTCCAAGATGGTTCGCGAGGACGCGGCTCAGATGGTGGAGACCAGCCTTGGAGCTCGAATATGCAAATGTCTCCAGAGCAGGCACCTTCAAGCCGTCCACGCTGCCAATATTGATGATCCTAGCTGGATCCCCATCCTTCTGCGCCTTCTCAAGTAGAGGCGTCAACAACTGAGTGATTGTAAAGACTCTCTGCAGATTGAGGGTCAAGACACGGATCCACGCGTTGTCCGGGTACTCGTCATACGGTGCTCCCCAATTCGAGCCAGAGTTGTTGACGAGTACGTTCAAGTGTGTCTCCCGCTTCGCCATCTCATCGGCGAGCTTCTTGCAGTCTTCGAGCTTGTAGAAATCGGCGGGGATGGAGTAGGCCTTGCCAGGACCCATCTTTGTGAGCTCGGCGGCGGCTTCTTCGCAGGATTTGGCATCGCGGGAGGAAATGTAGACTTTTGCGCCATTCTTCACGTAGCCTTCGCTGATCATTCGACCAATGCCTTTGGCACCACCTGTGACAAGGACGACTTTGTCCTACGCGCGTTAGTTGGTGCTTGTTGTGGAGTAGGATGTGAGAGAGGCAAGTGTACCTTGACACCGAAGAGGGTAGAGATATCCATGGTTGAGGAGAAAAGGAAGAGGGCAGTTGGAATGGTATGGCAGTTGATGGGGGTATAGGTAGGTATACTGGGGACCTTCAAAGGTCAGGCTAGATAACCGTCACATCTCTTCTGTAGCAATTATCGTGACAACCGTGAGAGGTTGATGAGAAGCCTCGGTACCCGTCCGAGGTAGTCGCGAGTCAGGGGCGCCTACTGTGGTAGATTCCACCACGACCACTGCACACACCATAGACTTCAATTGGACCTTCACCATTCATCTTCCATCAGATATCCATCATGAAAATACCACATTGGGGTGCGCAGTGAGAACGATAGCAAAAACGTTCTTGGAAAGGAAAATGTACTGCTGCCGTTTGTAGCAACAATCGAGCGACCGAAACCCTCACTATCAAGGACGCGACACAACGCAGAAGCATCAAGGGAAAGCTATCTGGAAGCCAAAAATATGAAGGAGAAGAAGAAGCAGGAGTGCAGGTCATTGGGGGTCGTTATTGAAGAGCTTCTTTAATGGGTTGTGCGATGCGAGTACAAGTCGACGGACTGCGCTGGAAAGGAGGACGAATACTAAGTAGCAACAGAACTACGATGCAGAGAAGCAATGCTGAGGCTCAAACTGGTAGCAACGAGCTTTACCACTCGCGAGTAGGCAAAAGGGAAATGAGTAGAAAGCCTGCTACTGCTTCACGATGTGGTCACAGCGTGGAAACTAATATTGACTTACGCAGGTTGATGCAGTAAGTACATCTTTAGGCTGAAATATGGATGGTCGAGTCTATTGAATGTTTTCCAGTTGTTTCCGCTTGCCGGCGGCTTAGATGTTAATGACGCGGTTTATTGATTAGCAACGTGACGTTGTTAGCCAAAGCAACTGTTGAAGCAGTATGATCAGTTACAGGTGTTCATTTTTCTCGGGAGAATTCAACATTCTCATTTAGTTGAAGATACTCTGTTTGTCTCAAGGTAACGGTTCTTTTTGCGTTTCTTGACTGGCCAAAGACTGCCACATCTCCCCCAAAACACCAGCTTTGTTGCCGACTACCAAGCAGCACTTGATAGGCGGTCACTCCTCTTCAACACCCTTTCAGCATTTATAGCCTAGCGATTTGCCTGAAATACTCTTACACATCAACAAGACTCGTAACATGCCTCAATTTTCCTGGTACCTAAACCCTCTCGAAGACTGGGACTTTCAGGCTCGAATCCGCGCTGGGAAACTTGTTATGAAGAAGCCCAATACCCCCGACCGCCACATTGTCATGCAGGCTGATGACAAAAACCCTGCTGTAAACCTTACAGACCAGTCTATCCCTCTTGACCAGGACCGCACCAAACTTGTCCCTGAACAGGAAGGCCAGCTGGCGGGAGACTGGTCTGCTCATTTCCTGGACAAGCTGTACGGCCACCCTCAACACTACCGTGCACCCGCGAATATCCCTGGATGCCATGTGATTGGCTTGTTCAATGGTGACTTAATTATCGATGCCATTTCCACGAAGCGACCAGGGGAGATGCATTATACGTTCAACCGCACGACCAAGATGCTTCAGAGGGTTACTGGAATAAGCTTGAGAGGTGGATGGAAAGCACCACCTATTCATCTCGGAGACACGCCTGGAAACGAGCAACTACGCTCGCGGGAACCCGAGGCTGTCGACGAGGAAATGAAAGACGTAGTTGCTAAATTTGAAAAGCCAATGGATGAGTCGGCTGGAACGCGGAACATCAGACTCACCTTCGACAAGAATGACGATGCAGTCGCCCTGGCAACACTGGCTGAAAATGGAACCGTCGAGAAAGAGGTCCATCGCATGACATACCAAGCCCACAACGTCCTGACACTCATCGCTGCAAGGACAACCCAAAATAGAAGAGGCGCCGACTCAAACGCGACAATCGATATGATTCCACCTCCGAATAAACGCATCGAAGATTCAGACGCAACAATCGATCTTCCAGAGGAGAATATGGATGTAGATTCCAATGCCACCATCGATGTACACGAGGACCACGCACCATCCGAAACCGAGACAATCGACGATCCAGATTTAACGGATACAGAAGATTGGAACGCTACTTATCCCCAGCGCCCTCGAAGTGCCAACATGGCTTCTAAAGCAGTACTCGAGGAACGCGCGAGAGTGGAATATCACGGGAAATTGGGTAGGGTTTCTGAGAGGGAGAAACGAGATCAGCTTCGGGCTGTTGGGGAAGCGGCAACTATGGCTGCGAGGGCTGTTTTGGTGGCTTTTGATAGGGATACCTTGAGTACTGGAGTCGATGGTAAGAGAGATCCTGATGAGACGGGTACGGTCGCGGAAGAGGCGCAGGATTGGAGATGTGGGGAGGGAGAGGAGATGGATATTGACGAGGGAAACGCTACTCAAGATTTTATCCAAGATATGGATGTTATTGTCGACTCTATCCACTCTCCTCCTCCTCCCCGACAAGGCGATGATAAGTCTCCAGACCATATACGAACCACCTTGACCCATTCTCCCGGACTACTCATAAATCCCCTCACATCACCCCTTCTACCCGAAAGCAATGACCGTCCCCAATTACCAACAGTATCTCAACCTTATCCCCAATACACACCCCATCAACTCACCCTCATCCACGAAATCGAACAAGCAGCGGCTGTAGCATCACAAGCCGCACTAACAGTTATCCATAAAAACCCAAAACCGAGTCAATTGAGGTTCATCGAGGAAGCGGCGGCCGTTGCGGCACAAACTGCGTTGGAAATGCAGGGCAGGGTTGAGAGGGAGATTGCACTTGAAGCGAGGGGCAAAACCGGAGCGCAAGAAGCCGGGGATGATGACGAAGAATTGGAGAGTGTAGATGGGGATGCTGAAGATAGGGAGAAGGAGGTATGAGAGGATTGATTATCTCGTTTTGAGGAGAGTGCGTGATCTGAAAGAGGGTGGCGCGATTACTTTTTTATGGTTCTTGTTACATTTTCATACTTTGGAGACTATAAACCCTCTTTACCTATGCGATAAGGATTGACTCGATCTGAAGAATGATAAGAAAAGAAGTGGTTCCTCTATAGTGGATGTGGTACCGATGGCGTCCAATCTCGACAGCGATGAACGTGATAATACGGAAACATCACCAACGCCATTGAAACGATTGGTGGAAGTTTAGTACACCCGTCTTATCAGCTTTGATCATTAGTGGCATGGCTTTACCTCCTAAGCCAATATGCTGGTCAAATAGCACCTACATGCCTCACTCGATTCTAATCCAACTGAAGCTGGTGCGATCGCTGCTTGAGTTACCTTTGAACGCTAATAATTTGTGCTTGTTTCGCACAACCTCGCGTTGCCTGGTTGTTTTTCCTAGTATTTTTCCACAACTATCAACGAATGGATAATTGATGTGGGTTTCTTGCACTGGGGACGAGAGAAAATTTGACGACGTGGCTGTGGGCGATGCTGCGGGGAAGGCGAGCTCGAAAGGAGCAGTGCACGTCGTGTGGTTGCTGAGAGCGAAGTGAGTAAAGATTCAATCGAAGTCTCACTAATTAGCGAACAGCAGGTATCGCGCGTGGTGGAGATGCAGGCTTTGTGTCGAGAGCATTGTTCGCCGAGTGCTGAAATTGGAGTTGATCTTTGAGACAAGACCTTGTCCTGGAGACTGTCCTGAGCATTTGTGCTTCCGAGACCGGCACCAGCCTACGTTGAATGAACCAAGCGAATTTCCCGCTCAGTTCAGACATGGGTCCTCTTCACTCATCCAAACTTGGCCAAGTCGCCGTACTTGCAGATTCGGTCGAAATTCTCGCTCGGAGAAGTATTAGCAACTGATTGACGGTTCCTCTGTTGTATATACATAAATTCAATCATGTGACTCTCGGAGTTGAAATAGCAGAAGGGAATACTACTCAACGAGATGCCGTGGAATGTAACAACGGAACGGGAGATAGAGAAGAGAAAGAGATGATTGACGCAAAACGGAGACTTGTCTGGTTCTTGGCCAGGTGTTATTCGTCCAGCATTCTCGGGAGCACGGTGGGATCTCCTTGTCCAACATTGTTGCACGACAAAGGCTGGCACGCAACGACTTCAAAATCAAAACCATGAAATGATCTCTCATTCAGTCGGACCGTTGAGCGTTGTCGCGGGAGCCATTCCGGGAGCACGATGTTGGAAGAGAGGTGAAAGAAAAAGGCTCGACATGGGGCAAGGTCAGTCAGTTGGGGGATGCAACGGTGAGGAGATGGAAGATGCTAGATGGGAGGAGGGAGGAGGGAAGATGCTCCGATGGGAAGATGGAACGATGAGACGATGGAAACCGAGTCTACACAGTAAGAGAATCATCACGCGTGGGAGGGAGGGTGATGAGATCATGGTGTTGTATGGCGTGAATCTCGATCCCATGCAAGAATGGAGATTCCACTTGTCGATCTCCCGGAGCTGGGATGGAGCTTCTCAAAGCGGCAACTACGGATAGATGTTGGACTGGCATTTGCATATTTCTTAACTTGTTTGACAACGGGATGACGGGTGTGTTACTAATGTTCCCAACGATCCGACTTTCCTCCCGGTCTCATCTGATTCTGACACAGGATGCCTGACAGGACACACAGTACTTGACAGGATGCCTGACAGGATGCCTGACAGGATGCCTGGCACTGCAGGATACCTGGAAACTTAGATGCCCTCATGACGACTCAACAACCCATCATCCTGGCAATGAAGAGCAGGGAGGACGCTGTGCGACGGTCATGATACAACCGAAATTGTCCTCTTGTGACCTGATCCTGACCCTGATCCTGACCATACACGGTACTATGTACACACCTCACGGACAGAGTCTTGCCTACACAGTACTGCCACAATCATGCACAATACACAGTATCCGCGGAGACAAGGAACCAGAGGCGCAGACAAGGACTCAGAGGCGCAGACAAGGACTCAGAGGCGATGACGACTATCTCAGTGCAAAGGACGAAGCGAATGGAATTGGAAATCGCCTCGGGCCATGTCTCTCCGTCTCGCGGTCTCGCGGTCTCGCCCCCGCCGCGCACTCGGTTTTGGTCGCAGCCATTGCGCGTTTAGGGCGCGATGGGACTTGTGCCACAGAGTGGGGATTGGCTTCATCGGGCACGGACATGGACATTTGCTAGGTAGGTGTAGGTGTAGGTGTAGGTGTACTGGTACCAGTACGGGAGCAGTAGATACACCTGCACTTGCCTCTATCGAGCTGTCTGGTCGGCTCACAGACATATTGAATGATATCTTCTTGCTCCTGATGGTTACAGAGCATCATCTACTCGGGCTCGGGCTCGGGCTCTGGTGAGGGGAATCTGGATTGGTGCTGTTTGCCGACATACTGTGTATGGCTCGTTTGTGCCTGGTGTTCCAGATAATGCAGTGCGGGTTGCTATGGAGTGACGGTGAAGGAATTCCTGCTCTGCGTGGACACGGCGGGCAGTGAACAAAGACAGGCATCATATATAAGCCCATCTTTACGATATCAGCTTCGAATGTTTATCAGAGTCGAGTGTCAAAGCCCCTCTTTATCAGCATCGGGTGTCAAAGCCCCTCCTGGATTACAAGCTGAGCTGCCGTTGCCCAATTATCTGGTCCTGTTGTTTCCTGGCATTCCTCGACCCCCACCTATCTCTTGTTAGTCTGCTCGTCAGCTGAAATCCTTGAGCCGTTGCCGTTACCGTCCAAGCCTCGAATCTTCTCCGCCCTCGTCCGCCGAATCTACCTTCCCAGTACCAGCAATCCGACATCACCTCCTCCTCCTAGAAGAAAAGCCGGCTGTCCCCTCCTGGCCCCGTCCAGCAGTCCGTCATGTTTGCTGCCACTCATCTTACTGCCTGAAACAAGTCGCTGCCAGGTGTGCAAATGCAAACCACCCCAGCCTATACCACCGCCGCCAGCCTGGTCTCACCTCATACCCATATTCGTACTCAATAGCTCAACTCCCACGTCAACATGAGCGGCTAAAACCAACCGCTGTGTTCAGTCCAGTTCTCATCATGGCATCCTTTGGAGGCAAGATTGGGTCTACTCACGCGAAATTGCATCGCCGAGGACACTCAGCATCATGCGTAGCGTCTCCAGCGCTGCCATCCACCGCCGAGGGTTATCCTACCAAGCCTTCGGACACTCGCGCCTCACCATTCAGCAACGAGACTCTTGACGAACGTGCGAGGTCACCTGTCCTAAACCAGAGCGGCAAGCCTTTGAAGATCAAGCCCATCATCCGCAAGTTGACTTCGGAAAAAACCAACAAGATCGACCTATCTCGTACCGCCGCCGAGAATGAGCGTCTGGCAGGTCTCGGCATACACGAGTACAGTCCCGCAGCGCGCTCGGCCTCGGATGTTACATTCACACCGGTAAACGGTCGTTCAAGACACAATCGTACCATGAGCAACAATTCACAATTCTCAACAAACTCTGGAGTAGTTCCACGTCCCACTGTGCCATACGCACACCCTATGCGCCAGACCCCACGACCATACACTCCGCCGATATCCAAATCCTACACGACTTCTGTGCTCGGTGGAAGCGGAGGATCGGACGAGGCGATGGATATCATGTCCGACGATGAGTACCACTACAAACAGCGCATGTTTGATCACAACAAGAGGTCGGAATCTCTAGGATCCGTCCCGGTACATCCACCAGCACTTCATATCCATACTAGCAACTCTTTGACACGCCTGAACAATCAGTCGCAGTCTAGCCTCGGTACTCGTTCTCGTGGGGACACGCTTCGATCTATGGACTCTCTGGGAACACCAAGCTCTCGCACCTCCATGGACAAGACCGTTAATTTCCTCCGACCTGGCAAGCATGAAGACGACCCTGCTTCACGAGCCGCTTCCATCCGAGCCGCCCGTATTGCTTACAACGAGAAGGAAGAGGCTAAAGCTCTTCGCGCAGAGAAGGAGGCAATGAGACAATTGGAGAGGGAAAGCAAGAAGCACAACAAGCCACGGCGAAAGTCGGATGCTATGGATAAAGATGCTCGATCACGCAGCAATTCGGGCAATGAGAAGCAAGAATTTGTTACAAAAGCATACAACGACTATAACCCCGCCCATAGTCGCTCACTTCCTGCTTTGGTCTCGACTGCCAATTCTGGGGGACGAACACGCGCGTATACAAAGTCATCCAATCGCTCGTCTCGCAGATCGGCGAAGAGCTCCTGGCAAGGTTTCCTTGCCTGGTTCAGGACCAGATTGCTCAGGTTGGGCAAGAGGCTGCATATGAGCCATTGATAGGTTTTGGTGCGGAACGAGAGTGCTTTGATGGCAAAACTTGATATAACCCCGCGAAAAACGTAGCAGGAGACATCCCGCTCACCACTTCTACGTCTTTCCGGCGCCATGGAGAGCAAACCCTTGTATGGCGTTTTTGGTTTATGTTTTCTACGATATACGACGTTTATGTTTATATGGGACCTCTGGCGTGTTTTGATTCAGATTTTGGCGCTTTTTGGCATTGCGATCCGTTTTTCGTTCGTGGCATCTACCAGCGTTGCTTTTTGGTTTATACTTCTCTTCTAGGCGCTTCACCTCAGGTTGGAAGTTGCGCACGTTGCATGGCGGTTTGGAGCATCTCTGGGCAAGCGGCTTGACGCACTTTGCATAGAGTTCTTTGAGCGCCTATTTGGATAAGATTCTTCGGCTGGCGGTTTTTTGGAATACCCCTTTCTGGATTTATCACTTGGGCTGTTGGAGTTTGGCGGCGTTGGTCATCACAAGTGGCTTTGCGCATGCCATTTGCCAGACATGGTTTTTGGGACTTGGACACTCTTCACTTGGATTGGAGGAGGTAACAAATACCTTACGTACCCACCCACACTCAATCAAGCATTTGAGTACATAACTAGGTCGACTCAAAGGGTGACAAAACCTTCATGTGCGTGACTTGTGAATCCCCTTTGACATATCAATGCTGGCCCCTGCTGAGAGCCGGGTAGCCCAGGGAAGGGCACTTTTCCTTTTCAATCGGATTACACCTCAGCCTCTTCGCTCGTTTCAATATCAACTCGTCACGTTGTTTTTTGTTGGCAACACTTGAATTAGAGCTGGCGTGACCATGTTCGCGAACCACAGGTCGCACTAAGGAATTTTTATTTCGATGTGACCTGGCCCGTCAGAGGTGTGAATGACTCCTAGTTCTAGTTTCTGCCTTGCACATCAGAGACTTGTTCCATACCACCTCTGCACCTTTACTCCTGAACACGGATTCCCACTGAACGAACGTCGCTGAGTTTTTTTTGCGCGGGAGGATTCTCGGGCTGTGTTTATTGTGAGCTGGGAAAGAGCTGGTGGGGTTTTTAAGAGTTTGGAAAGTGGGATGGCGAATTCGAAGTATGAGTATACGAGGTTTTTTGAGGGGGAGGATGGGTTGTTGAGGAACACGTGGATTGTGGTTAGGATTGATGGGAGGGGGTTTTCTAGGTATGTATGTTTTTTTCTTCTGGGGTTCGAGGTTTTGGGTTCTTTTCTTGATTATTCGTTCTTGTTTTGGGGCTTCGGTGTGTGTTTTTTGTTTCTGTCGTCGTTTGTGTGCCGGGTCACTACTTACTCGATACTGATTGCGTTGGACAGGTTTTCGGAAAAATATTCCTTCACCAAGCCGAATGATGCGCGCGCCCTCGAGCTTATGAATGCTGCCGCTTCGGCTGTCATGAAGGACCTCTCCGATCTGGTCCTTGCCTACGGCGTGAGCGATGAATACAGTTTCGTTTTTCACAAAGATACGTCTCTCTTTGAACGGCGCGCGAGTAAATTGATGACGACGATTGTTTCTACGTTCACGGCTTACTATGTTTCCCTCTGGGGGACGTATTTTCCGGAGAAACCTTTGACGAGTCCGTTGCCGACGTTTGATGGGAGATGTGTTTGTTATCCCTCCATTGGGAACCTGAGGGATTATATAAGCTGGAGACAGGTTGATTGTAAGCCTCCCTTCCCCTATATCTTTCTTGACTGGAAAATGCATAAATCCCAAGATATGCGGAATGGATGAATGGATGGCTGAGTGATAATTAACCGCGAACTTTTCTAATTTCACAGGTCACATCAACAACCAATACAACACCACCTTCTGGGCTCTCCGCCAACAGGGAAACCTAACCCCCCAAGAAGCCACCCAAAAACTCTCGGGCACCCTCGCCGCCGATAAAAACGAACTCCTCTTCTCCCAATTCGGCATCAATTATAACAACGAAGCGCCCATCTACCGCAAGGGAACAACCCTCTACCGAGACTTCGAACTCGACTCCCCGCTTCAGGGATCAACAGCCACCCTGGAGCAAGCGGCGAGCGATACGAGTGAACCGGTCAAGTTATCCAAGACGGCGTTGCAGCGGGAGGGGAAGAAGAGGGCCAAGGTGGGGATTGCCGTGTTCCATGGTGATGTTATTGGGGATTCGTTTTGGCGGCAGAGGAGTTGGATTTTGAGTGGACGGGCGGGAAGGGTTAGGGAGGGATTGGGCGGGGAAAGTTCGGGGGTGGCGGATGTTGATGCTATCAATGCGAAGGAGTAGGGGTTATGTTCTGTTGTTGATGAAATGGCTGAAAGTATCCTCTTTGTTTAAGGTTGGATGGAAGATTGATGGGAGGGTTGTGGGAAAACTACCTCTTTCTCCTGGTCTAGTCTTGTTACTGATGATGGCAGTCTTTTCATGAGGTGATTGGGGTTAAGAATGGATTTCAAAATCTTCTTTTTGAAAGATTCCCCTGAAGATTTTAGTGAAGAGTGAGGGTTAGATAATAGGGCGTGAAAAATTCAAAGCAATTTTATTTCATGTTTCGTTTATTCTTATACCAAAATGAGCACCTTCACTCGACACTGCATCTTTTCAATAGCTCGAAGATATCACCAGCGTCAAGCATATCGTTCATCTCATCTTCCTCCTTTCACAATACAACCTCCCTATCCAATCCAATCTTTTTCCGATCCCAATTATCACATATATCCCATCGACAAGCCTTCAAAACAACACCCTCAACGTCCATCCAACCTTCAAAACCCGAGCTGAGATGAAGGCAATCAAAGCCATGACATAACATCCGCCCGTAAAAACCACAACGCCATAATATCCACCACCGCAAGCCTGCAACAACTGCCCCGCAATCGGGATTCCCGTGAGAGTGCCGAAACTAACCAACGTGTAGCAAGTAGCATAGTACCGCCCGTACTCCTCCGTATCACAAAGCTGACCCACACAAACCGGCGTCAAGGAGATATTCGATCCCGAAGCGAAACCGAAGAGGAGTGCATAAACGACAGTCAATGGTTTGACAGCCGGATGAGCGATACCGTCAATAGTGGGTAACAGAGCAGCCGGAAGCCAAAAAACCAACGTCGTAAGCGTGCAGAGGAATAGTGCACAAACCATGGCGTTGAAGCGGCCGATTTTGTCGGCGAAGATTCCGGGTAGATACCTGCCCAAACAACTCCCTGCGTTCAGGATGGCGAGGACTTGGTAGGCGAAGGCGACACTGTCCTCCATCTCTTTTTCGAGAACATAAGTACTCAGATACGTAACGGGGATGAAGAGTCCCCATTCCATGCTGAATACCCCCGCGGTAACGAGTGCGAACGCGGGATCCTTTAGAATCGTGAAGTCGGGGAGGATGGAGGAGCCGGCTTTGGGTGGTAAGCGGGAACGAACGAGGCAGACGGCGATGAGACAGAGGAAGGCGGTTATGAAGGCGAGGATGCGTGTCGCCCATGCGAATCCGACTTTGGGAAAGAGAGATTGAAGCATCAAGGGAAAGATGATTCCACCTAGGGAACCGCCGGCTGCCGCGAGACCGGTTGCGCTGCCGCGTTTGGTATGGAAGAAATGGCCGATTGCGCTGACGCTTGGGGTGAAGATGAGGGAGGTACCTGTGCCGCCTATGATGCCGATTACGAGCATGAAGTGCCAGTATTCTGTGTCTCATTAGTGTGATTCGTCATACTGTTGTTGAATAAGGGACGTACGAGTGCAAATACCCATCAAAAAGATGGAGAGGGTGAAGATGACACTTCCCGCAAGAATCAACCAAAAAGGGCCTTTAGCATCGAAAACGGGACCGATTTGCAGACCGCCAAAGAAGGCGAGGAAGACATAAACGCTAAAGATCCATCCGATGGTCCCTTCGCTGTACTCTTTCAATTGGTGGGTACTAAGGTAGCCCTGGAAAACCCCAACTGCGGTCTCATTAGTCTGCCATCCATGAGAGTAAAACGGATACGACATACTGGAATTCATGAATCCAAAAGACGAAAGCATCCCGCAAAAGGATCCAAGAACAACAAGCCACGCTTGCAATCCACCTTCCGGATACCCCGTATCAGCCCCAGCGCTGTAGACAGACGCAGCCGGTGGCCCAGCCTGCCAGTTACTTTCCTGGCATTCGAGGTCTGCACGAGCTACCACCGCAGCATTTTTCTCTTCCACATCTTTCTCAGGATCGATAGGAAGATCTCGCTCAGAGGTCCCCTCCCTCCCAAGCTCATCCGAAACCATCCATCCTCCCTTCTCGTCCTTCTCCGAACCCGAAGTCTTCAACGAAAAAGTCGAATTCGATTCCGAGCCGTGGGCCGCCGCTGGTGGTGGAAGCGAGCCCCCTCCCACCCCATCAGCCAAAGAGTCGCGAGAAATGAGTCCTGGCGTGCTGCCGTTAAATACCGTGCTCATCCGCCCATAAACTCGTATTTCCCAACCCGAAATCAAAAAATATGATCGAGTAAAATATCTCTTTCCAGCGTAATAATCGCCCTTCTCCCTTACCAAATCACCAAAAGCACAACAGCATAAATATCCCCAAAGAGAAAAACCGCGTCTCAAAGAACCGGAAAGAGGAAAATAAAAAAAGCGACAGTGGGAGCAACAAGCCTAATATACAAATCCCCCGAAGAAGACCAAAATAGCGCCTAAATAAACCGGACCCACAACCGAATTCATCCTGGGGTGAAGCTGGGGGATGCATCCCTCATCAGTCATGAGAGTGCCGTCTTGCCGTCAGTGGTCGACAATTGTGAATTACCAGGTATCATTAGGTCATCGAATCCCAGCCCGCCGAACACGGGCGATGCCGCCGATTCAGATGGTGGCCCACGGCGCGACGCCGTGGCCAATAGCGGGCGGTGTCTGCCGTTTTCCTGTGCGTGCTTTGGTCAACCTGTGTCGTCCAACTCCACCACCAAATCCGAACTCCGATTCTGCATGCCATGCATGCTTTGGGTGGAATATTGCCCAGGAGAATATATTACAAACTCCTTTCTTTCATGCCAATTGTAGGAGGCGAGGTTGGTCATATGCAATGAGTTGGTAAGTGTAAATGGTGTTTAGGTTCGGTCAATCATCAGCAAGAATGAGGGTGGACAACGGGGTCGAAGAGCGCAAGGGTCTAGACTTTGGATGGAAACTGATGCACATACTTGAGCGCTCGGGTCATCCTAACTCCTTCGCAAGCACGATCCCAAGTACAGAATTACAAGTATATTCAAGTTTTTGGGTACCCTAAGAATGTCAAGCCCATAATAGCAACCAAATCAGATCCCATAGAATACAAGATCGGACCAACCAGCCCAAGCGCTCACAAACACGCCTGAAAACGCTAACAGAAAAGAAGTGAGAAGAAAGAAGAAAGAAAGATAGAAGTAGTTGCCAGAACCTGCTAGCTCAAGGCTCGCCGTCCACCATCACGCATCTCGTCTTGCATCCCCCTTATCAAGCTCTTACCTTCTTAGCCAGGTAGTACGTGATGAGGTTGATGTTGTTCTCCCGAATACCAACACCACGCATCATCTTCCAGAAAGCTTCCCCCTCTTTACCTTCTCCGCTTTGCTCATCGCGCAGAACACGATGCATGACAAGGCAGAAATCGACATCCGCCTTGCGCACATCGGCATCTGTATCCTGCAAAAACTTCAGCGCGACACATCCAAGTCTCTGTGTCTGCGAGGAACTAAGCGGAATATTCTTTGCCTGAGCGACAGAGAGCAGAGAGCCAAGTACAGAGAGCGAAAGCACAACTGTCCTGCCGACAGAGCCACCGAGGTCGGGCTGAGTTTCAGAAAGAACGGGCGAGGTGGAAGGATCAGACGTTGAACTCGTTGAAGAGCTGGGAGAGCCAGGTACTGTGCCAGATAAACCTTCGACAAGATCAAGAACGGCGTTGATGGAGTCATTGGGTTGTCCAAACTTGATGATGTCTTCTGCCGTTTTCTCGATGTCGCTGCTGATGTGCATACTCTCCTCGAACCACCTCCTCATTACCAAGACAGAGCACAGTGCTCTCGAGTAGTATGGAGCAGATTCCTTGCGGTGCACAGCGAGCATGGCGCGAAGCGTGGTCAGTGCCTGTGTCTTGAGATTCTGTGCTTTCGTAGCATTTGAAGCTGAATTGGTCTCCCCCGGCGCGCGCAAAGAATCGTTTGATGATTCGAGATAGCCGAGCAGGGCGGATAATAACTCGCCAAAGCGCTGGCTATCGTCACCCCAGATATCTTGATCACCCTTGACGAGATTTTGGACGCGCCGGAAGCCGTGAGCGTCCAATGTCTTTGCGCGGATGCGCTCGATTCCACTTGCGAGTAATCGTCTTGAGCGGAGGGTCTCTGTATGATCCTGTTGCATCATCGATTCACTGGAGTCACCATTAATGATAACACTACCAGTACTCGTCGTCTTGTGGTGACGAGGAGTGTTTTGTTCGTTGCTGCGCGTGCTCTGCCTGAACTCGAACGCAGCGCTGGGCCCTTCGCTGAATGCACGCTCATTGGCCCTGCCATTAAGAGGCAGCTCTTCAAGGACAGGCTTCTCAACCTCATCGGATTGGACAGACTGTTCGTCACCAACTAATGGATCCTCGTATACCTGTACCACAGGCTCAACGTCACCCAGATCAAGCGCGGTGACCATTGAACTCCTTGCTTGATCGGGTGACCGAGTCGGAGGACTTCGGAGCCGCTGAAGTAACGAAGGCGAGTTTGTGGATGCGGCTTTGATAGGAGAAAGTCGCGGAGTGGAAGACTTTTGGGGAGTGTTGGATTTCTGCGGAGTATTTGTCTTCGGTTGGGAAGCGCTCAGTACTGGCTTGTCGTCAAGGGCATGGCTGCGCAAATTGGGCAGTACCATTGTGAAGGCTTCGTCGTCAATATCTTGCGTTGTGCCATCCATCGGAGCAGGCTTTTCGGGTCTCGATGATCGCTGCGGTGGCAAGGCATAGGCATTATCGTCATCTGGCGGCCTGGAGAACGGAATGGCACCATCCTTGCCAGCAGGACTCGACATTGGAGTATCGCTGGCACCAGCTGTGGCTCGTCGAGGAGAAGGCTTGGGGATAGTGCTACCAAGTCGAGATTTGCTTCTGACGGTTGAGCTGGTGGTAGGCGCATATGCTCGCCCAGTAGCAGGCGTTCTTGTCGAAGTCTTCCCTGTGGCTTTGACTGACTTGTCAGGACTATTGTTCGGACTTAAGGTCGGCGTCTGTGCATTTGCCCGTCTGCTGTCTGCATAGGGGTCGGCCGTTTTAGGTCGTGGGACCTGTGGTCTGGGACGTCGAACAGGAGCAGAAAGAAGCGAGCTGGATGGGTGCGTGGGATTAGGCGCTGGAGGTTCCCGTGCGAATGCTGAAGGTGGTCTGCCAGCGACTGATCTTCCAGAAGGTGCGCGAGGCGTGGGCTTGGATTTGACTGGAGAGAAATGTGACTGGGCAGAGCTTGGCCGGTCGGGTAGACCTTTTGATTCCAAAGCAGCTTTTCGCTGAGCCAAGATAGCATCTCGGACTGATGGTCGGCCAGGCGGAAGTCCTGGTCGCGCTTTTGGGACGATACTGGCAGTGCTGGACACTGACGAGGACAACGAGCCTGCGTGAGGATTACGCGAGTCCTTCTCAAGCTGACCTTTTGATTTCGGATCCAAAGTATTCATGATGCTCTCTGCATGATCTGGCCAAACTCGCGCAAATTGCCAGAATGCACCCCTGGTGCCTTCGCGGACTTTGGGATTAGCATCCGCAAGTCCTTTCTTAAGACATTGCTGGGCAACATCCAAACCGCCAGAATGCTCAATATGAGCCTTTTGGTTCGCATGCTTCTTAATTAGAGTTCCCAACCATCCAGATGCGTAGCTGCGGGTTTGCACGTTCTTGTCCTGGAAAGAGAGCAGCATGTGGTGCATTAGTCGCGCCGAGTAGGAGACATTCTGGAGTATTATGTCGACTGTGGCATTACCGTTCTCAGCAGCAATCTTCTTTGTGGCGGCGCTGGTCTTGATGAAGTTTTGTATTAGTATCTCCACCATTGGATCCAGACCTGGGCCGAGAGTTCTCGCCAGTTCCTGTATGCATTGACTGCCGTTGCTGGACACTGTCGTACGGAGAGAATTTGCGACCTTCAATATGCCATCGAGACAGCTCTTGACGCCAGGGACAAAGGCGGCGCGAAATTCTGTTGGACTATTGCCCTTGGTGAGTCGACGTATCTTCATAACATTCTTGTCCCGCACCATCCAATTGTGTTCTGACTCTCTGCCTTCAAAAGACGGAAGCATGTCTCTGAAAATCTCGTCCAATTCGCGTTGATCTGACACGTAAAGAGGGTCCATTGGCACAGTTTCTTGTGGTGGTGGAGCTTCGGACATTATGCTGTCGCCGAGTATAGTATGAGAGAGGTCTGGGGCCGTCTGGACGGACATACTAGATGCAGCGAGGTCTGGTTCCATGGAATTCCGTAGTCCTATTTGGGATACAACGTGGGATTCAATCGTCTTTCGAACTCCTTGTTGTGTCATGCGCTTCTTCAAATCGGTCTTCGCCCGTTCAGGTGCGGTTCTATACTTCGTTATTAGGTCTGCGCAATTTGAGAAAAGAATGTGTAAACAAGACTTACCTGAAGAGTTCAACAACACAGCTCTTTGCTGTCTCTCGGACCATGCCGTCGGCATCTTCAAGAAGGGCGACAAGCTGCGGTACAAACGACTTGAATTGCAGTCCCTCTGATTTGTTCATCTGGACTATGTTAGATGTCCACCTTTGCCCGACTTGCTGGGGTATTTGTCATACCTTCACCACCCACAACATGCCCATCTCCTTTGCGCGTGCATTATTCCCAGAGAGCGCGCCTTCGCGTATCGTCTGTTCAGCTTCGGTATGAGAATATGGCCAGATGTCTCCGATACATTGTGAAGCAGCATTGCGGTGGCTTTCACGCGCATCGCCTAGCCGGTCGAGGAGTATAGGCAGTAGTCTCTTTGCGTGTGCTGTGACAACATTGGTCTGGTCTTGCAATACCAGTCGCTTGATCAGATGTGCGAGAGTAGATAGACCGGTCGAGACAAGGGTAGGAGAAGCCTGCGAGGCTATGGCAAGTTTGATGCATTCAAACACAGTCGGTTGGGCAGCATCTGGGACACGGAGGTGCTTTATGTTCGACTTCAGTCCGTTGAATGCGGCAATCTTGGCATCGGTAGCGACAGAGGTCCGCTTGAGGGTAGCGATGAGATTTGTCGCCTGGTCTTCCATGTTCACGGTGGCCATTTTGGGTTATTGCGGTGGGGACATATCGCGCAGTCTGGGGAAGTATTTGGCTCCCGTTGTTGTTTTGCTGCGACGACGAACACACGCGCATTGACCAGGGGATTGGGCCGTTCTCCTCTGTGCAGTACATCCAATCACCATCCATCGGACATTTATTTTGGAGACAAACATCAACACGGCAGAGAACTTGCAGTCATCGTGCAGATATATGCATGCCACCAGTTTCTGTGGCAGTTATCGATTGTTGATATGCATTGCTGGCTATTCTCAAAGATATCTGCTCAGAAATCTACCAATGTCAACATGATTATACCAGTTAATATATCATACGAGACGGAATCGCTCTCTGGCGTCGCTCCAGAATAAGTACACATCTAACTCAAGCTCATAACCTTGCTCCCGCCATTGGGTAGTTTCCACCGTAGAACCGCTCCCGGGTGCGTCCTCCCATCAACATTGTCATTCCACATCGGCTGGTAAGGCAGCTGGTTGATATTGACATACAAATATCCATCCTGTCCAATCGCACAGCTATCTGGCCAGATCACCCTTGGATCTCTCACAAAAGGATGCGTCTGCAAATCGTTTGGATCGTAGACAAAGATACTATTATGCTCGGGGACCAGTTGATAGATCAAGCCATTTGAATCCCCTTCAAATCCGTTTCCGTTCCCGCCCCGCTGACCGTGGGAAGAAACATTTCCGGAGGCTGCAATTTCTGCGAGGGGATCGTTGTCCCGGGCGAGTAAGTTGGCAGAGGGGACAGAAAACAGATAATCGCTGGTCAACGGAGAATAGTAGATTCTACTACCATCTGGAGTGATCTGAATGCCATCCAACCCCTCTCTCAAGGTGTTGATTGGCTGACCAAGCGTATGCTGGTAGAAGGGTTTGCCCTGGTAGACAGGCACATCGTTGTTGACCCGCAAAACGGAAGGATGCTGAGTCAATCTTCGCCACGATTCCCCGGTCCCCAAGTCGAGCATAATGAATCCTGGACGTCCTTCGTCTGAGCTGTCTACGATATAAGCGACACCTTGCCCACCACTTGTAACACCGGGACGAAGATCGAATCGAATATCGTTCATATACGAGTCTGGGTAGTGGACATTTGCCGGAAATGTGTACGTTGCGTAAACAGTGTCGTTCGAAAGTGAAATGGCAACGACTTTTGGTCCTCCTGGTTGTCCATATGGCATCGAGGGAACGCCTTGCGCATTCATAATCGAAGGACGACCGGTATCAAGCACCCAAAGGGTTTCCGGACGAGAGGAAGTCTCAGGGGTGATGTAAAGAGCTTGTACGCTAATGAAGCCCGTGGAATTGGCGCTTCCAAACGGAATGCCATTGAAGCTTGTGTTCAATGCTGATACAGGTAGGTTGAGATTCGGTGGGTATGCTTGTTCTATTGAAAAATAAGTTCATACTGTTGATGTTAATGTCATGCGGCACAGCCGGGGCCTTCAAGTCATGCCTCTGCCTTGTGATTCTGATCGAGATCAATGTCCATAAATTTCTGGCGAATTGTGGAACAGCCCGCCAGGAATTCATCGACATTGTTCTCGATGCGAGAGACTCTATTCCAATGGGTATCTTGAGCATCACAGGGTAGAAATCGACGTGAATGGCAGGCGTCGTTGTGGTATTGCAAAAGCAGATATTGCAAAAGCAAATCTTACCTGCGGTCTTGTTCACAGCCTCTCCCAGGGTGTAATCATAAGTCCCGCGTGTATAGCAGACGAAAAGCCGTCCTGAGCTGGAAACGGCCAACCCGATGGGCCATTGGTCGTAGTAGTAATGGAATTCCTCAGCTTCAGGTCCGTATGTGCCATTGTCGACGCGTAGGGTTGTACCAGAGCTATTTTGATACGTGATTTGAGCGAATGCACTCGCGAGGAATAGGAACAGAGCTATAAAGGGAGCCATGATGAAGAACTGTTGCAAAGTTTGCAGGACTGAACAGCGAGCGCACAGCACTTTGTCGGTTCCATGCTGCTCTCGTGGTCATTACGCGTTGACGACGACATGATTAACATTGCTAGCTCGACTTGTACTCCGAATGATGTTTTTGAAGCCTCCCAGTTCTTCCGGGCGGCGCACCGTTGGAGATCTAGAGCTTGACTCAGGCACGCGTGATTTATGGGGCATCGGTGGTCGTCAATCCATGCCGCCAAGAGCTTTCGAAGACCTCAGTTCCAAGAATGCAACAAGCTCAAATTGAGATCGATATCGCTAAACCTCTGGCAATGTCATTCTTTTGAGTTTCCAGACATTTACCAATATCGATCCCAACTTGAAGGTGTTATGCAAAAGTACTACTTTTGCATAATTAGCTAGTCTCGTTCTTGGCAGGCAAGGATTGACGATCCAACTGAGAGTGGGAAGCTTCCGACTCTTCTACTCCAACAGAATTTGTATCAACGAAGCAGATTGGTTAACACGCCAGGAAGATAGCCAGGCTTGGTCTCAGTTACCACCCATATCACCCTCGATGCAGTAACAAGGCCCGACAAAGGGCCAATATCGATTATGACAGCAGAACAGCTCGCATCGATTTGATGCTTGTTGCTTTGGCATTCAACCTCGTACTCCCTACTGCTGTTCATCTACGATCGAAGTCTGTTTTCAAGGGACCGTCGGACATGTGCAATTGTCTCCAGAACGGGATAAAATCCCAGAAGTATTACCTACTGATCTCCGTGCTTTCGCTAGACCAACTTTGGCCGGATCAAGCACGACCCATACATCGCTTTTGCACCGGTATTCGGTACCTTAGCTTTGTGCCATAAAAGCGGGATTCCGCTTCTTCAAGCAGTCTTTGGCTCATCAAGGACTAGCAGCTACAATAAAAGCTAGATCCCGGTCTGGCGCGATGCTAAGTCAACTAACACCGACGCAGAAGCGATGTCCTTTCGCCTCCTCGCAATCGACAACCACAACTCTAGAAATTCTCTGAATTCGTGGTAGCGTCAATGGATTCTGGTACTGGCCCTTCGAATTCCATGGTAAGCCCTTTCAATACTCACCAATAGCGCTTTGTCCACAGGAGGCTTCTCTATCGTATATCACGCCCTTTGAATCTCTTCCACTCTTTCAATCATCATCACCTCCTGCAGAAGAAAATGGCTGATATACCTGCATCACAACCCACCGTCGACCAAGCTACGCTCCACAATCATGGCACTCCCATTCTTTCGCTTCCCATCGAAATACAGACTATGATCTGGAGATACTGCTTGCATGAGCCCGAGAAACTCTACGTAACGCCAGGAGTCGAGATCGTTCCGTCACTACTGCGTCTCTGTACTCACATCCGTTACGAGGCCATTCGCATTTACTTCTCAGAACGTCAATTCGTATTCCCAATTGTTGATAACGATAGAACAGCTGTCGATCGCTTTCACAATGCGTTTGACAAATACCGCCTAGACAATGTAAGCCATTTGCCATATCTTTACAATGCCTCTTCGAAATATCACATACGATCAGCGGCTTCAGAAAACCGAGCAGATTTCCACCAACCCAACACGATCCGATACCTACGAGGGACCCAGCTAAGCAAAGAACTAGGTTCAAAACATCTCATTCTGCCTGGCCTACAGCCACGCCAACAACCGAACAACAATCGCAAAACGAAAGACCAATTTTCTGGCCTGGGCCAAGTATTACTGGAACCACGGGGATCCGAGTCCAATGGGAACTGACTGGAGGACTCACAATTATCGAGCGAGCAAGGTATTTGCCATCCTTTCTGAATTGAAAGCGAGAGGCATGGAATGGAACCAAACGAAGGAGATTATCGTGCATCTTACAGATCTGGCTGGCATTTGCGGGGAGGAAAAACTTGAGGATTAAGCAGAGGGTGGCCAAGAAAATGTAAATAAGACGATTTGGTGGTGATGGTGGTGATGGTGGTGATGGTGGTGCTGGTGGTTGTCGGACGGGTTCCGTCGAAGCTGTACTATAAGTGTTCCGTGTCATATATTCCGACATCGGGAAGAACACAAAGGCCACACTTCTGATATAATATCGCACGGAAGATATCGAAGACGTGGAACTCTTATCTCCTCTGAGTGAAAGGATAGAAGAATTTGAGATTTCAACATGATATTATTCCAAAGTCAGTCCACCATCAATGCTCGAACCCCGCAATCCGTGAAATAGCTAACAGTGTCCTTTTACTGTAGAGTACTTGGAGGCTATCGACTCTATGCCAGTGCTATTTTTGTATTCCGCGTGAACAGCTCTTGAGTAGCTAGTTCTGAAAATGACCGGGATATTGATTTGTGCCTGGTAAATTGGACGTGTATTTCTCCAGGTTGTAACGTGGAAACGCGTATCTATGAACTGAAGTTGGATGCCACTAATTTGACAGTGAAGACACTTTGGCAGGAAATCACGGGTACGCAAGAGTCCTGCCGCCAGTGCAGATGGTTTGCTGCCTTCAGATCGGGCGATTTAAGCAACGTGATTTGATCGTAGTCCGTCAACCCATGCCGGTTTTCGCCAATCAACAGTCATGACGCGTTCAAAATGCAGTCTTCCAATACTAGATCGAGCTTGTAAATATTTTGGCAGCGTGATATTTTGAATTTGCCAGAACATTATCGCTACCGACATCGAATTGAGTGTCATGTCTTGGGTACGTTCATTCATGGTGGACAGAGATCGATGGACCGACTGCGGAAACTTGGTGGTGGGTATCTGAAGGCAAGTTGTGAAAGTGTATGACAAGGAATTCGTTGCCAATCGTGTAGACACATTGCAGAGGATGTCGAAAACTTGTGAAGTAGACACGCGTCACTACTGTGAACTGGCCTGATCCAATCTGATTCTGATAGAGTGTAGTGGTATTTTGGTTTCACGCAGGTGTCCTGAAGACGCGTGGTTAATTGCCTGAAAAATCTTCAGTACTTGGCGATACTACGTGGACATGTTACGCAGATCACCTATTGAAGTGCTGTTCCAATTGAGTATGCGCTTGTCCTAAATGTGTAGACTGCTCAGGATGTTGCCAAAACAGGCAAGGCAGCATCCCAGACAGGTGAGTTGGGAAATGAGTCTTTGAAGGTAAACGCCATAGATGAGCCAAACCCATTATCACGATCGTCTGTCTAGAAAAGGGATGTGGCTTGCAGGAAGTCTTGAACAACACGTTACTTCCAAGATCATGCACGTGTGTTAGAAGCACTGCTATAACGCCATTGTTGCTTCGAACATGGCGGAGATGACTTGCATGTGTTCCTGACTAGGACAAGTCAAAGAAGCAGAAGAATAGACACACAGTAGAAGCAGAATGGACTGAAAGCAGGAATGATCGGTCAGCGGGTAGAAGAGCGGAAGTACGTCAACCATCTGAAACCAAGTTCTTATTGGAGCAAATTGTTCCGTTTTTGTGATTCTGGTGATTGGACAGGTGTTGCAAACTTGCAATATGGACTATGGAGCATTGTCCAAGGGCCTGAAATGCACCGGAAATGCTGATGTGCTTTTTGCTTGAGCTTCTTCAAACAGGTACCGTGCCAGCGTCCGGTCACGTTTGCCATGTCCGTTTTGTGCACCGAGCTGGGAACCGAGTGGTTGGATATCGATGAGTGGTACAGGCACAAGTGCCCGGCGCCCGCTCCTCTTCTTCGGACTCTGGGTTGTACCTTGATTTCCCTTCTGAAACAAACAGCGGGTTTGGAGAGATGGCAGTACCCGCGTGGAACGATGGTAACTTTTCGTGGTAGCCAAAATAATATCTAAAAAGGGTTCGGGAATTGCGGATAGATGCGGTGGTGGGATTGGAATGTGCAATATACTCCTATACATAGTGTAGCTCAAATGAATCGCTGAGATGATTAGGGCTGTGGGGTCACTGGGATGGGTAGTGGAGAGTTGTGTTCTTCATCAATTTCAAGGTCACTACGGAGAGCTGTGGATATGGCCAAGGAGACGGCATCCAGGGATAATATGAAACGATTCTATTTGAGGCAGTCTGGGATCATTCCCTGCTACCCAGCCTTAGCAAACACGATCCCGACGGTCATGATGGATAATCCGCACGGAATTTCCTGGAAATCTGTTGGGGTGTCGGCATGGCACCGGAAGCGCGAAGAGGTGAGGATGAGTGCGCTCTCGATGGAATGAAGTGAGGTCTTATGGCAGCTTCAGGTCTCTCGCCGACCGCGCAGAAATTCCTTTTTGTAGTTCTACAGCTCCACCCCCCAAATCTCCTGATTTGGCCTGAACGGGACTCGCTGCAAGCATGGATCGAGCTACGCACGACCACCCGCTTTGTGCTCGAAGACTTGCTTTTGCCCCGCAAGAGGCGCGTTAGTTGGTTGAACCCTGCATCCAAAATTTATGAATCGGATTCTTGTTGGACAGAGGAAGAGTCGGGACGAGACACAGTCAGGAGAAGAACCAGTGTGGAAAGGGTAAGATCAATTATTGAGTAGGGAAAGCAGAACTTCAAAAAGAAGGATGCTTCATTGTCCACGGACCTGGTTGAACTACTCTGTATATCCAGTCGCGAGAGGGCTTGATAACAGTCCGTAATTGGAGGAGCAGCTCGCCCCGGTCCCTTCGATATCCCCCACCAGTCCAGGAGTAGTAATTGAGGATGGTGGTGGTTGGCTCGCTTGCATATTTCCTCAGACAGTCGGCATTCGATAGATATGCCAAGCCGTCTCCGACAGTGTCTCCTGTGTAAACACGTCAAAGGTCGTGTGCAACTTGCTGAGACTTTGGTTGACGGAAGTGTTTTGATAGGCGCCATCGCGCTTGTAGCTGTAGCTGCCAGGAGGCGAACCATGAGAGGATGCCGTTAGTAGCAATTGGCAAATAATGCTCCGCATCTGATTAGAATGGCTCGGAATAAGCGGTAAGAGAATTGATTTCAGGGCCTCAACACAAGAAGGCTGTGTGCCACTCTACAAGACGTGCTACAAGATAATTACAGGCCTTGCTGAGCACGCTGTCAGTGTCAGCTTCTCTGAATACTCAACACCACCCATCAGCGTGACTTTCCTTGCGGCCAGCCGCATATCCTGCAGGAGCATTCGCTATTTCGATTTGGGAGTCGAACTGGTGTGGCTCTGTCAACGTTGCTACTAGTTCGCTGCTTCGACCCAATTACCTACCCCCGAGCATCCCTCCTCACCTTACAACCACAAAGGGTCGAGAGGGGCCTACCAACACCACGCTCTTTTTCATTTTGGAATATTCATTGGATGAAACACGAAGAAGAGCGAAGATCTGGCTGCCGTTACGACGACATTCGATAGTCCTACGCCGGTCCAGTGCGAGTCTCGCATATCCATCCAACGGTCCAACCTTACACTTCTCCACACCCAAGGATCGTCTGGTCCCACCACCAACAACATCGAACTGCCTCTGCTGTCAGTTCGCTGCCATCCTATGAACTAGATGGCTGCCATGCTGGACACTGCGAGCAGTCCGTTTCCTGATGCTGCTATGGATCAGGATGATGTGGTTTACCCATGTAAAGGCTGCGGGGAGGTGAGTGAAAGCACACTTCATACGGGGAACCCACCGTCCAGCAGAGAAGAGGCTTGCAGAGGCTGACAATTGAGCGCTGAACAGATTCTCGAAGAGGGAAAAGCTTTTGAATTAGGTATGTTGCTTTCGTCTGATGTCGAGGTGCTTCTTCTCCAGCAAGGAAGGCGCATCTATCCTGCACTTTCCACCACAACCTCCACCTCGAACCATCCGCTAATCTTCAATCTTGCGCAGCTGGCAATCGATGGCATATAGACTGCTTCCGCTGCAACACCTGTGGCACCCTCCTTGACTCGGATGCCAATCTTCTCCTGCTCGGCGACGGATCGCTCATCTGCAACAATTGCACCTACAGCTGCAGCGCCTGCAACAACAAGATAGAGGATCTGGCTATATTGACAGGAGATCAAGCTTTCTGCGCAAATTGTTTCAGATGTCGCAATTGCAAGAGGAAGATTGATAATTTGCGCTATGCTCGAACCTCTCAAGGCATATTCTGTATGTCCTGTCACGAAAGTCTTATGGCACGACGGCGGAAGAATAAGAAGGCAAGCAAAACCCCTGCGCCGGCTCCGAATGGCCTCAATAAATCGTTGCCAGAGTTGCCTCGCAATAAGATCCCTAACAATGCTTTCACGCCGGATCTCGAGACACCACCTTCGGAAACTCAGTACGCGGAGTTTTTGGACAAATATAGTGATTCACACGCCGAATTGTCGCCTCCAGCGCGCCACAGCAAATCAAAGCACGACAGCTCAGATCGAGGACATTCAATTGATGCATCTGGAAGAGGTTTGTTGGACCCAGTCCAGATTTGGGCACTGAGCTAACACCATGTAGACGATTTGACCCTGCCCTCGTCCACGTTTAAAGGCAACCGGGTCTCAACCATGTCCAAGGCCTCGGGCATTTCTTATGGAACTGCAAATGGGGATGATTTCTTCGGGACTGTTCCGCTACTCCTCGACACAAATCCTGACGCGGTTGGTGCTTCACCGGGTGCCAATGGCAGGGAATTCGCCGAGTCAACCCGCTCTGAGAGCAATGTCAAAGCCCCAGAAAGCAAGACCTCGAATCGAGACTACTTCGGGCGCACAAACTCCACCCCATCAGGTCGGGAGGCACCTCGCGATTTACAAGGACATTCCTCGAGATCGTCATCAGCCGAGCGCAAACCACCTCAAGGCACTCATAGTGCAAACCAAGACAAGGAAAGACCGTCTTCGGACAGTAGTCAAATTGCAGATTCCACGCGCAAGTACAAGGAAGCCGTGTCGCCCGAAGTGGTTCAACCTAGCCGGACGTCGTCGCAGCCGATTGCGCAGGTAAGTCCGGCCACAGCTTCAAACGACTTCAAGCTGCAGGAAGCTCCCAGATCGAAGAAGAGCACTGGGTCCCGAAGGAACTCCAAGGACGACCGAACGCCAACGGCCGGATCAGCACACCAGGAACTTACTTCTCGAGTCTACACACCAAAAGACACTCCTAGAATCGAGGAGCCTTCGTCAGCTTCCCCTGCTACTAAAAATGCTTTCAGTGTTGAAGACTACGGTTCGCCTTCCTTCAGTCCACCTGCTATATCATCAGCAGAAATGCCTCTGGTGGAGCGACCGAAGCGAGGCGACTCTCTAGCTGCCTCGTCCTCGATCAATAAGAAGACAGTGGCTAGGAAGGAGCTCGGCTCTGCGCGCTCTTCACCTCAACCTTCTGGGCCAACAACTCCAACGACCGCGTCAGCGACCTTTGCACCAGACCGAAAAGTGCCAGTCGCACCATCTACTACCATCAGGCAAGTTCATGACCCACCCACGCAGCAGCATAATGCTGGAAGTTCACTTTCATCCCCAATTGAATCACCTGCGTCGAAAAACTTCTCAGAGATGCCAAGCGCCCCGCCACCAAGGGCCTCAAGTCGACCAACTGTAGGCTCGAATGGCATGTCTGCGAATGGCGCCTTTGACAGGTCTTCAGTTGTTCTCACTGCCAATGGCGCATTCGAGAGATTCGACGTTTTCGCTGCACCTCGAGTACCTCCACCACCACCGCCAGCCGGACACAGAGCCAGTACCTCAACAAGCACGACCGCAAGCTCCCTTTCGAGCCAAAAATCGCCCACCAACTTACCACGACACAGCAGTGGGGGTGATTTTACAATGGAGGAAGAGATGGAGCGCATAATGCGTGGTCAAGGAAAACATGAAAATGGTATGCTCCGCAAAGTCTCCAACGCCGTGAAGCATGGCAGAAGCTTCAGTGATCGAGGAACCCGTTCCGCAAGCTCGTCACAAAAATGGTCAAAGTCGCCGCTGAATGGAAATCTAGATATCAGTAGCCCTACCTCCGCGACGTCCCCAGACAATATGAAAGAAGAAAACATCCTCATGAAGCACAAGCTGCGACAAGCCCAAGAACGAATCGCAAAGCTCGAGGTGGAAACCAACACGCTGAAGGTCATGGTCGACGGCTCTACCGACATCTCCCAAGTTAATACGGAACTGAAGGAGAAACGATCCACAATGGCATTCTTGGACACACAGCGCGAGATCGTTGTGCGCGAACTAGAAGTCATGACGGAACACTTGAAGCGGGCTAAAGAGACGAACAAGCCATTGAATGTGAATGAAATGAAGCACAACGTCTCGCGCGAGTTCGCTGCATCATTACAACGCCTACGAGACACGTTGGGACAACAAATCGAGGACCTCATGCAGAAAAGAAATGAATTGACACGTGAGATCGATGATCTAATTCAGATGAAGGACAAAGGATTCCAGGAATATGAGTCCTTATCCTCGCGCAACCATCAACTTTCGCAACACAACAACGAACTTATTACCAGTATCCAAGGCTCTATGAAAGCAGTTGCTGTTCAAAGCAATGGCGTCCCAGTGGATCAAAGACCAGCTCCACCAAACGGTCTTGGAATCTACACTCAAAGCAACAAAGACTACTCACAAACGCCGAGCGACCAGCGAACACTAATGAGCGTCTCAGAATACCCTTCCTCGCAATATATTCCAGATAACGAATCGGAAAGCACCATCGTCCAGACTCCACAGGTTGTCAAAATAAGCAGTAAAGGAAGACCAAACATGTTGAAAAAAGGTGGAATGGGGCTTGTCAAGGGTTTCCGCAAAATCCAAGGCAATATCAACGAGCCCCGTGATAGACCCGGAGAGCCGCGCAACAACAGTTTGGGACACGGTATCGAAGGTACTCCTTACAACCAGATTCCTGTGCAGGCTGAGAACACTGGCCATGTCATGCAGATTGGAAAGCCGACGGACGCAAAACACAACAACAATAACTTTGGCTTCTTCGGCAGTAGTAAGCCTGAGAAATCTCACCTCAAACACCTCAAGGGTGGCGCGAACGGCAGCAATCCAAGTTTGGCGAGTGACGGAATGACGTCTGACCAGCTGTTTGGTCAGCAGCTTGGCTTACGTTGTGAATTTGAGAGGCGGGTCATCCCTTGCATCGTCACCCGATGCATCGAAGAAGTCGAATTACGAGGAATGGACGTTGAAGGTGTGTACCGCAAAAGTGGTGGCACTGGTCAGGTGAATCAAGTCCGTCTTGGGTTTGAGAAGGACAACGACTATGATATTTCCGACCCTGACCTCGATATTCATGCTGTCACGTCAGCCTTGAAGCAGTACTTCAGGAAGCTTCCTGTACCTCTCATCACATTCGATGTCTATGATGAGTTGCTGGACGCTTCTCGACTCGACGACAAAGAGGATCGGGGGCTGGAAATGAAGGCGGCTGTGAACATGCTGCCCAAGCCTCACAAGGACTGTTTAGAATTTCTTGTTTTTCATCTTGCGAAGGTCATGGCTCAAGAGAAGGAGAATCTGGTTTGTCTCACGATAATTCCTCACCATTGATAACACCACTAATATGTTCTGTTCTAGATGACTCCACTCAACCTCGCAGTCGTCTTCGCACCAACCATCATGAGGCCCCGAACTATTGAACGCGAGATGAGCGACATGCAAGCACAGCGCGTTGCTGTTCAAAATCTTCTAGAGATGAACCAGGTCATCTTCGGTTACGACACTTAGATCTATGCTCTACCTCGATACTCCGCCTTCCGCCTGAATCTTACAGAATTTATTGCAGCCAGCATAATTGGCGCCGCCACGAATCTTGCCTTTTCCCATCTTTTCTACTTCGTATTTATTCTACTGCCAGCGTTGCAATTCTTTCTCAAGTTTATATCCCTCCTGTAGTGACATTTTTGGTCTTGTTTGGGTGGCGCTCGCGCCAGGCGTTCAAAACGGACGCCCCTTCTCTTCGACTTTGGGCACCGGGACCTACTGCTGATGGTGCGTCCAGGAAGAGGATGACGGTTGTAGGCCATGGGGTTGGGAATTTGCAATTTATCTTGCGTTTCTACTTTGTCTATTGCTCGGGCAGCATCTGTTTTGCTCTCTGAATCTGAACATTTGGTCTCTGATGGAGCTTGGATTGATATAAGTCCGCCTTGTGGATCTATGACATTGTTTGACTAAGAATTTGGGGTTCTTTTGCTCTAACTGGAATGCTCGGGGTTGTGGCGGCCTTATTGTTCTCCTACTCATAGGCACTGGTTGGTGGCTAATTTGGTTGCGCGCTTGGTAGACGATACTTGCTACCTTTGAGGTTTTTTGAGATATCTGTGGAATGTTACGCATATATTTCTCTCCTGGTCTCTCCTCATTTTCAGTGCGTTATTCGTCTATCCTTTGCCGTTGATTTATTCGCCCCTATTTTCCCGCCCCGCATTTCGACTGCATTTCGACTCAGTCATCTTTGTACCCTTTGACCAAACCTTTCCATTCTAATGACACTTTGAACCGAATTTCGGCACCGATGAATCTCTGGCACTTCTGGATACGGAGTTGTCAAAATGTCATTACCACCGAACTCCAATTGACAACTCAACGAATCCCTAAATACGGCCTCTATAGTCCTTATGTAGGTGGCCGCGATACCTGCACGCGGATCTATGGATAAAGGAGTCACGACGTTCTAGTCGGACTGGCAGTCCATGGCAGTCCTTTGAGATGGCAGTCAATAATGTTCTGACCTTTTGATATGACAACTCCCTGCACAGCTGTACTTTGTCAGTATCAAATTTCGATTGGAGAGAGGGAGCGATGATCAAAGTGGCACAGAAGTGCAGTGGACTTACACTCTGGACGATTGGGTATCGGTTTGTAGATATTGGGGTTTCTCTACACTGCGGTTTTGTTCTTTGGTGCTGGGTGCTTTGATCTCGGCTTACTCAAGTCTCCTAGAGAAGTATGATTGGGCGATGAGGTTTTAGGGGGGTTTGGTTGGCAAAACTCGGGGTGATGGCTATTTTGATAATTGTTGATTGATCGTTTTAGAATCCGAAATTCCATCTTTGGAGATAAAGTTTCTCACTTTAGGATTCACTTTGACAAATTTCTGGCCCTTGGGTTAGGAGAAGTTACCAGAGGTTTATCGATATCGATATCGATCTTGAGTTGACTGCTCGTACCCAACTACGAATAAAGAAGGAATATAAAGTTGGCCAAGTCTTGAAGAGTACGAAGATAAAGCAAACATCAGTCACAATAAGAAAAGATGAGACTCGAATAATGAAGTTATTATCAAGGTTGAAATATCGGTGTGGCTGTTTATCGGTGAATGAAGGTGGAGGCTGGGGCTGGGAACCATGACAACGGGGGACCCGTGCTCTGCGTAAACTTCTAAACTTGTAATATGCAGCTACTAGGTACCGGCCACTGACATTCGACGTTGAAGTATTCTCTCAAGCTGAACCAAGTCAGGCCTGCAAAACCAGGAAAGACTTCACATTCATACATCCACGGAACCGGACATATCATTACAGCAACATTACCGCTGTCAGCTATACAACAGCAAAACAAACAAAACAAGAACAGCACATACCGCCTCGACAGACTTCGGACGACAGCAGGACGACGGCAACACATCCACGACCACCACGAGTCTGAGACAAACACGCAATCGTCTCCTAAATCACAGCATGGCGCTCGGCGGAGGTTGAATCACCTACATCTTTCGACTATACACATAGTTCCCATCACGCCGAGGAGGCTGAAAGACGAGAATGTCGCCGTCACCACAGCTTGCTCCTCCGGGAGGCAGCACCTATTCTTCGAACACTATGAACGTCGGCGATGGGACCTGGGACAGCAGCAGAAACGATTTCCTGCTACCGAACCTCGTAGGCTTGAACTTTGACACAATGCGATATAATGGTATTCAATCCATCATGTCCTAGTTAGAAAAGCAATGGACTAACAAGCTGAACAGGCATGGGCAACCGATTCAAAGGTCTGCTTTATTACCATAACATCATCGCTGCGCATGGCATCATTGCTGCCATTACCTTCCTCTTCATGATACCGGCTGCCATATTTATTGCACGATTTTACCACCGAAACGGACGTCGAGCCTTGAGAATACATATATGGATACAAGTGCTGGTAGTCTTCACAGCTACGGTGGTTCTGGTGCTTGGCTGGTTTGCAGTAGGACCAAGTCGAAGCTTGTCGAATCCCCACCATGGCATTGGCGTGGCTCTTTATGTCCTGATATTGGCTCAATTCTTGTTTGGAAGCTTAGTGCATCACATTGAGAAAGGCAAGATCAGGTATAAGATGCCGCTGAAACTTGTGGTAAGCTTGGATTCATTTTGGATTTTGGCTTTTGGAACTTACTAACATCCTTTGCAGCTTCACCAATGGCTGGGGAGATCAATTGCCCTCTTGGGCATTGCCCAGGTTGCTCTTGGTTTGACCTTGTACGGATCGCCAAAATACCTTTTCATCCTGTACGCCGTTTGGGTGTTCATTCTTGTCCTGATCTACTTTATCTTAACTTACAGAAACCAACACAGCATAAATATGGACGACCACGGCAGCTACTATACTGGAACCAGGACCGACGTCACGGGATCGCCATCGCGAGGTCGAAAGAGCAGTGGTAAATTTGGCAAACTTGCCGCCGGACTTGGTGGCGCCGGACTCCTCGCAGCGTTTGCGAAGAGGAGAAGGAGCAGGAGCAGGAGTAGAAGCAGGAGCCGGAGTCGCACACGAACAGACGCACACAGCTCAAGACGGACTTCTGACTCTTATATCGACGACAAATATACGGACGATGGTCGCTCACCCAAAAAACACACATGGCGGGATCGGCTTTTGGCAGGTGCTGCAGGAATAGGACTGGCAACTGCAGCGCGGAGAGTTTTCAGTGGAGGTCGAAGGTCGGAGTCAAGTTCGAGCGTGTCAGATTACCCTCATCATCCCTTGGGTGGATCGACCACTATCACTCAAACAGACATCAGTCAAGTAGAAGAAGGACGAGTGCCGACAACGCCAAACAGAAAGACGGGAACTGCAGGACTTGCCGCAGTGCCAGCAGCCATGACCAGTCCATCACGCCATTCAAGAAGGAGCTCAAGACCTGGACGTAGACCAAGTGGAACCTCTATCGATTCATACGACAGCAGATCCGATTACTACAGCCCTGGAAAAGCGAAGCAAGAAACTCATACCATGAGAAACGGCATAGCAGCTCTTGGTGTCGCTGGGTATCTAAGACATAAGTTCAAAAAGAACAAAGACGCTAAAGATGATCGCAGAGTAGAAGAGATGAGACGGAAAGAGCGTGAAAATGAGCGCATCAACAGAAAAGCCAGCGGCTCACAACGACCGCCTCGATACACAGGAGATGGAGCACCGTCGCGTGTGCGTCCAGGGAGGCACAATTCGATCACTGACAGCGAAATGACACCTCTTCATGGAAGCAATCCAGAATTGTCGTTGCACAGCTTACATCAGCCTTCCGCTGGTCGGACGGACATCACGACTACCAACACGCTGGCTAATAGTGGTCTGCCACCTCCGCCGCCGATGCCGGGGGCTATTTCACACAATGACTCTTCGAATTCGTCCTTCGGAGGAGCACGACATTCCTCTCGCAATCGTCACGGCCGGAATGAACATCTAGGAGCAGGTCTGGCAGCAGGAGCCGCCGGCGCCTCACTTGCGAACCAACGAAACTCAAGCCGAAGGCGAAGCGAAGGAGGAACCAGCGTCAACTCTCCTCCCGTCTCCGTCAAAGTGAAGATGCACAACGATGGACGACACGTCACTCTCCGCCGTCTTGATCCAGCGGAAGCAGCCGCCGAACGGGAAGCACGAAGGCGGCATGGAAGAGGCCGTTCAGGTAGTATCAGTTCTGTAGGCGGCGGCGGAGCCTCAGGAGACGAACACTGGCGTCGGGTCGAGAGAATGGAAGCCGAACAGGCTGCACAACAGCATAACCTTCCTGGCCCTCCCCCTCTCCCCGGGCCGCCACCGGGACCACCACCTCCTCCTAGTTCTTTCGCTGGGCCGAGCACGTATATGCATGGCACCAGTACCATGGATTTGGGTGAATTGCCGCCGCCCCCGATGATGCCGGGTGCTGTTAATGAGAGTGGCCTGGGAGCCACGGGCAGTCCGGGCAGTGTCTATGGGAGTGGACCGTCGGCTGTTGATAGCAGAGCTGAGAGTAATCGAAAGAGGAGACGGGCGGAGAGAGCGAGAGCGTTGGAGGCGAGACAGCAGGGGAGGGGCAACAAGGTTGATTTCACTTAAGTTTTTTTCGCCATTGTGAAGAAGCTGAAGTGGACTTTTGACCAGATCCTTGTCGTTTTGCAGCGTTTTGATCGCTTTGTAGTGTTTGATATCCCCCACTGCCCCGCCGTCACGTTTCTTCTTGGTGTAGGTTGGGTTAACGATGGCATGAGTGGCGTTTACTGTATACTTGGGCATTTTTTCTACTGCATGGTAGGGTATTCTCCGTTTTCTGCCCTGGATACATTCGGGCTGGAGACATCCTACTTGGAGTGAACGGGGTCGGTTGGATAGTGCGAGATACGGATCACGAACATTGAACTTTATGATTGACATGATTGATTGCTGTATTATGGTTGATTCCTCTCTTTGTCGTGACGTGGGTCCTCTTGTCTGACAAATGTATGGCTGCTCGGTCGGGGATCTTGTAGTGCACTTATTTTTCCCGTTTGGGGAAACAGTCAAATATATCTTATTCGGTTATTCTGCGTGGTTCTTTCGTGACCTGCTTTGTGGATGCTATTTGTCTTTTCTTCTTCCCAGCGGATGGGATTTTGTAATGTGGTAGTAGGGTGGGTATCTGGCAAAGGCTGGTAGATCTAGATGGTTAATCCTATTTCCTATCTACCACCACCTCGAATAGATGGTAGTACGAATACATAGTATTTCAAGGTCGCTAGGAAGAGGATAGCGATATTTATTGGACCGAACATAGTAGTAGAGAATCGACTTAGAGTCTAATAGGGTATGGGAATTATAATCGAGATCTGGAGATATTTCATATTTATCCTACTATAGTATGTGAACGATTTGGTATGAGCTTTCTAGAGGATTAGTAGTTGGTATTTGAAAAGTAGTAAGGGGTTCTCGCTTTAGAGATATATGGGATTCCTACTATTTCGGATACATGGAATTCTTTTCATAGGTGTTTGATCGACTTGATGTTTTGGCTCTATTTGATGGTATTTCGTTTTCTGTGGGTTGAGATGGTGTTATGGTAGATGGGGAGATGGAAAAAATGATTGCTGAGGAATGAGAAAAACCGAAAAAGCTATGTGAATGTGTGTCTTAACAGTGCATGACATTTGTGGATCATAATTTGCTGAGTCTCTTTCTTGTGATTCGATATCGACGTTTTTTCCTGGAAGTGTCATGAGGTTGGTGGGTGCTTGACTGGGTTCAGGAAGAGGATTTTGATGATGATAGTCGTCAGATGGATAATTCTGTCTCAAGAATTGGTCGCTGCCATGCTTCTGCTGTGTGCGTAGATACAAGGAGATGGACGGGCAGGTAATGTCGATGGATGCGGGGTGAATTGAACAAGGAGAGATCATGGGTTCATGTACGGTAAAATATGCCTGTACAATACACTGTAATGATGTTAGCGCAATCTTCTCAGACATCAACACCATCCCCAGAAAGCAGTCTTTCGAAAGGCCGTTCGACGAAGATGTAGTCATTGCTTGGATGTGTTTCAGTTTAGAAGGCATCACTCATTAGTTGCCAGCGTGTTCGGACCTACTCCGATACCACAGTACGGGGACGCTGACCGCGCGCTCCGCTACTACAACACCAGAAAGATACATCACCAAGACGGGAACCAATTGAATCGCAACGGTATTTTGTCCAGGAGTTACATCTCCCAGGACTTCGAACCGTTGTTCTTGGTATGGGCCTTTTTCCACCGCAGACGGGCCTTTTCCGACACTCAAAGGGATCGTTATAAGACCCTCCAGCGCCGTCGTCTCGTTGTTTTGTGAAAAAAAAGCCCAAGCAGCTCAGACGTCGAAATGTGCAGTCCCAACCTCCCCAACAATGAATAAAGTGGGACCCAATCTATCTCTCAGACAACTCCCAGGGCATTGCTAAATAGACACAGGATATATCGATGAAGGACGGTCAAGGCGGCCAACACAGACAGCAATCGCAATGTTGGCTGTCGCAGCAATCGCAATGTTAGCTGTCGCAGCAATCGCAATGTTAGCTGTCCCAGCAATCGCAATGTTAGCTGTCCATCGGTGCATCGCTCTCGGCCATCATGTGTAACCGTCATGGGCTGGTCGACATTGACATGCCACCTGGATGGATGGCGGTGTCCCGACTGCTGAGGCCGAAGCCGAAGGGAGAAGGGGAACGAATGGGGAGTGCAGAGTGCAGAGTGCAGAGTGCAGAGAGATTGATGAGGTGCCGAGACGTGGTGTTTGCACAGTATCTTCCTTGGGTACTCCCACCTCTGGGTTCTGCCTCTGCCACGGTGACTCCCACCTCTGGGTTCTGCCTCTGCCAAGGTGACTCCCACCTCTGGGTTCTGCCTCTGCCAAGGTGACTCCCACCTCTGCGTTCTGCCTCTGCCTCTGCCTCTGCCTCTCCTCTGCCAAGGTGACGACATCTGATCCGCCCTCTCTCCATGGGCGGATCAGAGATTGATGCTGACGGGCAGCTGGGCAGCTGGGCAACAACGGCAACGGCAACGGCGGCGGGGCCTCTGGCAGACTGGTCACTGGCCGGCACCTAAGGCACACTCGTCTTGCCCCCGGATTTAAGAAGGGTAAGGGAAGGTCGCCCAAAGGCCAATCTGCAGCCGGCGGGCGGGCCACGATCAGTGAGATTGGATCGGGAGTGTGTTGTTGTTCTGGCCACAGTCAGCCACAGCCACGACATGGACCTCGACACCTGCATGGACCAAGGGACATGGACTATGGCATGGCCGATCTCGCCGTTGGTTTGGTACCAAGCCGCCCGCTCGTTAGGCGCAGTCAAGCTTTGTTTTCTGCCAACTCCACAGTCCCTGGTCGTGCCCGATGCTTGAATGCAGGGCTTCATTTTCCTCGTTCCCTCGCCGTCACACTCATTATGTTGATCTCTCTCCAGTCCCCTTTTGTCCAGTGGTGGTCCGAGCAGTCCGTACCAAACCCTAAGGCTGATAGCCACCTCGAGTGCCTTGGCTCCTGGGCTTGCCAAACATTCCACTGACCACTCCCTCACTGCCGTTTCCCTCAAATAAGCGTGGCTGCACACTTCGGCCCACTTTGATGACACAGCCTGCCAATGGACCTCTGGTAAAGGTTAATCATAAACCCATGCTCGGCCTGCCTTCTTCTGGTCTATCAATGTCGACCTGAAATGTTGTTATACCTCCTGTTGCAACCCATCACGAGCCGATTTTCGTACGAGAACGACGGCTGCTCTCGCCAAGGTGGAGCAGCCTTGAAACAACCATGTCTTCCTCACCTGCCACCTCGTCGACTCCAGTCAAGCGTGCATGCGATAGGTAAGTCGCTTCCACACGCTCAACTGGCACTTTGGAAATCCCGAATACTCATCACTTCGTGCAACAGCTGTCACAGACGCAAAGTGAAATGCATAGGCGAAGGGACGAAACCTTGCAAGAACTGCATTTCCGCCGGGCTGACTTGCACATACAATGCCATACCGCAGAAAAAGGGTCCAAAGGGTAGCAGGGCAAAAGTGCTTTCCGAGCTTCGAGAGAACCAGAGGCAGTCGCAACTATCGCCCGGCACTCAATTCGACTTGAGCCATGGAAGTCGATCTCTGTCTCCCGTGGCTGGCCTGGCAAGAACGCCAGGCCTTCTTACCCTGGGTATTGTGGACTCCTGTGTGGATTACTTCTTCGCGAACATCTACCCCACTCAGCCAATCCTTCATCGAGGTCGCGTCCAGCAGACAATTCAAGCTATGGATCACTCAATCGAAGCTTACTGCAAGTTGGTCTCCCTCTGCGCATATGTGCTCGTCCAGCCCACCATGGTCTTGCAGTCCAGCGCACGCCCGGCAGGCGATTTCGCTCAGAACTCGAATCAAGGTCTTGCTCATGTACTTTTGGAAGAGGCGGTCCGGGTGCGCAAGGCATACGAATACTCGGAGAACCCTACGATCCTGACAGTTTACACCTCTTTCTTCATCTTCTCCACTTACTTTTGCATGGATCGTCAAAACGCGGCTTGGGTATATCTTCGGGAGGCGACGACTGTGGCACATATCATGGGGATGCATGAGGAGGAAACGTACAAGAGCGATGATTACGTGGATGCATCGCGAAAACGCAGGCTATTCTGGGTCTTGTTTATGACAGAAAGGTAGGTACCAGTTTGTAGTTACTCAAGCGCTCATACTCACCTTCGCGCAGGGCCTACGCGTTCAAGAGGCATCGCCCTTTAACACTATACGACACGATCCAGCTTCCAACTACGGAGGAGGACCCGACTGAGACCCTTCAACTGTCAGGATTCATCCATCTCATCAAGCTGTACAAGCCCTTTGACGAAACATTTTTTGGGTTGTGGAATCGAACGAGACACGGCGCTGTGCCGTCCTGGTTAGTTGGGCTGCAACGACAGCTATCCGACGCTTTGCCCGAATACATCGAACACACGGAAACCCAAGCAGTAGATCTCAAAATGAGCCAGCAATGGTTGAAGACGATGGTCTGGCAGTTGGCAATTAGTCACGGCTTTATCTCGTCTATGGCCTCCGACAACACACTGAGTTTCAGATATCCAATCGAAATTTCTCGCGACTTGGTGGAAATGTCCAACAATTTTTCTCAGCATGCCATGGAGGTCCACGGCATTGGATTGGTAAGCTACTCAATCACTGAGCACGAATGCCATGACTAATGTGAATTTTGTTTAGGTCGAGAAACTTTTCGATGTCGCTTGCACGCTAATCGATGTCATGGCTTGTGTGCCAATGTCTCCAACCAATTATGACATGAGCCCACGCGATTATTTGAATCGTTTCATATCTTTGATATCTGGACTGCGTGGCGGTCAATCTCGATACATGCCTCTTCTTCAGACAAAGCTCTCGGAGGTGTTGCCAAGTTATCAACTTCCCCTCCATCCGTCACTCTCATCCAACAGACTCGATGTGTACAGCGACCATTCTCAACCCGCGTCTGCCACAAGATCGAATGAAGCTACGCCGTTTGAGACTCCTCCAGCCATGAACATTCGTCAACATATGCCTGGGATGACTTACCAAGATCCAGCATTATCCACAATGCAAGGCCAGATGTCCGAGACGGGCCCGTATCCGTCCTACAGTAGCTCGGTGGTGTATCAACAATCAACAACAGGGCCGAGTGCGGCTGATCAAGGCCTTTACCAGACCCATTTACCGCGCCGGCCTGGATATCCTGGCTGAAGCGCGCTCTTAAAGAGGCTGATTATGAGACCTTCTGTGGCGCCGGTAGGCAGTTCCCTAATATCTGCAATACCACCAATGGGGCCACAAGTTCAACATTCATACACGGTCAATTCCGTGTATGCGCACACCAACCAAGAGTCGAACGCTAGGACAGGAAGAGACTTGTCCTGTAGCATAATCCCTGGATGTGATTATCTCCAATGGATAGCCTATGCCAAGTCGGCAATAGCAAAGCAAAGAGCCTCAGGGAACAACAGTCAGCCGGCGGAGAATCAATCGGAGTTGTTTGAACTAGATGATGGACCCCTAAAAGATCGACATTGTGATCGCATCAAAAACTCGAAATACAAATCCTGTCATCGGTTCATCCGTCTGGGCTTCCGCTTGATCCGAATGTGCATCTTCATCCATCAATTGTGAATCGCTCGCTGCCAATTGCCTTGTACTCGTCATTGCCAGCTGCACATTGTCAGTTGGGAGATTTGAGTAATGCTGTGTACTGTGTATATTATTCTCGATGGCTCTCGAGTCAAGAGAAACACGCCACGCAACACTTGCTACTATCCAACATTTATGTGTCAGGATGCTGAAAAGATCGATTGTCATCAAAAGCCTGAAGATGCGGGGACACTTGAGTGTGCCCGGCTTGGTGCTTGACTACAAGCGGGTACTATTCCCTTCTCACGGCAAGGCGGGCCCTGGAGAACTGCGCCAGTACTGTGTATGAGTCGGCTCTCCTTGGGTTTCCACATAGTCGGTAACGGTCCAAGGACAGGGACCAACGTTTGGATGGATATCACTGTTCATTGTGCTTATACTATGGTATAGTAGAGGGCAAAGTTACTGGTATATCCGAGGGCCTTGCCTCTAGTCGCACAGGTCGTTTTTCTACCATATATGAACACAGCTCTCAGCGCCTAGGGATATTCTTGTGATGACAGAGGTACTGCCGAAATGAGACCGAGACGCTGTGTCATTAATAGCTGTTCTGTATCCATGTATCCCTCATTTGGAACATCCCACGCTGCTACTCGAATCAAGGAGTAGAGTCGTAGAAGGATCAATAAGCCCCTGCGAGTGTCTTTCGATGATCATAATGCCTGGCAACATAATTGCTCACCGCAAATTCGACACTGCGGGGGCACAGTCAGTCGAAAGGTCTAGGCCTCGCAAGTGTACCAAATGCAACAGGGAGCAGCCACCTCGCAAGCTGGAGGTTCCAAATCCACCCAATGATGTCCCACGACGTCCTTGTTGGAGGCGGTTGAGACACCGAAGAACCGCCTTCTGCTGCACCTTGGATTCCGCGGCCCGTGTTTACCCAGCACTCTCCATCTGCAACGTCATATCTTATCTCTATGAGATGCATCTACTGTGTATGTCAAGTACGGGTGGAGCTTCACGCTTCTATACACGTTGCCGCCTGATGTTGCGCCACCATGGGGTTTATTTCGACACAGATCGAGTTGGAAACAAGTGCTGGGCAGGAGATCCACCACGGCGTCCCTGATGTGCTTAGACAGCCGATGAGATCGCTGACCAGAGCTTTTGGGACTTTCGCAATCGGGGAGACGGCGGATATTCACAACCACTACTCCACTTTAACAACCTCGAGCTTTTCTCAGACCCACGATTGCCCCCGAAATTCCTTCTAGCGGCCTTCTAGGCAAACTCCTCGTTACATACCCAGCAGGCGAGCACAAGTCTTGAATCTTAGCAGCTTTTTACTGTGGTACGACAGGCGCTTATGTCCGCTGGGACGATCAGCTTTGCAGCGTGATGGGTTGCATCGTGGTTCTCCTCCTCAACGGCGCGGCTTTGGAGCAGATCGCTGGGAGATGATAAGACTCCTGTTTGCTTTCTTGGTCTCCTACTTGTACTGTGTACGTGTCAAACGTGCGCTCCTGCACTGCGAAGGAAAAGATCTCCCAAGTCCTCGCTCTGGACTCCATTCTTGCTGCGCGTCTGCGTGTTACTCCACTGGAGTACGCCTGCCCGAGGGTCTTCGGGAACATGGCCTGATAACTGATAAAGAAGTGCCTGCTCATATCTCTGACTTCCTCGCGGGGCAAGTGTGTATCAAGCGTGAGAATTCAGCGGGCAACAGTAGCTCATTTCAGCAGCTCATTTTGGGGCAGATTTTGACGACGGGGCAGATTTTTTTAATCCGTGCCAGCCTAGCTTTTAGGAAGGTCCGCGTCTTAAGAAGGAAGGTCTATCTTTGTAAGACTCTGTTAGATTTCTTTGGCGAAGATGCTTTGGACGGGCCCGAAGAGTCGGATAACGCCCCTTTTTTACAAAATTATATGCCAGACTCGGGTATGCCAAAAAACCATATTTCGCTTAGAAGAGCCCCCCTAAGTACACCATAAATTAGGCGCCCCCCCCTCTAAAAAATATTTGCTTAAAACATATTTTGCTCTCTCTCTCTAGGAGTGAAAATCCTTCTTTCAGATTTTCTTTACGACGCTTAGAAAATTGAGCATTGAGAAAAAAAGAGGGAGAAAATTTAAGAGGGGTTACGGGTCTAGGCTTGCTTACTTAGTATTATTATCTAGCGAAAGTTGATATCTGATGTCCCTGAGGCTGCTCCAGAAAAAAGCTGCTGAAATAAGCTAGTCAGGTAGTGGAGAACAAGCAAGGGTACCTTAGTAGACTTTGTCTGCTCCCAGTTCTCCGGTCACGACGAAGGGAGCATCCGGATTCCGTACTACAGTAGATCTTCGGCTTGACAACGACAATCATGCGAGGATTTACTGCCGAGTTGTCACAATCGAACTCATGATCCAGATGTGGCGTTTTTTCAAGAAACAGAATACATATCGTAGCGCCTATTAATAACTGCAATTGAAACCCTTGTTCTCGACAGATACCTGCACCTGCTTCTGCGTGCCGTTCGTGACGATCCCTGATATTGAACTCTTCCTGCTGGGACTCTTACAAGATCCTAACCGGAACGAATCTTCGAGTTGGCTTGGGAAACCGCCTACACCTGCATCGACACGATTGTATATGTAAGCAAGCAAGAATGGTTACGACGCTGGACGCGCACGTTTTGCTTCAAGTCCCTCTTCAAGTTTGCGAGTCCTGCAGGGCGCACTTTACGGAGGTGGACAGTGGGCTCTCACTACCACAGTACTATTATGTACCACAGTACCACAGTACTATGAGACTATCTATCACTCATTCGGAGCAGTCGAACCGAGATGTCGGATGGTTCCGATACTTCGCAGTGAAGTGACGCTTGATTATTACTTGGGTCACCGACACCAGGTATACACGTCTCGCCGTTGACAGTGACCTGCAACTACTGCACTACGATCGTAACTACTCCTATCGAACCGGGCGCATTACTCGATCCATCTAGGTACTGGTATCAGCTGAAGAAAATCCTCCGCCGGCCCAAGGTCTATGCACTTTCAGAGCACGGATCGATCATGGCATGGCATCCACCTTGAGAATTCGACGGCTAATAGTCTTCCGTCGACAAACTACAGGCACACCACCAATGCTAATCCGCACATCCCTATCGATTGCAGCCTGAACCCCTGCTCAAAAAAAGGAATTGGCTACGAATCTGGTTCTGATTTTGAGAACAACAATCCCACGCAACACTACTATAGTACCAGGCAGCTTTGAGGACGTCAGATTTGGCGGTTAGCATGCGCCACGTCTTCAGTGGAAGCCCTAACATAAGTACGCTAATCATGAATTACTTGAGCAAAACACGTTCCTACCCATGACAGAATCCTTATTTCAGAATCCAGGCTTTTTCCTGGAACTTACTCCGTGGTGGCATGCACGCCAGGTAGTAAAGATCGGTGCCTAAGAGTCAATACGCAAGCTGAAACCATACTTGTCGTCCTTGCGAGCTCGATTGGCGCGGAAAAATTGCTCCAGGCTCTGTATTTATTCTTTCCACGTCTTCCTTGTTGGGGAACAGAGGAACCTCAAGCCTTCCATATAGCATGCAGCTGAGACTGAGTCATGTAGCTGTTTCCTGCGTGCTGATCTGATCATCAACTCGGGATGCCGGAACTCAACCGTGTCACAGTTCATTGGACAAGAGCAGGCCGAGACGCATATAGGTACCGTGTGGTCTCGCAGAGAGTGAGTCGGAATCAGGGTTTACTTCGGATATCGGTATGTTGATTCGTAACGGCCAGGTTGCTACTCGCAATCATACACAGTATTCATAATAACAGCGCGGCATTAGATGATTCGCATGTGAGATCCAAGAGCGTTCAGCAGAGCCGGGGACGAGTACAGCCTATCACGGTACCAATTCCAAATTCAGATTCCAGGCATTTCAGTGTGAGAGAATAACATCGCATTATTGGCGTTCTTGATTCTGCATCGTCGTTCTTGATTCTGCACCGCCATCATCAGCATCACTTGGCAAGAACTCGACTACGAGACATCTTGGGCTATTCTAGGCCCTGCAGTATTATGAAGTCGGGCATTCTGGGGCATCTCAAGGTTGGCATTCTTTACCCTCCACACTCATATCCGTTATCTTGGAGTGATCCATCCTGGCGATACTCACCATCGCAATATCAGAAGGCTCGTATTTGCAGTCATGATCTCGGCATTCCTCCACGAAACCCGCAAACGAAAAGGAGCGTCCCAGCCTTCCGCGGAAGCTCCAGTGGCGACAAGCAATCAAATGGCCAAGACTGCAATTATTGGACTCGCGAAATATCAACCTCCGTTATCCAGAGGGAGGGACTTGTCCTGAAGGTCCATGTCCACGTCCACGTCCACGTCCACGTCGTACGAAGGTGACATGTCAGCCGATTATGCACGAACGACTGTCAATGAGATTTGGACCCACAAGTTCCGGCTTGGCTTTTGATTCAGATCCGAGAGTGGGTCGATATGGATGTACAGCAGGGATGTTGGGGAGCGGCACTGCCGCGCAATATACGGAGACCACAACGACATCCTTGTGTCATGTCTCCATCTGAACGTGGAAAGCGGAGCGAAGTCACGATTCAACTCGACAAGCCACACTCAACCCTCACTCCAAGATTCCAAGATCTTCTTGATGCCTCACGCCTCCACACCACAAATATTAATCGCACGCCTCCACACCACATATCGATACCTCCTCCAAGCCTCCACATGACAAATACACTTCCCATGGAACTTGAAACGGTCCAGTCTGGAGAACTCCCACCACCTCCAAAACCATCTCCTTGGTAATCTTGTCAATCCATCTATTCACCAAGACCATGACAAATCTGCAACACCCAATATCCCGACCGACAAGCCACCGCCATGCCTTTGCGCAAAATCGTGGGTAGACGGAAGTAGCCACCTCCCACCCACCACCACAATCTCAAAACAATCAAGATCAGCGCACCGCAAAACGTGAAGAACGAAAAAGAGGCAGCGAATAAAAACGCGGAGATTGATGTCGCCAAAACGAGTAGGAGGTACTATCCCGTTCCCAACCGCCCATCACAGGGACTAAATTTATGCTCGAGGGTTTTACCATACCACAGGCCTCGGGGAAAATTTAGAACGGGAAGGAAGGATATTCTTAGATTGCTGCTAATAACACCCTCCCTCCTTCTTCATGACCTGTGACAAAAAAAGCAATAGAGAGGTTTACATGCACTCCCTAAAATATTTGATCGAGAAGGAATAGAGCGTGTTGGAAGGAACAGAGCGCGTTGGAAGGAACGGAACAGAGCGCGTTGGAATCACAGATATACCCACCGGTCAAAGGCAATTTCACGATATGTTTTTAATCACTTTTGATCCTCTCCTTGGATGTCGTAAATAGCTATGATAAATTGAAAACTGGAGTCTCGAGGAAATCTCGAGGAAATCTCGGTCTCGATTTATGGAGAGCCCAACTCCAATTCAGGACCCCACTAGAATAAACCAATTCGTCTCGATCATCAAAAATTGGAAGAGGAGGGACTTGGACTCTGATCGTGGAAATTGCGCAAGCGATAGGGGGGTGAAGATAGATACGAAAAGTGGGAACGTGCAAGAGTAAAGAAAAGTCTCTCAATCAGTTTGTAAGTGGATAGAAAGAACAAAGATTTCTTGTTTCTCGTGTCATCAGCGTAATCCATAACATAATTACATGATGACATAATCGATACGCACTACGTGGACCTAACCGCCCCACAAAGGCACAACGCCCCCAAATAAACCGTATCAACAAACTCCAACACCATTCATGTATTCCACAAACAAGGTGATGCTAATGCTTTGCATGTATGCCATTCGTGCCCCGACATCAAGTCAGATTAAATCGCATTTGGTGGCGGCGGCATCGTCGTCGCTCAAGAAATACTAAACATCGGCTTCAACTTCTTGATCAAGCTCCACTCGTCGTTCGAAACATCAGATCGATAATGCTCTTTGAGAGTATCGATGCTTTCTCGCGAGATGAGCGAGTACAGAGTATCCTTTTCTTCGAGCTGTCGTCCGTAGAGAGGTTGGTGGGGTCCTTCGATCTTGACTGCAACACTGGGTTGTCCCTTCTTGCAAAGAGGGATCTGTTTGTGTTCTCGTTCGATACCGGTTCTGTCCAAAAGTTAGTCACGTATTTCGAAACAAAGACTGATGAAGGCGAGGAACTTACACTCTGCCCATATTGATGATTTCCTTTTGCTTGGTGACTGGGTTCTCCTTGATGGCGCAAATAGGTGTCAGGAGTTTCAGAACTCCTTCGATGACATCCACACCCACAACGATAGGATCCTTTTTGTTGAACACTGCGATCGGTCGGAGGACGCAAGGGAAGACGGCCAAGAGCTTGCTCTCTTCTTTCTTCTGCTCTTTGATCAACTCCATGTGTTTGTTGAAGGCATCGAACAGATGGTAAATAATATCTGCCGTGAAAATCTTGACGCCAATTTCCGCGGCATACGCAGCGGCATCCTTGTCGACTTTGACATCAAAGCAAAGCATAATAGCATGCTCAGGTGAACGCTCCAACATGACACCAGCTTGCATGACATCTCGCTTGTAAACAGGCCCGATACCAATGTTGGCAACCGGAATCTTTGACACTTTCAAGAACTCGAGCAAGGCTTCAAGAGAACCAAGAGTGGATGCTTGCACGCTCACACCCTTACCACTCTTCGAGACACGGGTAAGAAGGTTCTCGAGATCGCCCATAATCTCATCCTCGAGATCCTCTTCGTCATCATCAGGTCCAACGACGAGAAGACGAGATCCAGCAATGGCACTATCGAGACCATCGGCGGAGATCTTGACACCGATCGCTGCTTTCACTTCTTTGTTGTGAACGTAAGACGACTTCACTCGCAACTCTTTCATCTCGGCCGGTGTGAGCAAGGCTCGAATATTTGTCGTAATGGCACCATTGAGACCACAAACAACAATACGGTCGCCTTCCTTGAGGACACCGTTGGACAGGATGACATCGATGGTAGTACCGAGACCTTCGATGACTTTGACTTCGAGTACGGTAGCCTCGACCTCTGATAGGTACATAAGAGAGTTGGTCATGCGTTCTTGAGTCAATTGAACAAGGAGCTTCAGCATATCCGGGATGCCCTCTCCGGTATGTGCGGAGGTTGGGACGAGCGATACGTAGCGTGCCATGTTCTTGTTCTCGTAGAAGAGTTCAGCATTGAAACCCTTCTCGGCGAACTCCAACTTGGTCTTCTCCAAACGATCCTTGAACTCTCCCTGACAGCCTTTGTTTTGCATGTCCAAACTTTCTCTGAAGCCGTTGTTGTCGATCTTCTTCCAGCCGAACAGCCGATCGATCTTGTTCAGTGCCACAATGAAAGGTGTCTTGCGATCGCGAAGCAGCTTCATGGACTCCAAGGTTTGAGGCTCAAGACCGTGCATAATATCGACAACGAGAATAGCAATATTGCAGAGAGAAGAACCTCGAGATCGCAGATTGCTAAACGACTCGTGTCCGGGTGTGTCAATGACGAGAAGACCAGGGACATTGAATTTGAAAGCCCCATCGGTGTTAATGACTGCAGTCTTTTTCTGCAATGCTTCGACAGGGAAATAGGTGGCGCCAATCTGCTGAGTGATACCTCCTGCTTCACCTTCCTGGACGTTGGTTTGACGGATCTTGTCAAGTAGCTTGGTCTTTCCGGTATCGACGTGACCAAGAATACAGCAGATAGGCGATCGAAGATCCTCCTTCGATCTAGCTGCCAAAGCTGCTTCATGATTTTGCTTTCGGCGCTCGGCAGCAAGAGCTTTACGCTCAGCAATTGCTTTCTTAGTTGCAGTAGTCTCTTCCTCGTCATCTGAGGAGTCATCTTCTTCGGAGGAGGATTCGATGATGGATCGTCGTCGCCCGTTCGCTGTAGGCGGTGAATCCTCCGATGGGGTGGTTGACACTGCTGCTTGTGCTGGCTTTCCATTCGTTGTCGGCTTTGCAGCAGCCTTTGGTATTGTCGCAGGGACGACCTCCGTAGGCGGAGGAGCGTCAAGTTTCTCTGCTTCAGCTTCCCAGTCTTCAAGTTCGTCGCTCTCCTCTGCCTTCGTCGCTTCGGCCTCGATGCGTGCAGCTTCCGCCGCAGCTTCAGCCTTAGCTGCCTCTTCAGCTATTCTCAGCTTCTCCATCCTCTCCCTCGCCTCTGCCAGCTCAGCCTCTTCTTTCTCTAATTGGGCTTCCTTCGCGGTCTTTCCGCCTTTCTTCTTGGCATACTTCGGTTTTGCCTTTTCGGTCTTCTCAGCCTTCTCTGGTTCATCTTTGCCCTCGACGAGGACGCCACCTGCATCCATCATCTGCTGCAGTCGTTCCTTTGCGCGGGTTTCGGCCTCCTTTTGAGTCTTGGTCTTGTAGGTGCCTGCTTTCTTCTGCTCGGCAATCTTCTGCTTCTCTTTAAGCTTCTTAGCAGCCCTCTCATCTTCTCGTCGCTTTTTCTCTTCTTCATCCATGCGCTCCAACTCTTCTATTCTTGCCTTCTCTTCTGCAGCAATGCGGGCAGCCTCCTCTTCTCGCTTCTTAAGCTCCTCCTGCTTCTTTTGAAGAGCTAGCAAGGCAGGGTTGATCTTCTTCTTCTTCCCACCAGCTGCCGGCGCGTCGGTCGCTGAGGGCTTAGCTTCTTCCTTGACATCTGGTGTTGCTTTGGTTGGCTCTGGCTTTGCAGCGGCTGGCGCTGGCGCGGTGGTCTTTTTCTTAGCAGCCTAAGTTTCTAGTGATTAGTTCACGACCTTCGAACAGAAATTGACCAAAGTGCAATATACCTGTTCCTTTTTGCGCTGCTTTTCGCGTTCCTTCTTTGCCTTTTCCTTCTCTTTCTTGGTCATTACTCTGCCAGAAGCATCGCGCTCTTCATCGTCATCTTTGGGCTCCTCTGTCTTGCCAGGCTTAGCATCATTTGCCTTCTTGATGGGACCAGAATATATGTCCTCTTCATTGTCAAACGAGGCTTCCACTGGGGCTTTTGCTGCAATTGGCTCTGCATCTGCATCTGCATCTGCGCCGTCGAGTGAGGGGTCCTCGCCTTCAACAAAGTCTTCCATTGGTTTTCCCTTCTTGGCCTTCTTGCCGCGGTTCTTCTTGAGCATTGCCATCAGACCTCCTCCCATTGCCTCGCCTTCCTCAGCCGCATCGTCTTCCTTTGCCGCTGTTTCTGCCTGAGCTGTGGGATCTTCGCCGAGATCTGCCTCCCAATCATCCTGGGCCTTTTTGCCCCCCTTCTTTTTAGGAGCCATTCGAACGGGGGTTTTTGGGTTTTGATAGACTTTGGTGTAATTTATGTTTGTTTGTATGGTGGTGGTGGTGATGGTGAGATGTCCGATCGCTTTGTGGGCGTCGTCGGCCGGGTTAGGTAATGTCGGGCAGCGGAGTTGGGGGGGTTTTGGATGGGCGAAATTTCGGTGGAGCGAAAGACATTCACTCTTAGACTGCTCTCGTCAGTGTTGGCAGTGATGGGGTGGACGGCAAATTTGAATGGATTTTGTGTTGTAGTGGTGCGGATCTACCCCGCGCCAAATATACTTTGAGAACCTCAGTACCTCACCGGTGCGAAAGTCACGATTGCCTCTGGCTTCGACTGTAATGTCAAAGAAGCGGGAGCACGATTACAACTCTAAGCTTTGGGACTGCTAGAATCAAATCGGGGACCTAGGTAGGAACCAAAGATCATGTAAAATGACCGAGTTATCCACATGGTTTTCGGGGTGACACAATTTTGTCACTAGTCACCTCGATACGCCTTAGGAAACACTTAGTTGTAGATATTTCAATTGCCATGGATAAGCCCAGGGGATGAGAACTTGATAGGTCACACTTTAACCTTAAATTAAGGACCAGAATATTAATGAATTTTCTCAACCTAGGACTCGCTACTCATAACTTCTTAGAGACTCACTCGAACCGGCATTGTGTTTTTGTTCTAAATCCCAGTCGCTCCGTTGCCTCCAGCCGTTGTTGGATCGAGAGGCTCAATGTTCCAGATCGCTTCAGCATACTCATCGATGCATCGATCACTGGAGAAGAAGCCCATTCTCGATACACTGGTGATGCATTTTGTGATCCACTCCTCCTGATTCTTGTACGCCTCATCAATGAGATCTTGCGTCTTGCAGTAGCTGTTGAAGTCATCTGACACCAAATAGTAATCACCATGTTCCACGATACCATTGACCAGCGCTGAGAATTGGCCAGCATCTCCGAATGTGCCTTTCTGAATGGCATCAAATACCTTCGCCAAGCCCTCGTCCAGTTGATATGCCCCATAGACGTGGCCGTGGCGAAGGTCCTCAACATCCTCAGTGAGGTTCCCGAAAAGGAATATGTTGTTCTCGCCAATCTCGCGAGTAATCTCAATCTGAAAGAGTGGTCAGTATCTTTGAGTTGTTGGACATGGAGTTAACTTACATTGGCACCGTCGCAAGTACCGATGATGAGACCACCATTGAGCACGAACTTCATGTTGCTGGTGCCACTTGCTTCGGTCCCGGCGGTTGAGATATGCTCGCTAATGTCGGAAGCAGGAACGATGATCTCGGCCTTGCTGACATTGTAATCTTCGATGAAGATGACCTTGAGCAAGTCTCCAACGTCTTTGTCGTTGTTGACGATATCTCCAACCTTGTTGATCAAGTGGATCACAGTCTTGGCCATCCAATAGCCTGGAGCTGCTTTGCCGCCAAAGATGGAAACTCGTGGTGCTAGTTTCTTACGCTCTGAGGCGTCCATAGCTTTGATCGCAAGATAGCGGTGAATGACCCCGAAGATGTTCATCTGTTGTCGCTTATACTCGTGTATGCGCTTCACTTGAATATCGAACAGTGCTGCTGGGTTCACACTGTGGCCAGTGGTCTCTTTAATGTGCTTGGCCAGGCGCACCTTATTGGCATATTTGATCTCTTGCCATTCCTTGCGGAAATCCTTGTCGTCAACAAATTCTTCAATCTTGTGAAGGAGAGTTAAGTCCTTGAGGAAGCCATGACCACCCAACTTGGATGCGATCAGCTCCGACAATCGAGGATTGGCCTGGTGGAGCCATCGTCGAGGGGTGATGCCGTTGGTCACGTTGGTAAACTTGTCAGGTCCGTAAATCTTGACAAAGTCTTTGAAGATCGTGGTCTTGATAAGGTCGGAGTGCAATTCAGCAACACCATTCACCTTGTGCGAGCCAATGACAGCAAGGTAAGCCATGCGGACCATCTTTGGCTGCGACTCCTCGATGATGGAAACGCGGCCTAGCATGTCTCTGTCTTTCGGAAAATTGCGCTCAACGTATTGCAAAAATTGAAGATTGATCTCGTAGATGATCTGAAGATGGCGAGGAAGTAGGTGCTGTACAAGTGGGACAGACCATTTCTCCAAAGCTTCGGGGAGAACAGTGTGGTTTGTGTAACCAAACGTTTTGTGGACGATGCTCCACGCTTCATCCCAGTCAAGACCTTCGAGATCGAGCAAGATGCGCATCAACTCAGGAATAGCAAGCGTGGGATGTGTGTCGTTCAATTGGATGGCGACTTGACTTGGGAAGTCCTTCCAGGCACGCTTGGTTTTCTTGAAGCGACGAACGATATCGAACAAGGACGCAGCGCACCAAAAGTACTGTTGTTTTAGACGGAGTTCCTTGCCACGGTCTAGGTTGTCGTTGGGGTACAGAACAGCAGAGATCGTCTCGGCTCGCTGCTGATCAGCAACAGAGCTCTCATACTCGCCAGAGTTGAATTTCTGGAAGTCAAACTCGCCACTTGCAGCCTTGCTGCCCCAGAGACGCAGATTATTGGTTGTCCCCGTCCCGTAACCTGGTACTGGGAAATCGTATGCAACAGCCTGCACAATTTCGCCACCTTCCCATGAATTGTGAACCTTTCCGCTCTCGTCCCTAGTGATTGTCAGCAAGATGAAGACTGAAGGTCTCAAAAAGTACTCACTGCCATCGGTTGACAGATCCAAAGAACTGAATGTCCACAGTGATGTCATGACGTGGGAACTCCCAAGGGTTGAAGTCAAGCCAGTAGTCTGGAACTTCGACTTGGTATCCGTCCACGATCTCCTGCTTAAATATGCCATATCGGTATCGTAAACCGTAACCCCAGGCTGGGTAATTGAGGGACGCCATGCTATCCAAAAAGCAGGCAGCAAGTCGACCAAGACCACCATTGCCCAAGGCAGCGTCGTGCTCTTGCTGGATAATATCTTCCATCCGGAATCCAAGCTCTGCAAGACCCTCTAAATGATTGGTTAGCACCTTGAGATTCTCTGTTTCATGATTTGACGTACTGGTTGCTGTCTCTTTCTGCTCGACATTCAGCATGGCGTTGTCTAGCGCTCTACCCATTAGGAATTCCAAGGAAAGGTCTGATGTGGATTAGATCTGTGTAATCAACTATCGACGTTTCAGAACTCACAGTATACTCTCTTTTGGTCAGAGAATGTCTGATTTTGCTGAGTCTTGTTCCAGTCAATGACTAGCCGGTCTCTGAATGCGAGAGCAGTTCCAGCATAGACAGCGCTGTTTCAATCAGTGCGTGAGCTCTGGCTACATAATGCCTTGATCTTACTTCTCATCACAATTGTACATGGATCGTGCCAAGGTTGTCTCGATGTGTCGAATGGCATCTTTCTGCAATTAACTCTCAGTATTGTCCCAATTGTAATCTCGCGGAGGAAGTAAGTACCTCGAATTCTTCAGGAGTGTCGAATGGTTTTGGCGCCTGTGGAATTAAGTTAATGGAGGTGAGGTATAGCGGCGATCGTTGTGCCTACATAGTTCTTCCAACTTTGGTGTTGATGTTAGCAGTTGGTCTGAACGGAGCTTGAGTAATACTGACGCGGCTCGCTGCGGCTCTGGGATCGAAGCCTCGACAGCTTTGATTTCCGCAGGACCAAAGCCTGTGACGGTTCTCTTGTGCTTAGGCCTGGTAAAGCCAGGTCCTACCGGCCCTTGAAGCTCCGAGAGTGGCGCGCTCATAGAAGGCTTGCGTTCTCTAGCCATCGAAGGCTTTCTCTCGGGGAGAGGACGCTCTGTGGGAGCTCCAGAAGCCATGATGGTGGAATGGTGGGGTAGGTCAGTACGACGAGAGAGGAAAGCGATTGGAGAAACAGGGTATCACCTTCTTCAGCCGGCTCGAGAAGAAAGGTTGTAGGAGGATGGGGAGAGGAGAAGTGATGGGAGAAGGGGGATTGAGTTTGAGCCAGTTGAGGACTTGAGGTACATGGCACCTGCTGCACGACCTGGGATTACTACTTGCAAGATAGCTTAGAGCTCAGAGCTTCGTGCGGGGTTGAGAGCTATCTAGGTTGTCACTCTGCAGACCCTCACATTGAACAAACAGGCCATGAGCATTGGTCTTGAATGCGGAAGTTGAGCGACGTTGCCCAATTCATGGGTCTTTCTGCTGAATGGCCATGGCGGGTGTAAATGCCGTGAGGTTTCTGAGAATCTACCTAGATACCGCCAGATTCCTGGTGGAGTGATGTTCAGAAGACGCGATATTACCCACCAACCTAGAAGGGCAAGCTCCCAAGCTTATTAAACATGCACCAGACAGGGATCACAGTCGCCCATGTTATTATTGTGGATTGTTTACGAATCGCGTCTCCTCAGCAGGTGAGTACCTCTACGGAGCAGTACCGTGTAGTTTCGGCCTGTTCGTGGTACGGTACTGGGCTGATAGTTGAATTCTACTCCATTTTTAACCATTTATGGTTAAATATGGGAGCTGTACGAACCTACATTCCTCTTAGTAGGAGTACCTCTCAGCGGGTGCTTCTTCTACGGAGGTGAAAAACGAGTATTAATAGCTTTGTGTATATTCGCTTTTGCGATCGATATATATACCCGATAGGTAAGAGCGGAGAAGGTAAATAACTCGCTTTCTTACTCCTCTTCTTTTTATCTAAATTTTCGAAAAACGACCTTAGTTACTCAGAAACGACTAAACCCTTATATCTCTTCAAGACTAATTCTATAAGACTAATCCTTTACCTTATCCCCGAATATAAAGTTACTCCTTATTCCTACCGCTCTAGGACTCTTTACAGTAGTTTTAAAAGTTCTTACTATTTCCTCGAAAGTCGAAATATATTAAGAGGTTTATAGGGTAGCTTTAATATATGATATATCGATATTCGATATAAAGTTCTAGGCTATCTATAAGCTTGATAAGCGGGTTTCATATCTTGAGCGTATATAGAATATCATATTCTATTTTCCTCTATGATAGAGGAAATTTTAATAGTACTACTACTACTAGCGAGGTTTATAAAAAGAGAGCTCTTATAGTAGAGATTCCCAACACTAATAGTATTCTATTCCGCACAACTATAAATGCCTCGGTCATGCGTGTAGCCAAATCGTCGCCGGGGGCTACAGTGGAACATGTGGTCCTAAGTAGATCTTGAATTAGGGAGGAGTGAACTTGGAGGCTACAGTCTTGGACTACCGGAGGTAGGGTATCGGGGCACGGGGAGATGGTGGCACGGGTGGACTATCAGTACTACACTACGTATGGAAAGTTGAAGCGGGGGTGGCGGACTTGGCTCCCAACCGATGGAACTCTCATCTAATAATACCTCGTAACATCTGTCAAGCGACAACAATGTTGCTAACGTTCCAACAAGCACTGTCTGCCAGTGACACTTATTCGAGAAACTTGGAACAGGATGTCAAGCCCGGTCAGGTCCCGTCGATTCTACTTCATCTTTCTTCACCCTAGACCCAACATGTGGGAGAAGCTGTTCGCAGCCGTCTTCATTACCAAATAAGACTGTACCTGGCAGAAGACAATCCAAAGAAACACTAGTACATTCCAAACTCCGCCGAAATGACATGGATCCTTGCTCTGGGGTATCATTGCGCAACAAAATAACCAGACCCAAGCCCAAAGATGCTAATCATGAATTCCACAGAACCAAATCCTCAGAGAGGTGACTCGTCAGGCGTCAATTGGCCCTCTTTAAACACCGCCTTCCCTCTCCGAACTCCTTCACCCTTCGCAAACATCTCCTGCTTCTTCTCCTCCAAATCCTCCATAGTGAAGCCCGTCAGGCCATAATCGATGTCCCGGAGCATACAATCCTTAGTCGCAGAAATATCGCGAGGCTCCATTGTCTGATTCGTGATCTTGTCGCTCCACCACTTTGGCTCGCCAGACACATCGTGAAGGTACGAATGAGCAAGCGCGAGGGCTCCTAGGACAATGAGCTCCGGCTTCATTGGCTCGGATCGGAATGTCGGGATTTCCGGCGATCGGGCTTTCTCACAGGCCTTCCTCCAGCTGCGGACGAAAGAAGAGCTCAAGCTGTCAAGAATGCATGCTGCGAGAGCGACCGTGTTGGGATCGAGTTCAGCCCGTGAAATAAATGACGCAACTTCTTCTGTCTTTGCTTGTTGTTGCGGTACCAGTCTGCAAAGGAAGGTGCTTGCTGCTTTTGAATGTCAGTTTGATTTAGCATGGTTGACTCGGATTTGACAACGTACCTAAAAGATGAGAAGTGCCAGAAGTGGATGTCGTGGGACCCATTACAGGCGAAGAAGATGAAGACAACGGTGGCGTAGGCACTACAGAAGGATTTTAGTGAAGTTCTCCAATACAGACGTTGAATGCTCCACGTACGGTTGGAAGGCGGTATGTAAGAATGATTGAAGTACTCCTCCAATTCTCTCTCTTCATCTTCATCGATTGAGGCTCTCCGGCGACGTTTAATGCTGAAATAATCCATTTCGGTTTTGACTGTATCCATGTTCTTTTGCGACAATGGGCCTGTCTGCTCCCTCTTTTATATCATTCCCTTTGTCCAATTCGAGAAGGCGCATCGACGTGAATAAGTAAACCTAGGTAGCAGCTGAACATTCTGAGAGAACAAGTACCCTTTATACCGAGTCAAACAACACACCACGTAGCCCAGATTGTGCATGCTAAGGTATCCAATCCCACATGACACTACTGCTGCGCTCGTATTAGAGCATCGGTGTGGAAAAAAAGGCAACCTTGGTCCACCAGCTCGCTTCCACGGCCAATTATCCCAAATGCGGATCGCGGGCGCACAATTGCTTTCAGCCCCAGTAATTCGATAATCAGGCGAGGCTCACTTGATTCGCTGGTCGTTCTGTCGCCATTCAGTCTGCTGACTCCAGAGCTGTCTCCGCATCCAAGGCTGGAAACCTGCTATCAAAAACAGTATCTTCTGATGCAGCCTTACGGTACCCTAGATTTCGGTGAAGAAACGTTCAATGTACCAGGCCTTCGTCCCTCCTGATTCTACCAGCGTACCAACAATGCGAATCTTTTATTCAGTACATCGTAGTTCGTGCCCTTTGTGGAGCCTCTCCTGCAGAAGCGCGAACTGTATTCCTTACCCGAATCGCTAGCGAACGAATCCACCCTTTCTCACCGCATAAGGTACGGAGTAGAACCAGAGGCTGAAGACTCCGCCACGACATGCCACGCGCGAATGGCCTGCCTGCATACAACCTCCGTTTGCATCCCTTAGCCTTGCGGGTCGGCAACTATTCTGTGGCCGCAAGGAGATGGCCAGGTCCTGGATGCACGACTCGGAACGACTCCCCGTGAACACGCCTTGGAACTCTGATAATCGGGCATCAACTACGACTCCCCGTCAACACGCAACCCTGATAACCATCTACTACGGTACCACAGTACACAGTATGGTTATTCCAATTACCATGTCAATCTCCCGTCAAATCTATTCCACTACCAACCCGATGAACTTCAGTCTAACCTTGGAACAAGCCCGTTTCGATGCAAAACGTTCCGTACGTCGTGCACCTGGAACCCTGCAGATCCATCATCATACTTCCTAACGACAGGAGAATCTTTGTAACACAGTCTATTTCAAATGTATCTCTAAAACCCTGGGACCTGCTCCGCCATTGCACTTGCCAAGCAGGATTACGAATTGAAATACTCGTAATTGACGTGCTCAACCTCACGCGAGGCAACGATGACATGGGCTTTCGGGTATTCCCTTGGCCTTCCGTCTACTCGTACACATTTCTGTGTCGGAACTTGTCTCAGCTGAAAATTTTATGCACAAACCTCAGGTCTGCCGGGAACGCCACCAACAGATTCCCTTGACTAACAGTCCAATTATACCACGTCATGAAAGCTGCGTAGCCTCCGAGAGTTCCATTCAGCGTCAACCCGGAAGGAAATATTTTTCCGTGTCACGCAAACAAGTCTCACTCTGCGCTATAAATCTTGACCAAGCTCATAGCCTTGATGAGGAGCAAAGAATGGCCAACAGTATGTCCATCAGTAAGTCTTTAAGGAGCTTCTTCGCTGTTATCGGATATTCTATTACATTCAATACTTCTTTGTGGTCCAATGAAAGAACAAGTATACTCACAGATGCTCCAATCAATAGCCTTTCCTCCAGGCTAACAGCCAAGGCCCGCTTGGTTAACGATTCTAACGAAGCCCGACGAGCAATTCATTCGTGAGGGCTTGTAACCACGAGGTAGGATTCAACATACTCGAAGGCCTCAACCGTCACAACTTTGATTTCGAGTAGCACCATTTCAGGGCTTGTTATGACAGAGCAAGCAATGGAGTCCATTCGGGATTGGAAAACTTTCCTCATGAGCCGATAGATCAAGACATCGGACCTCAATAATATGGCACGTCACCTTTTTTCTACGTCATACCACTACTTTGATTTTCAATATTTCAAAAGTTTCCGGATAAACTAATATTTTCTATCTTATCTATTTCATACTTCCATAACAGCGGACATCGCAGTTTGATCTATTCGTTCATGTTTCGTCTCACCTCTCAGAACAAAAGGGGAGCCTCGGAATAAAATCCACAGTCCGAGCGCCCATATCGATACCGAGACCGAGCCTCGCACACCATCTTTCTATACCAAATCTGTGGATACTTTGGCATCAATAATACAAACTAAGCCCGGCTAGCTCGTGAGTTTCCAAAAGGTGTCTGCACGTGAAACATCTCCACTAACAGATTTTAGAATCGGTAGAGCGTGAGACTCTTACACTCGAGTCAATATCTCAAGGCTGCGGGTTCGACCCCCGCGTTGGGCTAACTCAACGCCAATGTTCAATGCTGTACACCTATCTTTTTGATTCTTTTCTATGTCACTTTTTGTGGGAATGTGTTCCTTTGTATCTGTCTCCTGAACTTGTCGTTCTCGGTGAGGGTTTGCTAGGGGTGCTTTTTTTCATTTCACCATAAGTCTGTGTAGTTTGTAGGCTTGACAAGAGGAGACTGGGATGTATAGCTGCGATAGGTGTAATGAGAGGTTATTGGATGTTGAGGACGTATATGTCATCAAGGCTGCGTTGTCAAGGTAAATGAGTGAACAGGTTCATGACTATTGAGAAAGGGGAGACATAAATTGAACAGGGAATATTGACTCGATAAGCACATGTTTGAGCTTTCCCAACAAGTTGACAGCAACTGATTTCTGATCGTGTCTTTGCGAGGTTGCTCGATCTCGGCCTTCTGACAGAGGAAAAGCCGTACCACTGCCAGCTTCTCATGTCCTTCCAGTACAGGACTTGTGAAGGTTTGACGAGCTATTGCTACTGTATAAGTTGGCGTAGGGAGGAACAACTGGAAATTGAAGATGTTTACAGCATTAAATCTAGTCTCTTGTAAGGAAAATGCAACTGTAGAAGGAGTGTTTCCTCAATCCGTTGCTCTATTGTTATCTATTATAATAACTAGATTCTTGTCGACTCTAGGGCAAGATAGTTGTTACAGACTGAATGCTGTGATCGAATCCATATATGTTGATATGGTGAAAAAGAATAGAGCTGCGAGACCGTCAGTAAGTTCGTGGAGGTCAAACATACTGATATAACGAATGTGAGCCGTACGGATAATTTACGACGTCATTGAGTTGTATTAGCACGGCGCTTCGGACGCGGCCGTGAGATTATGCAACATTGCCTCTTTGAACTATACTTTAACAGAAAAGGAAGAATTACCACATGTAAACAGCATGACGAGGATCAGCTATACATGAGGCTTGATCGTTAGATACGAGTTAAGGGAGTACGATGTATGGCCCATGGTATCACAATTCCGGGGCAGGTAATTCGCAACGAACCAGGGATATGAAGCGAGGAAAATGGACTGTCACATTCGAAGATTTCGGCCAAGTTTTTCCTACCTTTCCGGATTGTGTAAATGAGAAAAACCGTATCGAGGCCGAGAGATCGGACGGTCAAATTATCTGCATTATCGTATATATAGCCCTTTCCCTATATTTACAACTCCAGGTGATCCCAATGACACCGGCCCAAGTTGGCCAAGGGCAAAATCCACGCGAAAGCAACTCGCTCAGAAAGACAGGTATCTCCCCAACGCAGGCGTATCTATTGGGTCTTGAATAGCAAGATCGCACAGTGACCGAGATAGAAATAGATGAAGTGCTTGGTCTCTAAAAGAGGTTATTAGCAGCAGTAGATGGAGCTTGCGAGAATGTGAGTCTCATACCGTGCGTCACGAAGCTCCCAAAGTTCCTACCGACAATGCAGTGCCATGTAGCGCCTTTTCGTTGGTCGAACTACATCATGTGAGAGGTTGATTAGAAGATTGATTCTACTGTTAACAAACCTCTTTCTTGATGAATTGGGCGATTTCCTGGGAATGTCAGCTTGCATCGCGAACATCATTCCTGGACAACTTGAAAACTGACCTTCTCAATGTTGAACTTCTGCATGGCATCTTGAGCTGTGAACAAGCCGTTAGCACAGCACCTTTAGAAAATCATGCATGAATCGCTTCTGACCAACTTCAATGGCTTCCTGTTGCATGTCTTCGCTCTAGTAATAACATTAATCACAATTCGGAAAATCTGCACATGGGTACACAAACCATGTCAGCGGCTTTTACTTGAGCTAGTGGGTGAAAGTTAGCAATCATTTCTTCCGGGAAAGACATGGAGATTGGTTCTCGTACCTTCGAGCTTCTCCTCCGACTTTTCTAACGCCATCTTAATCGAGGGGGAAGAGTAAACAATTGTATGCCGGGTGAACTCGAAGACGCGACGGCGTGGTATCTGCGATTTGGAGACTGGTGAAAGAGTCGAGAATAGTTGCGGCTTCAGTGGAAGAAGATGACGGGGAGCGTGGAGGGTTAGGTAGATGGGTAGTATCAGGAGCTGCTTCACGAAAGGGATATCACTCTGCACGCGTAAAAGTGGGCCCTAGAACAGAACCATCCCTTGGCATCGCCGCCCCGAGAAAACTCGAAAACTTCAAATGCTCCAGAACCCGAACAAAAAATTTCCTCACTCTTCGACTATAAACGGACCAATCTGTCGTTGCTTCAATGGAGTCTTCCCGTATCTTTGTGCGCAATCTACCGCCAAACTTGAGCGAAGATGAATTCAAGACGCACTTTTCCAAGCAGCTTACAATAACCGACGCCAAATACATTGCGCACCGTAGAATAGGCTATGTGGGCTTCAAGACCCCCGGGGACGCCATCAACGCCGTCAAGTATTTTAACAAGTCCTTCATTCGTATGTCAAGGATCGGAGTTGAGCTGGCGCGTCCTGTAAGTGAGCAGACTCTACACATTTGAAATTACAACTGCTAACGTTCTCACAGGCCAGCGACAACTCCCTTCCTTCCATCGAGACTACGGTTCATAATAACACTATCAACCGCAATGTCACCGGTGCAAACTCTATAATTGCCGCGACGCGTACCTCACTACCTGTCACAGATAACAGAGAAGATAATCCTTTGAAGCGAAAACGAGGCGAGAAGCCCAAGGATGAGGCCGACAACCCAAAGCTCAAAGAATTTCTACAAGTCATGCAAAAACCTTCGAAAAAGTCATGGCAAGATGAAGGCGCGAATCTGCTAGGCGGGCCTGTGGGAGGGATGGAGCCAGAGCCATTAATGGCGGGGGCCGAAGCTGACAGTGACGACGAGATCCAGACCATCAACAAGAAGCCGAAGCAAGACTCGAGGCAAGATCAAGGATTGGCAGCAGCCCAAGACGATCCGCCGCAAGAAGCCAAGCCTGCGAGAGAAGAACCAGCACAAGGACAACGAGACTCAACTGAAGCGAAGTCAGATGCAGACTGGCTGCGGTCGAAGACGAGTCGATTGCTAGACCTGGTGGACGACGATGACGAAGCACCGGCTCGACCTATGCCTACTCCAAGCGCGCACACAACCAATTCGACAATCACAAAGGAGGCAGCACCCACAAAGAGTCAGGTCAACAGCTCAGCAGAGACTCAAGCAGACGTTGAGATGGAAGAAGAGCCAATGAATGCCGACGAAGAGGCCATTCGTCTCAGCAGACGCCTTTTCTTAAGAAACCTTGCTTATAGCATCACAGAAGACGACTTAAGAGCTGGTTTTGCCCAATTCGGCGACTTGGAAGAGGTAAGCATGCGCTACAATGTTTCTTTATCTCCCCTCTCTCTTGTGATGAACACTGATAGGGACAACTTACGCAAAACGCGGTTGATGTTAAACTCAGAGACAGAATTTTAGTAGATGCTTGTCGTGACTGAAGAGAATCCAAAACACTCACTCTATTGAACCAAACAATTCTACTGTTCAGTAAAGCTAACGTCGGTGGTCAAAGGTTCACGTACCAATGGATGGTTCCAAAAAGAACGGCAAAGGATTTGCCTACATACTGTTCACCGACGCAGAGAACGCTATCACTGCCCACAAAACCATGGATGGATCCATCTTCCAAGGGCGTCTTCTCCACGTATTGCCAGCTGCACCGAAGCGGGAAAATAAGCTTGACGAGTTCGCCATTTCCAAGCTGCCTCTCAAGCAGCAGCGCCAGCTCCGACGCAAGGCAGATGCCACAACCATGAGCTTCAATTGGAATTCCCTTTTCATGAACGTGCGTCCTGCCTCACCTCAAACCATGTCAAATTCTGATTTGCTAATATTCTCCTTCCTAGACCGACGCAGTCATGTCCTCAATATCGTCCCGCCTTGGCGTGGAGAAATCAACCTTACTCGATCCGACCTCGTCGGATGCAGCGGTGAAGCAGGCACTCGCGGAAACCCACGTGATACAGGAGTCCAAGTCTTACTTTGCACAAAATGGCGTTGATCTCGAGGCATTCAAAAGCAAAAAGAGAGGCGACACTGCGATTCTCGTCAAGAATTTTCCTTTTGGAACCACTCCAGACGAGCTCCGCAAGTTGTTCGAAGAACATGGTAAAGTAGTTCGGTTTTTGATGCCCCCTAGTGGAACGATTGCAATAGTGGAGTTTGCTGTAGCACCAGAAGCCCGTTCTGCCTTCAAGACTCTCGCATATCGCAAGATGAAAGACTCGGTACTGTTCCTGGAACCAGCTCCAAAGGATGTCTTTACAGGTGCACCACCAACAGTGATCAATACACCCACTGCAGGTATGGTGCCACAATTGAAAGCCATAGCTCCCAAGCTGTCGACTGCAGACCTGTTGCGTGATGAGGCTGACCCCGAGGCAATGGAAACGGCAACCTTGTTTGTGCGCAATCTGAACTTCTCAACTACAACACTCCGCATGACGCAAGTCTTCTCCCCGCTTGAGGGCTTCCTCTCTGCACGAGTCAAGACCAAAACGGACCCTAAGAAACCTGGCCAAATTTTAAGCATGGGCTTCGGCTTCCTAGAGTTTCGCAGTAAGGAACAGGCCCAAGCTGCACTTGCAGCGATGAATGGCTATGACCTTGACGGGCACAAGCTTGACATAAGAATTTCACAAAAGGCACTGGACGCTGGAGTTGAGCGCCAGAAAGAGGACAAAGCAAGAGCGATCGCAGGTCGCAGGACGAAGATCATCATCAAGAATTTGCCATTCGAAGCGACCAAGAAAGAAGTTCGCACTCTGTTTGGTACCTTCGGACAACTTCGATCAGTGCGCGTTCCCAAGAAATTCGACAGCACCACGAGAGGTTTCGGATTCGCTGAATTTACTACCCCTCGTGAGGCCCAGAATGCCATGGATGCGCTGCGCAATACTCATCTGCTCGGACGTCGTCTTGCTCTCGATTTCGCTGAAGCCGATGCCGAGGATGCAGAGGAGGAGATTGAGCGGATGCAGAAGAAAGTGGGCTCCCAGATTGATAAAGTGGCCATTCAAAAGCTCACTGGAACGGGCCGCAGGAAATTCAATGTTTCAGGAGATGATCCAGATGATGCTTGAATGTGGGAAGATGTAATGGTGTGGTTGAGATGGTGGTTGGTTGGAGGCGTACTTACTAATACCCCTTGCTTCGCCCTGACAGCACGCTTCTCTAATGAGCTTCTATTCCCATAAATAGTCACGCGGCTCAAAATGGGTTGTTTCACCGGCCTTTCCAGGACCGGCTAACTGTTTTGACATGCGTACAGCCGCTGTTTCACCGCAGCTGTCAACAAAGAAAAGTGTAGGTATGAGGGCATGGAATTGGACGTGCTGTCCTTCACTCGATCTGGTTTCAGCCTTCTCACTCCATCCAACAAGGAATTTCAGAAAATCATTACGTTCTCATTCTATGTCTGAGAAACCCAGCCCTCGGACATGATCGAGAACATAATTCTGAGCCTGTCAGTCTGGTGTGGGTTCACGCTCCCCTGCAAGCCACCCGGGTCAATGCCGAAGGTTGCCATTTTCGTCCGCCAAGGAAGCCTCCCTTGCCTCTTTGGCTAGCAGGTAGCCGGTTGGGCCATCTTGATGCTCACCGCGACTTGTGATCGGTTGAGCTATGGGCCTCTTCCAGTAGGCGAAAATAGTGGCTAGGATCAGTGTGTACATGCCCTGCCTTGCCTTGGTAGATTGTACGGCTGCATTTAGGCAGGCCAGCCAAACCTGGTCTTAGATGAATCTCAAATCACCCTGGACTATTAAGTTGAAGAAATTCCTTGAACCTCATTCTTGAGTCCATAGATCATCATTCGTTTAATTCTTACTTACCTCGTGCGCTCCCCCGTTAACACATCCACACTCATTAGTCCCGGTGACCGAGGTCGTTTCTTTCCTACAACAAACACGAACATGCCATTTTATAATTCTCTGCCAACTAATCCTGCCGAATACGATCAACATACCATTAACGACCGCCCCTCCGGCATGCCACTGGATCACGAGAAAATGCCTCTCATTCTACCATCCAACGCACTTCCATCGAACGCACCATCACTACCTCAGCTCGAAGAATACGGGGTCCACAATCGCTCATATCAAGGCCGGTGTGGCAGTCGTCAAGAAGAGCTTCTGGACTACGATTATCAAAGATCCGCACAACCATTCTCGCCGGCTGAGAGTGCTTTCATCAATGACTTCCGTCGTGGCAAATATCCCAACGTCAAACACAAGTCGGCAGAGGACATCATCAAAGAGGCTAATCGGCTGTGGCGCCGCCTTCTCCGCTGCAAACCATACTCCAAGTATCGGGAACGCAAACCAAAGGACAACCCGACATCGCAAGACATGAAATGGCCTGAAAACTTGGAGGTCGCGTTCTGTCAAGGTGAGCCATTCATATCCACTTTTGACCGATGCGTTTGCTGACCAAACGCAAATAGCCTTGATTATCTATCCACCGGTTGGGCGCAGAATGGTGGCGTCTGGAGACAGCAACAAAGCTCGCGGACGCAATGAGCTTATCGCCGACTTTATTCAACGTTACACGGGTGAGCCGAGAACAAGGAAACAAGTCTCAAGCCACATCCAAGTGCTGAAGCCGATGGTCAAAGAAGATCAAGTTGGTATGTCACCACGTGGGAGAACAATAGAGGTAACACAAACTAACCTTGACTGCAGTGACCGACCACCTTGCTGTACCGGAGCACAAGAATCTTGGCCACAGAGGCCGCCATAGTAGGCGCATCTCGATTGCTTCCACGCCTTCTACTCGTTATTCATCGCAGGACAGTGTACAGGTGCCGCATCGGAGCGCGAGTATGCTTCCAACCTCGTATCGATCCATGTCCTACACTCCAGCCCGGTCTGTCTCGCCGATGAGGCTGTCCACGCCTGCTCCCGCTTTCATGCACGAGCCGATGCACTTTGAGATGTTCATTCGCGACAATTCGCGAGGTGAATCCTCACTCCCTCTCCACACGTTTACCAGCTTCAGCCACTCTCAGGCGCGTATCGAGGATTTGCATGTTGCTGACACAATGGATCTGTGTCATCAGCTACCACAGCTGTCATCGATTTTGTCGTCGGAAGATCTGGCGAGCTCGCAAATCGTTGTTGCTGAATCGAGATTGCGCTTCATGTCTGATCATCTTCCTAAAGGCGCCGAGCTTGGGATCCAGTTTGAAGTCAACAGCTTGTGTAATCTGGGAATTTATGAGGACTTCACCTGCGAGACGAGATTCTTCGAAGATGGAGAGTCAGCCTGTGAGCCGATACATGGTCGTATCGATTACAATGCTCACTTTCAACGCATGGGCAACATTCAATTCGGTAGCGATTTCTGGGCTCGAAAAGTCGTCGAGACAGCTCAACAACTGCGCCGGGTTGAGGAACTGAGAAACAAAGCCGATGATCTCCGTTCGTGTGGGTTGGATGGCGGTATGAGCGAGCTTGCAGATCCTCTTGACGACGAAGCCCGGGAGACTGAAGATGAAGTGAGGAACTCAATCAGAGGCATGACCGGCTTGCAGGAAATCAGTGCTCGCTTCAAAGCCACCGGTGAAAAAGTCCGCCTCTTCATCATCTGCTGGAATTTTGAACAACAACTCGGTGAAGGCGAAGCCTCAACAAGCTGGCGGAACGTCACGATTGGTTCCGCCTCCCAAAACAACATGGGCTCAGCACAGCAACTCCAACTTCCCTTCTTCCAACAAGCCGTTCTGCGCAACAACTCTTTCGGTCCCGGGTCCTCTGTTGAAGACGTATCTTGTATCCTTCCTCCTCACATGCAACAACAACCTAACCGTCGCCACTCATATAACCCACATCAAATGCAACAATCCCATTTCGGATCCATGGAACCCTCCGATTTACCATTGGATTACACAGCGCCCTCTATGGATTTCAATGCCGGACTCCAAATGTCCTTCGATGCGCCACTGAATGTCTCGTTCAATACTACGTTTAGTAATACACCCACACTCGGTCCCTTCGATCCGGCTTTCGATAATCAGAATGCGACGGCTGGGGCACAGACACCCTATCAAACCACGCCTTGGCAGACACCGAGTGCGTTTAGTCATGGGACACCGTACAGTACTAACTCGTATTTCTCGCCACAGCCGCAACATCATCACGCCTCCTCAACGATGGTAGATGATGACTCTCATTCCTACACTTTCAACACACCCGCTTCTCGTAACCACTCCGAATCCCCCTTTATGGCCGGTGATACGCGCCGTGGCTCTGTTGTATCAAACGGTGCGTATGATTCGCATACCTCATCTGCATATTCTGCGTCTCCCTTTGTTCCTAGCCTGGGTAGCTTTGCAGAGGAGATTGGACAGAGGAGAGCGGGTAGTTTGGGTCTCTTGCAGAGTGAGAGGAGACATTCTCTTGCGCCGGGGGGACAGGAAGCTACTGGCTTTTTGGGGGCGCAGGTTACCGCTGGCTATGCTGAGGGCAGGAGGGGGAGTATGCAGTGTTGATGCGGGCTGCTTGAGGGCGAGAAATTAAGAGGAGGAAGAGGAGATGTGAGTGCGTTGTTTCCTTTGGCATGCTTTTCGGATTTGCTGGTGGGCATACAGCGTGGTTGGCGTCCTTTCTCTGGGTGACCTTTTGGATTCGGCAGGCATGGGGGAAGGATACAATGGCATGGCATGGCAAGGGAACTTCTTTTCATCATCTCTGCATTATACAGTGTGGACTGGGCATGCATTGGGTTGGATTGGTATGGCCACCGGCATGGACTGGGCTTGGCACACGTGGTTCCTATACTCTGCCGAGCATCGAGGCGGGTGGACCCCTTATGAATTAATGTCGTTATAGCAGAACATATTTGTAATTTTTAGCATGCAACGGGCCTTGTATATCTTCACATCTGTATTATAGTATAATAATAATGTAAAAGCATAATATGTATATATACAACCACACATCCCATCCAATCCATCCACCTCGAACCGCAAGAGCATATCCAAACTTCTAGAAGTCGATCTAACTTCTCGAAACCCCATAAAGCAGACTCTCAACCTCCTCAGCAATCGCCAGAGAACTCGTCAATCCGGGCGACTCAATCCCAAGCAAATTAACAAAATTGGCAACACTCTTTTCCTTCTTCACATAGAAATCGATAAACCCTTTTCCAGCGACGGCAGATGCCTCTCCCAGTTTCGGGCGGATGCCACAGTAATCCAAACCAATCGCATCCCGGTTGATCCCAGGTAGATAAATCTGTATATCATCAATCGCCTCTTTCAACCTCGAATCATTGACTGTGTAATCATTTGGATCGTCCACCCACTCGACATCTGGTCCGAAACGGACTTGACCGCCCATGTCGACTGTTAGATGGGTACCGAGGCCGCCGTGACCAGGTACGGGCGCTGGATATATGAGGGTTTTAGGTTTGGGGTAGGATGCTGAATAAGAGAAGTAAGAGCCCTTTGCGTAAAAGGGTTTTCGGTATTCGGAGTCGGGCAGGATCATGTTGGAGAGGGGAATTGCGAATAAGCCGGCTGAGTTTATCAGGGTTTCGGTTGTGATGCAGGATTCCTCTTCTTCGCCTGCTGATTTCGTCCATATTTCGAAGCCGGAGGAACCGTTGGAGAGGGGAACGATACGAGTGACTGTGCTTTGGCAGGCTAGTGTTCCTCCTAGGTCTTCAAAGGATCCTTGGAGGTATTGCATGTAGCTGTGGCTATCGACGATGCCGGTAGTTGGGGATTCGAGGACACCTGCCTCGGCGCGGACGTCCGGTTCGCGACGTTTGGCTTCGGAGGGTGAGATGAAATGGGTTGGTACGCCGATTGAATTCGCGAAATCGTGGACTTTTTGCAGTTCGTTCATTTGTTGGTCATCCTGAGCAACGATCCATTTCCCACAGTTTTTGTGAGAGATGTTGTTTTCCTCGCATAGTTTGTACAGGAGTTGTTTGCCGCGGAGGCAGAGTTTTGTTTTCAAGGAGGTGGGACCGTAGTAGAGGCCAGCGTGGATTACCTGATTGGGTAAGACAAGGCTGAGAGGATTGTGGGTGTCACGTTTTCCGGGGAATCTTGTACCTCTGAGTTTCGGCTGCTGGTTTCTGTGCCTACGGAGCCGTGTTTCTCGATTAATGCTACGGATGCTCCTTCTCGAGACTGGAGTTGACGTGCTACTGCTAGACCGACAGCTCCTGCTCCCACGACAGCGTGAGTGAAATCTGCCTGGCGAGACACAGATGTGGAGAATAGTCGTTGGTGGCGGAGGGAGCGTCGGAAAAGGCGAGGGGCATACATGATTAATGGAATGCTCGGAACGCTCCAAAGAACAGTGGAACAAAGAAGGTACAGTGTACCAGAGAACGATGCCGCGGTTAGGGAGGGGTCTCGGGGTCACGGTGGTCGTGGTCAGCCAGGGTGTGAGATTATGCTTGTTATTCTATCGGTGATCGGCGAACGTGAAGCTTGTTTCCGGATCCGGCAACGTCACGTTCGTGGATGCAGAAGATGCCAATCATTCTTCTGGCCACCAACATCATCAGTCGTATCACGGGACTGCATGACCTTGCCCTGAGAGACACCACATGAGCCATGGGCCCTTGCCCGGATGGCCCACCACCCCCGTACAGTACGATGCCAGCAGCATTCCGGACCTGAATTCAGGGACCGTGCAAGCGTAGATGCCGGTGTTGAAGAAAGGAGGCCGGTGGTTGGATGCCGATGCACGTCTCATCTTGCATATCGTGTTGATTGCTGGAGGATGAAACCCAAATATTCCGCAGTTCGTTCCATCTTGCTGCGAACTTGGCCTTCGTATTCGGTGTTTACCTTCTTCCGCTCTGTGCTGCAATGACGTCGGCCTTGGCAGCGTGAAGGGCTTATTTGGGGAAGACTGACTCTCCAGCAATTTGGGGAATCGGGATAGCGGGGGACGGCCAATCAGGTTTTCATATGAGACATCAGATCAAGATCTTGGTTGTTGGGTGTGCCTGTCGTGCCTGTCGTGCCTGTCTGTGCAACAAACCAACCCACCACCTGATAAGGTAGCCAACATACCATACATGCCATGACCTGCCGCGCTCCTTGCCAACCCTTCTAGATCCACGACATCTTCCACCCCTCGCGATCCATTGCCGTCACTGCTTTGATCATGGCTCCTTCAGGTCACTTCACCGGTCTGCGCCAGAAGTTGAAGGACACAAAGGTCTGATCAACTGCTTGCGCTAAATCACCTGTGAAGCGCTGACTGTCCAATCAAGCTATACGACGTCAAGATACACGCCTCCCACGCGAAGCATAAACTTGGCAAGCTCGGCAACATCATAAACCCCAACCACCGTCACGATGAGGAACACGAGAAGGCTACCGACGACAAGCGCGATCGGATTGCTGAGAGCCATCGCTTCAACTCCTTCGCGCCAGAACGCATGGGCAACGATATCAAGTGGTATGTGGATGGACGGGACTATTTCTGGGCCGTGTCCGTGGCTTTGGAAAGGGCAAAGGAGACCATATACATCGCCGATTGGTGGCTCTCGCCAGAGCTCTTCTTGAGAAGACCTCCATACTTCAACCAGGAATACCGACTCGACCAGATCCTCAAACGCAAGGCTGAACAGGGAGTCAAGATATACATCATCGTGTACAAGGAGGTCGAGGCTGCCCTCACATGCAACAGTCAGCATACAAAGAGGTCGCTCATGGGCATGATCGTGAAGGGACAACCGGGTTACGAGAACATCAAGGTCATGAGGCATCCCGATCACAATGTCTTTGAGAACATGGGCGATATGACTTTCTACTGGGCCCACCACGAGAAGTTCATCGTGATTGACTATGCTATGGCGTTTATTGGCGGTCTTGATCTTTGCTATGGTCGTTGGGACCAAAAGCAGCACCCTCTTTCCGATGTTCATCCAAGCGGTGTCGAGAACGAGGTGTTCCCAGGTCAAGATTTCAACAACAACCGCATCATGGATTTCCAAAGTGTGGATGATTGGAAGTCAAACGAGTTATCAAAAGCAGAATATGGGCGTATGCCTTGGCACGATTGCGCCATGGGTGTCATTGGACCTTGCGTGCTCGATATCGCGGAACATTTTGTTCTTCGATGGAACTTCTGCAAGCGTGATAAATACAAGCGAGACGATCGATACGACTGGCTGACCATGGAGGGCCGCGAAGGAGAAAACGAGGATTTGATCGCGGTCCAGAGGCCAAAATTTCCCGTTGGAGATTACATTCACCATCCACTTTCACCAATTTCTACCAAGGGCTTGAACAATGCTGGCACTGTTCATGCTCAGATTGTGAGGAGTAGCGCAGATTGGAGCAGTGGTATTCTCGTGGAGCACAGCATCCAGACCGCTTATTGTGAGGTGATAAGAAACGCTCAGCACTTTGTTTACATTGAGAATCAGTTCTTTAGTAAGTTCGACATTGTTAAATGAGTGAATACGTGCTAACAGATGACCAGTCACCGCTACTGGCGACGAGCAAGCTCCTATTCACAACGTTATCGGAGCCGCGATTGTCGATGCTGTCGTCCGCGCGGGACAAGAAGGTCGAAAGTTTCGTGTCATAATTGTCATCCCAGCTATTCCTGGATTCGCCGGTGATCTCCGACAGGACGCAGCCATCGGCACGAGAGCTATCATGGACTACCAATACAAATCCATTTGCCGTGGAGAACATTCAATCAAAGAGCGTATCAAAGCTCAAGGAGTGAACCCAGACGAGCACATTTTTGTTTTCAACCTGAGGTCATACGATCGTCTCAACACCACACCTGCTATGAAGGCCCAAGAAGAGAAATCTGGAGTCAAGTATCAGGATGTACAACGTGCCGAAGCCGAAGAGATCATGGGTAGCGACATCCATCGTGATGCTGAAGAAGAAGATGGCAAAACCGATAACGCTGGCAATCTCAAAGAAGAAGAAATTATGGACAAGAAACGCAAATTCGAAGCTCAGCGAGAAGCTGCTGGGCTGCACGAGGACGGTGGTGCGGAACGTAGCGACGACTCCATTGCGAAGAACGCTATGCTGGGACAGAAGCTCGTCAGTGAAGAGCCGTGGGACCCCGAACACGAAGAGCAGGAAAAGGAGAATTTCTTCCAGGAAGAACTCTACATCCATGGCAAGCTTTTGATTGTGGATGATCGAACTGTCATCTGTGGAAGCTCGAACATCAACGATCGATCACAGCTAGGATTTCACGATTCGGAGTTGAGTATTGTTATGCAGGATACCAAGATGCTGGAGTCAACCATGGATGGCCAGCCGTACAAGGCCGGACACCATGCAGCGACCATGCGAAGATGCTTATGGAGAGAACATTTGGGTCTTCTGCCCCCTCAGGGATTGGACGCCAGCAAAGACCCAAACGCTCAGCCACCAGGCGATGGCGTGAACGACAACATGGAAGGAGAGGAGTATGAATTCGTTGCTGACCCACTGAGCGATAAGGTGTGGGAATACTGGATGAAATGTGCCGACACCAATACTGAAGTCTTTCGAGACCTCTTCCATGCTGATCCTGACAACAGCAGTATGTTACCCCTTTCCAACTTTTGCACTCACGAATTGCTAACACGGTTTCTAGTCTTGAATTTCGACGATTACGCAGCCTACATCCCCGATGCCTCGAAAACAGACAACGATTATAAACAAGGGCATCTCTATGCGACGCATATGAGCGCTATGGAGGTGAAGAAGCAACTTGATCGTATACGAGGACATCTTGTGTGGATGCCCCTGGACTTTTTGAAGGATGCGAATATGGCAGAGAAGGGATTGCAGGTCAATGCATATACTGAGTCTATCTATACCTAGGTGTTGAGCCGGTGCATGTTTGGAGTAGGCAAGAGGCGATTGCGTTACAGCATGGTGGTAGTTTTGGAAGTACATATTGGTCTGGGGGCGTATCCGGAAAGCGTTGAATACCTATGGGAACGATGAGAGATGATATTGATGATGATGAGGGGGTGTTGGTAACGTGATATCGATTTAATGCATTTGATTCCCACTTTTGACTTTGACACTTTCCAACTCTGGAGAGATGTCATCTGCGAGCTTGGAGTAGGGAGGGGTATGACTCGACCCAACGTACCTTCCGTCTATAAGACGACAATGCGGTTACGTATCGCGGTATCGGAACGCTGCCTGATTGTATATAGCTTTAGAACAGCGTGCGGATTCATCTGTTTTTGACATATTCGAGACGGGGGTTTGAATTGGTTGAAAAAGGGCCAGTATATGTAATTGCGCAATGCTGGTCGTTGTAGATATTGCGATTGCGGAAATGTTACTTTACTCGTTTTCGTGGCTTGTGCGCTTGTATCGCGACATCTACGTCATCATCAAAAAGTGACGCATACGTAGGAGTGACAAGTTGTTTTTTGAGGAGGGGAGAGGCGCCCGGGAAGAAGAGGATGGGGAATTGGGTTTAAGCGGCGGAGGAATTTGGAAGGGGGTGTTTGAATGGGAAGGACATGGTTTCTTCCTTGGGTTTTCTTGTTTTTAGAGGGGGAGTTCAAGGGAGGAAATGAGCGTGTTTTGGGGGTTCGAGAAAACTCATGATGGATTGTGAGACAGTCTAGATGAGGAGGCTTGGGATGAACGAAGGTACCTATGCAGTGTCCATCCACTTTGCAATGGAACATCGGTCACCACTGTGTCAAGCCAACTTTCCAGGCGTATCTTCGTGATGACGATGTCTATACCAATTTCGTCGAAAAGGTCAATCGACTCACATAAGTATTCGCTGGTCAAAGGATTGTACTCTGTTGTCCTGCAACGACTTGTCCCGCTACCAACGACCACAGCCTCGCCTCAACTCGCTCCGCCATACCCTTTCCCTCAAAGAAACGACCATACTCCCGAGGATATTCAATCCTCGGGAGTTTTGGGTCGTATTCTTTCTTGTTGCGATTCACTTTCACAGAAAGTATATTTTCTGTGGTAACCACAGTTCGTTTCAGCCTCAACACAAAATGATAATACTCCCATCTACTGTATGACTTGTAGGGGTTTCCCTTCCAGACAGAGTTACCCGTGTACCTATCGTGGAACTGGCAGATCCGTGTTGGGAACTCGATGTCTGTGATCGTACTGATTGCCCCGTCGCCAGTCAGTGTGGTCCAGCTGCTATATTCTTGATGTCCATTCATATTCTTCGAGGGATTTGACATCGAGGTGAAGGCCATATGAGACGAAAGCTTTCAAACTGGATATCTCTTGTGGTCTTTTGATTGACAGCGCGTAAATCCTATGGACAGTGACGTGGTTCGTAATTACTGGCCAGTGACCTTGTGAATTCGCGGGTTGGATGTTGAACTGATTCCTGTTACTTCTTCTTCTGCTTCTAGCACGAGCTCTATGGTTTTCTCCTGAATTTTGTCGGGGAGGGAGAGGAAGGAAAGAGAGCGCTTGTCATTTCGCATATTCAAACACGCCAGAACTAGACTGTGATGATGGCGGGGTAAAGGATGAAAAGGGGCTCGAGAGATGAATAGAGCACTAGCCCTCTCGCCATTGAACTGCTGAACTGAACCTTCTGTGTTATGTTGGGGAGATACGGTTGACGGTAGACAGCAGGGGCAGAACATATCTATCTCAATAGGTAGTTGGTGCTCAATACAAAGTCCAAATCAAGTGCAAAGCACATGAGGCACGCGACATATTCCTTATCCGAGACGACGGACATGCGATTCCTCGAGGCGATTCCCGATGAAGGACTCGGACGTTTTTCCTTATGGGATTCAGTCGAGGTTCGCTTGATGGTGTTCTGCGCGAAATTAGATGTCGTTAAATGTTGTTCTTATCTTACCGAAATGATAGATTTGGCAAGGCCGTGATTCGTGCCGCACCATACGGCAGTTGATTGCTTTGGAAATCACGATGGATCTGTGTCCGAAGTGTTGCTTGACGGTCCTCTCTGTAACAGTAAACAGCTCTCGTCTGCGGGGGCGGGCCTGCATCTATCGTACCTAGGTAGTATATTGGCTGTCACCACACATTAGCACCTCACGAATCTGTATGTATATTTTAGGACTTCCACAACTCCAGTAGAACTAGGAGGTAGGGGGCTGCAGCAGTTCGACGACCCTCGGACAACCGAGCCCAACCACCTAACGCGGTAGAGGTAGCGGTACCTTATCATACACGCCAGACTCCAGGGCATGTACCCAATGGCGTTGAACATGGGTTGACATGTGACGGACCGCAACCACACAATTGCCAGCGGTAATTGCCATCGCGTACAGTGTACTCGTAGGATTGTGAGGATTCTTATCTTTATCTTTGCTACTTGTATGCAAGCCATACGAGCGGTTATGAGCTTCCAACTCGCAGTACCAAGCCGGTCAACAGTCCGGAAATGGCTACGAAGGTCGCATCCTAGAGTTGCACCGCGCCTCTGACGGGAGAGGCGCGCCCGCCACGCCGAGTCGAAGCTCGTCAAGCCATGTAGGCTCCGGCTGTATTCGCAGTCTTATTGGCACAGGCAGCGTTTTTGAGGGGGTCTACATCCTACTGTGGGAATAAGATGCTGGGGTAGAGTTGGTCCCGAAGGTCCCGATGGCCAAGGATGGAAGCTTACTATGGTACTTGGTGGACCCGGACATTCCATTTGGCTTCCAGAATCCAGACGCTGTGATACCACGACGGAGCTGACCGAGTAGTTCCTCATCCCGTTGGTTATCGGTGCACGAACCATGATCGCGATAGGAAGCTCGCTGATGGTGGCTCCCACCACGCATCTTCTACGCTGTAATTGGTTGTATATCTAACTCCACTAGACCGCAAGTTTGCTTTCTTACCTACTTGATAAAGGCCTACTCGCGCGAGGGGCTCTTTTCTGGTCCAGGACCTTTCAATTGACTACTCCCCTCGACTCCATCTCGACCCCTCGGAGCCCAGCTTCAACAATTCTGGGCACCATGGAGCAACACACCGCGCCAGCTGCGCAGCATGTAAGCCCGGATCTGGCATTGCATGCTTCGCACGAGCACACTCATCAGCATTTGCATCATGACGCTCGCGCTGAAAAAGGCCGAACAGACGAGGTTGTGTACTCGACGGGAACCACGGCTGAGAAAAGCATCATTCCAGATCAGGATCCTCTCGATAATGTCGCCCACCGAAGACAGCATGCCGGAGACAATATCCACAACCATGGACCATCTGAAAAGGAAACTGGCATTGCCTACGAAGATAGATCTTACGATGCCGAGAAGGGCGAGATATCATCGGCTGGTGAGGACGACCCAAAGAATCACAAATTCTCCCACTTGTACGCCAAATACCGCATCTTTGTTCACTTGTTCTTTTTGCTATTATTCACTGGATGGTGGATTGCTGGCTTGGTTCTTCATCGCAATGACAAAAACTGGATCATTCCCTTCCTCCTCTGGCTGGCCATTACTATTCGAATAATCACCTTCCATGTTCCAATCACCTTGGTCACAAAGCCAATGCATTGGGTTTGGAAAAACACTGGAGTTCGAGTGCAGCACCTTATTCCTGAGAAGCTACGAATTCCAGCTGGTGCTGCATTGGTCATTGCGGTCATTATCGTCGGAGCAATGGCGAGTCCCGAAGCTGCGGATAACACCAGAGAAAACAGGGCCGTTTCTCTTTTTGGCCTAGTTGTCTTCATCTTTGGGCTCTGGGCGACTTCTAGGAACAGAAGTAAGATTGTTTGGCATACTGTAAGTCCAGTTCTGGCTATGTCATCATTGTCTAATGATGGGCTCTGAAACAGAGTTCATGCTCAGCGACCTGATACAACAGCTAATCGAACATACAGGTTATTGTGGGCATGCTCGTCCAATTCATCGTTGCCCTCTTCGTGCTTCGAACAAAGGCTGGATACGACATCTTCAACTTTATCTCAGAACTTTGTCGTCTTCTTCTTGGATTTGCCAACGACGGTATTATCTTTTTGACTGACACCACTGTGCCAAAGCTTCCATGGTTTTTAATAAGTGTACTGCCAGCGATTATCTTCTTCGTTGCCTTTGTCCAAATGCTTTACTACTGGGGTATTGTTCAGTGGTTCATCGGGAAGTTTGCGGTCTTCTTCTTCTGGTCGATGCGAGTTTCTGGTGCCGAAGCTGTGGTTGCTGCTGCCAGTCCTTTCATCGGACAGGGAGAAAGCGCTATGTTGATCAAGCCTTTTGTTGCCCATCTCACTCAGGCGGAACTACACCAGATCATGTGTTCCGGTTTTGCTACTATTGCCGGATCCGTGTTGGTCGCATACATCAATCTAGGTGTGAACGGCCAGGCTTTGATCTCATCTTGCGTCATGAGCATTCCCGCCTCCCTTGCTATCTCCAAAATGAGATATCCGGAAACGGAAGAGACCCTCACCGCGGGTCGTGTTGTTATCCCGGATGACGACGAACATAAGGCCGCGAACATCATCCACGCCTTTGCCAATGGTAAGTCTCGTGCTGATTATGTTCTAAAAGAACCATTACTGATTCATCAAAGGTGCATGGCTCGGTCTGAAGATTGCCGGCATGATCGTCGCTACTCTGTTGTGTATTATCGCCCTGGTTGGTCTGGTTGATGGCCTCCTCACTTGGTGGGGTCGTTATATCAACATTGGCCCTGGCCAATATGACTTGACTTTGGAATTGATGTTGGGATATATTTTCTACCCAGTCGCTTTCCTCTTGGGTGTCCCTCGAAGCAACGGGGATCTTCTTAAGGTTTCGAGGCTGATTGGTATTAAGGTCATCGAGGTTTGTGCTCACCGCTCTGTCTGAACTCCCTACGATAGCTAACCACAACCCCCAGAACGAGTTCGTTGCCTATGCTGCTCTCCAATCTGAGGAGCAATACCAATCCCTCAGCTTGCGCTCCCGTCTGATCGCAACATACTCTCTTTGTGGATTCGGTAACCTCGGTTCTTTGGGAACCCAGATTGGTGTTTTGTCGCAAATCTCCCCTGGTCGCAGTGGAGATGTTTCTCGCGTCGCTGTCAGCGCTTTGATCAGTGGTATCATCTCAACGCTGAGTAGTGCCTCTATCGCTGGTCTCCTCGTCACAGATCAAGCTCAATTCTTTACACCACCAGTAGCCTCGAACACAACTGCGCCCGCATAGTTAGTTGGGACAATTGATGGATGGGGTCAATTAGAAAATCTAGACGCTTCACAATTTCGTAGCTTTTCGACGTGGACGTGATAAAACCTTCGACTCGCTGTTCGTCGTGAAAAGGCCCCAGTAATGGGCATAACTGAATAAGATTAGGTGTGGTGCCGTACATGAGCACTACTGCCCAGAATCGAGCCATACTGCAACAAGAAACTCCTCTACTCGAGCCACCAAGTATTGGCGGCATCGTCAATCCTGCATGAACCCAGGCCGCATAGATTTCTCAGATAGGGCGCAATCGCTTATCAAAAGCACAATTACCGTATTTATTGGCACCTAACCTTAGGTTGACAGCCGTGCAGGGTAAAGTCCGCGGACTCCGGTTAGGTATCAAGTCACGTTTTGAAGAAGCTAGTACGTATAGAGAGTAGCTTCGCTGACTTATCTGTAGATCACTACTCGAAGAGAAAGATGGTATCTACTCTCCTACTTCAAGGCCTGAATGCCTTATCGGAGTCCGCGGATTATACCCTGTCAACCTAAGGTTAGGTACCAATAAATACGGTATTCTCACCACATTGATCGCACGAGAAATTCGTAAACAATCGAACAAGAGACCAGTGTGGCTTAGGAACCAATCATAATCGTATCCCGTCATGTCATGCTGATTCCCGTGACCAGGCGTGAACGCCACCAATTGAAATTCTGCGCGTTAATTTAGCCAAGTCTCGAATAAGCCACAAGTACCCAAGACGCAGACACAAAGCATCGGCACCCCGCCTCTACATTATACATTGCGAAACATTATCATCAAGCCCAATCCTACCCTCCTTTGAATAAAATACCGAGTATCAGCAAGCCGCAACAACAGCACTAGCTTAATTGATCCAGTGTCCCCCTTAACTCTAGCGCTTAGTATATCCGTCATCTTTGCAACTGTGTTCTAGAACTTTACATTCGATATCAATGAATGTCTGATAAGCTTCTAAAATTCAACTGCTAGGGATTCATCGATAACGGTTCCCAATCAATGATTGACTCGTTGTCAAAGTATTCTCAACGGGTATTAGATGGATGAAGCTACTGTGACAAAGTTCCCGGTATACACCTGTATAGTAGAAACGTTGGTAGACCGACCTTCATAGTACAGTAGGTTTAGTAATTCTACCTATGTCCCCCTCAATCGCATCCAGGAATTACTGGTACAGCTTTTTTTTCTTGGACTTCAACTCTATTAACTCAAGATCGATACCAAGAATCTTCTACCGAGCTTTGAAACTTATACTGCTGAAAATTTATCAAGGTCGATCTTTAGTGGAAAGGGTTTTATTGGTAGTTCAAAGGTTTTCGAGGGGCATAGAATTGATAAAGCCACTGTGAGAGCGTTTTCCGCCCGGGCAAGTTGAGAAGGACTAGGGGCAAATTTAGTGCCAGCCTATATGAAAGCACGAAAGCATAATTGCAAGGCAAGAATCGATATCGGACAATAACTTATTTTTCGTTGACTATGTACAAGAGAATAAATCCTAAACACCTCATCGATTTCCAATGCTTCAAGACGCTGCTACATCCAATATCCCATATATACAGTTTTCGCCCGTATCAGTCTATCATTCCATCGTCAATCTCAAACCGTCCGCTTAGTTTTCTTCAAGCCATCAAATCTATGCAGCGAAAGCTCGCTTAACACGGCGAGAACTACCATGAGAGTGTCCCTTAGCCATAGAACCAGTCGGCTTCGCGCTGCCCGCACCAGCCTTAGTAGGAGGGTCAGCAACAGAAGGTGAACTATCGCCAAAAGGCTCAGCACTTCCCGAGGCCGTACCAGCACTCATGCCGGGCATATCGGCCATACCACCCGCACTCGACGATTCAGAAGAGCTGCTTGAAGAACTAGATGCTGGAGTATCGGCCGCACCAGCGGCACCAGCTCCACCAAGGCTAGACAATAACCCAGCTAGACCTCCTGATCCTGTGGCTCCACTTCCGGTCCCCGCACCTGATCCCAAACCTGCGAGGAGGCCTGCGAGAGGAGAACTCGAAGCGGAGCTTGCATCTCCGCTTCCCTTTCCACCGCTGAGAAGTCCTGCGAGGCCGCCTGAGAGTTGACGACGGACTTGGCGCATTTTGACTGGAGCTGCACCTGTTGCTGGTTCCTCTTCTCCGTCATCGTGACCTTCTGGTCCATGACGCTTGCTCATCCCAGCCATACCGGCCATTGGGGCTGGTGGTGCTGGTGCTGGTGGCCCTGGTGCTGGTGGTGCTGGTGCTGGTGGTCCTGATGCTGGTGGTGCTGGTGCTGGCGGTGCTGGTGCTGGCGGTGCTGGTGCTGGCGGTGCTGGTGGCTCTTCTTCTCCATCACCGTGACCTTCTGGTCCATGGCGCTTACTCATCCCAGCCATACCAGCCATTGGGGCTGGTGGTGCTGGTGGTGCTGGTGGTGCTGGTGGTCCTGGTGGTGATGGTCCTGGTGGTCCTGGTGCTGGTGGTGGTGGACCTGGTGCTGACGGCTCTTCTTCTCCTTCACCATGACCTTCAGGACCGTGGCGTTTATTCATTGCCGTTGAAACCTCCTCGTCGTCACTATGATCGGAATCTGGGCCGTGAGCTGAGCGGCGGGACGGTGGCGCTGGAGGCATTCCAGCCATACTGGCCATTGGATCTGAGGATGCTGGTGGTGCTGGGGCTGATCCAGGGCCAGTTTCAGTAGTTTTATCATCTTCCTCCCCATCTGCGTGACCTTCTGGTCCTGCTTATTGTCAGTGGGCTTAATACTGACTATTGGAATTTGAGTCTTACCGTGACGACGTCTCATTGCTGGTAGAGCTGCCTCATCGCTGTCACTGTGGCCACTCTCTGTACCATGGGCGAAACGACGAGCACGCGCTGGCATATTCATTCCAGCCATTGAATCAGATGGTGGCGGCGGTGGTCCACCTGCAGGTTTGGGCTTGGGCATTTCATCATCATCATCCCCCTCTGGACCATGCCTTCGTGAAAGGGAGGCAGCACTATTGAGAGATTGGCCGCGATAGAGGGCACCGACTGCAACTGAGCGAGGGCGCAAAGCCTCGACGTTCGCAAGAGATAGCGCAACGACTGTCGCTAGTTGAAAACGCATGATGAGAGATGTAGAGAGAATTGTTCGATGTGACTTTTGAATGGAAGGTTGAGGTGTAAAGAGATTGAATGATGAAAGAAAACTTTAGCTATCGCGGCTTGGATCCTTTTAACATTCTCTTCCTTCTGCCCAAGCACGCATAAGCTCCTGTCAAGCTGAAGTCTGTCTACGCGTCTAGGTTGGGATACAGAGCTAGCAAATCCAGATTGATTAGCCGGTTCGCCAAAATAGAAGCTATAGCTGGTTAAGATGTTTGAAAACCTGGGAACAGCGTGTTTCGAATCAAGTAAAGCTGCTATCGAGGTCGATGCGCCTAGCGTTCGTACACCTATACAGGCAACTTTTGACGCATGAAGAATTTGAGAAAGATGAATTGCTTGTCTCTGAAGAGGGGCAACGGTATAGGTGTGCGAAAATAGCTGACAGGTGGGACTTGCACGGGGCAAGCGTGGTTACGGAGGGGAAAAGAAGATGGAAGTGACGATGAAGGAGACAAAAATAGAAAATGAACGGGCGTAGAGCACGTATAGGTAGCTGACGATGAGTCTGGTGGTGAGATTCCAGGCACACATCTCTATTCGCAACGGTGAGTGATGCAGAAAAGCTTGTCCGTAGGCACGAGAGTTTGATGTACCACGACCTGACTTCGAGAGTCATCGCGAACTTGTCTCTTAGGAGGATTGTCACAATTGCAAGGAAATCTCCATGGTTGTCAATTGGTAGAGGTGGCAAAAATGATGCTCTTGGTGGAGTCCCAGGCGAAAGGAGTCGGTCGTTCTGACGAGCATCGATGAAGGGGAACAGATTTTGTCGTCGCGGGGGAACCTTGGGCGTGTGTGTCGGATGGATGTTGGAAGTTCAAGTCTCCCACCTGCAGTCATATCGATCGCCCGTTGTGGTCTGGCCTCTCCCGTGTGCCTCTGTTGATTGGATGAACATGTGGAGGGGAGGGGAGGGGAGGGTAGCTGAGCCTTGTAAATACACGTAGAAGCACACAAAGCAATCTCTCCTCTTCTTCAATTCACGCGCAATCCTGTTCTGCAGCTTCATCAGCCTCTCAAAATGACAGCAACAATCGACAAGGCAATCCACGATCTCATGGACAAACTCCCTGGCTTGAAGAAGGACGGTGCCCCACCAGCCCAGGAACCAAATGAAGACGAGCTCAAGGATGTTCAAGCAAAGTATGAGAAAGCCGGTCAGGGCCAGGTCTTTGCATTCTACGACTCCCTGGATACTGCTGGTAAAGCCGCCATCTTCAAGCAACTCTCACCAATCGATCCCTATCACATCAACGAGCTCGTCGAGAAAGTCTTACACCCTGCAAAGACCGAAGACAAAGATGAGAAGCCAACTTTCAATCCACTACCCTCCTCCGCTACATCCTCCGTCCTTGATTCACAAGAGGAGGATCTACAGAAATGGTACGAGTCGGGCCTGGAGCTCATTGCAGACAACAGTGTGGCCGTTGTGTTGATGGCTGGCGGTCAGGGTACACGTCTGGGGAGCTCTGCACCAAAGGGATGCTTCGACATTGGTCTCCCAAGCAAGAAATCATTATTCCAGCTGCAGGCTGAACGTATACGGAAAGTTCAACAATTGGCACAAAAGAAGCGTGGCAAGGAAGCAGCTGTCGTCCCATGGTATGTCATGACGAGCGGACCCACGCGAGGACCTACCGAGGACTTCTTCAAGGAGCACCAATACTTTGGATTGGAGAAAGACAACGTGTTTGTCTTCGAGCAGGGTGTTTTGCCTTGCATATCAAACGATGGCAAGATTCTCCTCGAGAGCAAGTCCAAAGTTGCTGTCGCCCCTGATGGCAATGGTGGTCTCTACCAGGCACTCATCAACTCGGGAGCTGTCAGTGACATGGAAAAGCGCGGCATCAAGCATATTCACGCCTATTGTGTAGACAACTGCCTTGTCAAGGTTGCAGACCCCACATTCATTGGGTTTGCTGCGTCGAAAGATGTAGACATTGCCACAAAAGTGGTGCGAAAGCGAAACGCAAAGGAGTCCGTTGGTCTGATTCTCGAGAAGAACGGAAAGCCAGATGTGGTTGAATATTCCGAGATTGACGAGGCCACTGCGGAAGCAAAGGATTCGAAGAACAGCGAGCTTCTCAAGTTCAGAGCTGCTAACATCGTGAACCACTACTATTCATACCGCTTCCTGGAGAGCATCCCAGAATGGGCCCATCGTTTGCCGCACCATATTGCCAAGAAGAAGATCCCATACGTTGATACCGAGTCTGGTGAAACTGTCAAGCCCGAGAAGCCAAACGGGATTAAGCTCGAGCAGTTTGTGTTCGATTGCTTCCCGTTTCTAACGATGGACAAATTCGCATGCATGGAAGTACGCAGAGAAGACGAGTTCTCGCCTCTCAAGAATGCTCGCGGTACTGGTGAAGATGATCCAGACACGAGCAAGGCAGACATTATGAGGCAGGGCAAGAAATGGCTTCAAGCAGCCGGTGTAGTTGTCACGGACGAAGGTGACGACGCAGGCGTCGAAGTCTCGCCAATGATAAGCTACGTGAGTTGTCGCTGTTGCGCAATTGCCCTCAGGATATCAGCACTGACATCTTACAGGGTGGGGAGGGCCTGGAGTTCACGCGAAGCAAGACACCAACAATTAGGGCTCCGGCAGTTGTGGAGAAGGAAGACTAACAAGTCGAGGATAATAAAATATCAGCCCTGACTGGACGGATTTTGATTTATTTTTTTCGAGATCTGCACCAACCCCAGGAAATCAACAGTGCATACTTATAATTACTAGTACCATCCATGGTACTCCTAGCATAAAAGCCGCGCTTGGGCGTGCACATATTGGCGGCCTTCTTGGATCTCTCAAATCAAACGGCAGCCCGTTTTCCGTCGGCCAGCCCAATCGTGGCAAATGACGGTAAACGCGCTTATAGGCCAACGAGATGAGGCGGGAGGATCGATGGGCAAATCCCAGGATGTAATGAACATGATTGTAACTTGATATTGAATTTGATCGCTTAAGAAAGCCTTCCATACGTGGAAGGTCGTGAGAGGTTCTTTTGAGGCGCGTCGATGTCGTATCCTCCAAATTTGATCGTCCAGATGCGGCTTGAGCATGCAGGAGGAGGGTCTAATTTCATGCAGCGCGTGATATATCAAAGTGACCGAACCGAATGCGCCTACCAAACCAGGAGGCGACGCCAGCATAAAACCCTACGATTGACCCGCACCTGAACCCAAAACAACCAACCATCCAACCCCTCCAAAATTTCCCACAACTTGCCGGTGTGTTTCGGAGGACGGAAGAGCTGCGTCGCTGAGAGGGACGGAAAGGAAAGGCCAGGCCAGGAGATCAGAAGTGTAAGTCGATTCCTTGCTTCCAATTCACACAATCTCGCCGTCGCTCGCTGCCCTTTGCGCCGCGCCTCGTACCGCAAAGCCGTGTGCTGATTGTTTATTGGCATCTAGGACGAAGGTACAAGCGGCTTTTTGGAATATAGGAAGACGAAGAAGAAGAGGTATGCAAAGTGTCACCCTCACTGCCCGCCGCCTACGATATCCGAGACATGCGCATGTCGTTGTTTGACAGCAAGCACTACACCCGTCACCATACCTACCCGCCCACTCAAGATGTCAAGATCCATAAATCCTACAACAATGGCAGAGGAGCCTGTCGACTCCACCTACACATTCACTGCTGGAAATCGCACATATACAATTGGCATATCTGACTCTGGTGTTCCACAGCTTCAAGAAGGAGAAACCAGGATGTCTTCACTTTCGCGCCGTGCCTGCTACAAATGCGGCAACGTTGGTCATTACGCTGGTATGATGGAATCACGGTCGCGCATAGGGAACCAACACTGACACGGAGTTGCAGAGGTCTGCTCGTCGTCTGAAAGACTTTGCTACAATTGTAAGGCGCGTCCTGCTTGCTGTGTCTGGACCCTTTGACTAACACTGCCACAGGCAAACAGCCTGGTACGCTCAACCACGGTTCAGGTTTATCTTGGGACCCTCCGATCTAACCCTTGCTAGGACACGAGTCGAATAGCTGCCCTCACCCACGAACAACAGAAAGTAAGAGAGAATGGAATCACGGCATCCGACACGATGACGCTAACAATTGTCCAGCAAAGCAGTGCTATCACTGTCAAGGTCTCGGACACGTCCAAGCCGATTGCCCTACATTGCGTCTTAGCGGTGCCACCAGCGGAAGATGCTATACTTGCGGACAGCCAGGTCATCTTGCTGTGAGTTGCCTTTGCGAAGAAAGGGTTGAAAACCTGCTAATTTCCCTAAGCGCAATTGCACTAGCCCAGCTGGTCCAGGTGTCGGCGCTGTTCCAGGCGGTGTCGGTCGTGGCGCTGGTGGTCCTCGTGGCGGATATGGTGGTGGACCCGGATTCGGCGGTCGTGGTGGCTTCGGTGGTGTTCCACGCGCTGCAACTTGCTACAAATGTGGTGGACCAAACCATTACGCCCGGGATTGCCAGGCCCAGGCAATGAAATGCTACGCCTGCGGCAAACTTGGACACATCTCCCGCGACTGCACTGCACCAAATGGCGGCCCTTTGAACAGCGAAGGAAGCAAGACCTGCTATCGATGTGGTGAGGTTGGCCACATCTCCAAGAACTGCCCTCAAGTTGAGACCAACGGCATTGCTCCGATTTCCGCGGAGACTGTACCCGTGGTCCCTGCCGCGGCCGCAGCCCCAGTTGCTTAAAGCGCGAAACTCATCGATCTGGTTATCGCCACAACAACCTTATGGCCACACTTTTGTTTTTCGATCCGTTTACACCTATCATGTCCTTTTCTGTTTTAGCATCACGATCTTTCATCATCACACATACCACCGGCAGCCTTTTACCCTAATATCCACGGCATGCCGCACGACCAGGAAAAAGTTTTTATCTCACGAGATCCCGATACCCACGTTTTGCATCCCTATTTGGTTCAGCTTACATGTCACCCGGTCGAAAGCAAAGAGCGTCCTAATTGGGACGGAGGACAATGGACGGAGGCTGGAAGAGAAGCGAAGGGGAGGAGGCGGGATGGTTGAAGGAGAGGAATAGTGGTGGTTATGTTGTCTGTCAGAGTAGGACTTTTGGCACATTATGGTTTGTCGCCTGGTTTGCATCCCTCATGGCAAGTATGTATGGCAAGTATGTATCATGGAGCAGCTGGAAGTCACAAATATCATCCCCCTCAGTTGTCATAGTCTTCCTTTCCAGGGACGCCAAGTGGAGAATCTGAGAAGCATTAGAGCGGTCGGTGGCTGCTATGGTCAGCTGCTGATAGGATGTGGTTCTCACGATCGTGAGTTCCGTTTTGGGAAGCAATCACCCAGATGTGCCTTCCCCCAGAACATTGAACGACGGATGGAAGTGGATCCTCCCATTTCAGCGCCTCAACGCTCTGAACTCGCTGCTCCGTCTTTGTCTTTTCACAGCTTCTCACCCAGATCCAATTCTCATCGTCAGCTCAACTTTTCATCTCCCTCTCTTGCGCTGCCTCTGTGCTCTATTGCTGTCTTATTGATCTTGTCTTTCACTGACTGTCCGCACTCTCTGCACTCACTGCGCTCACAATGGCACGCTCTACCACTCCAGATGACATTGACGAGGTGACCATGGTTTTATCTTAGATGTGTACTCACTCATACTCACTGCAATGCGTTCTAGGATGGCCACATTGTCGATGTTGATGCCCTACAAGCCCACGGCAAGCAAACCCATCTCTTACACTCGCGCTGGCTGGCTGCCGGTACCCCAGAAACTTCATTTGGCTGATCCTTAACAGGAATTGGAGCTGTAGACATCAGCAAGCTCAAGAACAATGGCTACTACACAATCGCAGTGAGCGATGCCCTCGCCGATGCCTTCGCTGCCCTCTCACTTACTGAATCCTTCTTGCAGTCTGTCAACATAGCTACTAAGAAGAAGCTTGAGAATATCAAGGGCTTTAGCGAGACTAAGGTTGAGAAGATTAAGGAGGCTGTCCGAAAGTGCGCAGTGAGTTCTCCCCCTTACAATCTCAATATTTTCTTCGCTGACAATACACTGTAGCCATCGCCGAACTCCTTCATCACTGCACTTGACTTGTCCGAGATCCGCAAGCGTGTCATCAGAGTGTCTACTGGAAGCAAGCAGCTTGATGCCATGGTTGGCGGGTGTGTGCAACTTCCTGTGATGTTAGATGGCACTCAAGCTGACAAAGTCTCAGAGGTTTCCAGAGCATGAGCATCAGTGAGGTTTGTTCACAGTCACTGATCTTCACGATCTCCAACAATGCTAATGATCAGCCAGGTGTATGGAGAATATCGTACGAGCTCAACTTCTCTTTGAGACAATTCACACTGACTCCAATAGGATGTGGCAAGACTCAACTCTGCCATACAATGTGTGTAATAGCACAGCTACCAAAGGTACTACGCTCTCACCGTGCTGTTTGAAACATCTCTAACGCCTGTAGGATATGGGTGGTGCTGAAGGCAAGACGGCCTACATCGACACCGAAGGCACGTTCCGCCCTGAACGTATCACTCAAATCGCAGAACGCTTTGGTCTCGACTCTGACACGGCGCTCCAAAACATCGCGTATGCTCGTTGCAACAACAGCGAACATCAGCTGGATCTTCTCGAAGAGCTGTCTGAGCAGTTCGTTTCTGGTGACTTCCGACTCTTAATCATCGACAGTGTCATGGCATGCTTCCGAGTCGACTACACTGGACGAGGAGAGCTTTCTGAGCGACAGCAGAAGCTTGGACAATTCCTCGCACGACTCAACCACATCGCTCAAGAGTTTAACGTTGCCGTCTTCATGACCAACCAGGTTCAGAGTGATCCTGGGGCGAGCGCACTCTTCGCTGGTGCTGATGGTCGGAAGCCTGTTGGTGGTCACGTCCTAGCTCATGCTTCTCACACCCGAATTCTGCTGAGAAAGGGGCGTGGCGATGAGCGAGTTGCTAAGCTGCAAGACTCTCCTGGTAGGTCGAGTTTTGATAGTTACACGACACTCTTGCTAACCACGATAGACATGCCTGAGGGCGAGGCAACCTACATCATCACTCAAGGTGGCATTAACGATCCCGACAAAGCTTGATCGATTTGATACTGATTTCATTCTCACCTCAATATGTCTTTGATCTTTCTGCCACATAACATGCTTCTTATCGGTCTACAAAATGTACCAGCAATCTGAGAAGGATGTTTGATATTCCAGTCATGCTTGCAGTTTGGCGTTGTGGGTTTCGTACGCGCACACTGAGGTTTACAGTCATCGTGGGCTTTCGTCTGATGGTATTCATAGAGGTATCTATATTGCCTCCTTCTAATCTTCGTCGTAGATGGTCATGGTGGCTGCTATTGTTTTGTTATCAGATACCCATGTGTGTTTACCGGGAGGATGAACGGATAAATAAGAGTTTCAACCTTCGTCATGAAGAGCAGGACTGTCCCTCCAGAAGCTTCTCAGGGCTTCTTTTTCCATCCGCTAATCTTATCGATTACCAACCCCTACATACGCGCACCGCCTCGTACCCACTTAGCTATATTTTGATCTTTCTCTGGCTTTATCATCCAACAAGCGGGTATAGCTCAGTTGGGAGAGCGTCAGACTGAAGTGCACTTCAGTTCTATGAAACGATTNGCTTATCTTTAATTACCTATAGGTTAGTATACCCGCCGGAGTCGGGGAGCTTAATTATAAAGTCTATAGAGATTTCTAAGAAGAAGTACTTAGAGACTAGGAGGGGTTAAAGTAGACCCTATTTTATATTCCGCTATACTTTATTTCTACTATAGCTATCGTAGTTACGTATAAACCTCCTAATATACGCTAGTATAAGCGGCTAGTAGAAATCCCTTCTTACTATAGATAGTATACCCTCTTAACCGGGATAGCTAGTTAGCGTAGAATTATAGGTCTTCTAGATTAGTTAAGTACGTAGTAAGTTAAGTATCTTAGTCCTAGTATCCGAGCTATTTTTCTCGGCTTCCGTCGTAAATAGAGTACCCGGAACCTATAGCTTTCCTTAGTATTAGAGGAGACTCTAGGTATTAATTCTATAATCCCTAATCTAAATCTTTATACGCGTACCGTCTAGTAGATTATAAGCTCCGTTCTTAACCGCCTATACTACCCGTAGATNGAGTAAGCGCAAGGCTTTTATTAAGGAGGCTATTAGATAGGAGGGGTTTAAGGCTTAAGATATTAAGGTAGTTAAGGTAATTAAGGTAATTAAGGTAATAGTTTAAATATCGTGAAATAGTAGGATCCTATATACGTTTTCGAGGGCTTAGTAGGATCTAAGTTCCTTATCTAGTTATTATAAGTATATAGTTTTTATTATTACTATACGGTTATTACCCCTAAGATTAATTTATATAAGGTTTTCGAATTTAAATCTCCTTACTCTTACCTATATATAGAATTAAAAATTATATTAATAGTATACTTATAAAGTAGTTGATCTTAAGCGGGATACTAGGCCTAGTTACGTATAATAAATAAGGTAGAAGTTAAAGTTCCCTACTAGATCTATATACGATCGAGCCGTAATTCACGATACTAGATAGCCTTATAACTTTAGTATGATAGAATACTATAACTAAATAGTTAGAATACTCCGGTTTAACTATATATTACCTAGGTTTTAACGCTGAATTTAAATCTTTAAAAATTATATAAGTAGCGTAACTATACGCTACGTACTTAGTAGTAGCTTAAAGTATATCCCTTAGCCTTATAAGAGTTACGCTCTAGAGACCGCGCTAAGACCTAGCCTTAGAGTACGCTAAAAATACTAAACTTAACCCCCCTCTATCTTAGGAACCTATAAACCGATTTTAATAATTTTTACGGCGTTAAAACCGTCGTCGAAATCGCAGGCTAATAAATTATATATTACGTTATTTAACCTATTAGGAGGAAAGTTAAGAGTAGACGTTTTAGGAATCTCCTATCGAGAATTAGATATTATTATTTCGAGAATACGAATAGAACCTCGTATATTAATTACTTTCTATATAAAATAATAACTTCCTTACCCTATAACTTAACTAAGGCCTTATAGCGTAGCGCGCTAGCCCTATAGCTAATAGATAAGTCAACCTCTACTTCCTATATCCGCGGATTCTCTATACGGTACTAATTCTATATTCGTATAGTAATATTATCGCGGGTTTAAACTAAACCTTTATTAACTATCGGATTAATTACCCTTACTTTACCCTTACCGACTACGTCTAGCTTTAAAGCCTCCCCTTCCTCTATATTAATAGCGTTACTTCCGCTAGTTTGCCTATATAGTTCCTTATACTTAGAGATAGGGTTTACGCCGTACTTATTTAAAAAGTCAAATAATACCGGGATCGTATATACTAGGGTAACTTAATCCTCTATCGCTATCCCCTCTCTCTCTTTCTTTAGAACCCGGAATCGAGACTTTATAATACTAAATATACGTTCTATAACTATACGTAGACTTAAATAGCGGAGATTAAATAGTTCCTTATAGTCTTTAGGAATCCTTAGATTACTATTACGGTCTACTTATTCCTATAGATAATAACGTATAGCTAGGTAAGGTAGAAGGACGAGGCTACTAAGGAATATAAAGCTAGTAT
>JEMP01000018.1:2864-51125 GCA_000738655.1 Venturia pyrina ICMP 11032 | reverse complement strand
TATCGCGTAACGCGATTTTAATATCTTCTATAGCGACTACTATAACGCGAACGGAGAACCTATTATTAACCTTAATTATATTAATTAAGGCTAGGATAACTATAAAGTTAGTATCCTTAGCCTCCCTTTTAGCCCGCCTATATCTTAGGCTAGATTATACGTTTAACTCTTAAATCTATCACTAGCTTAGCTATAGAAGAACCTCGCCTCGTTAAGCGCTATCCGAACTATATTATAGACTTTCTAAGGAATTAGGGGGAAGCTCGAGGGTTAGGTATATAGTAAGCGTATACCGTCTACAAAAAGCCGGCGACTTCTATCTATAGCCCGACTACTTCCTTAATTCCTAACTTCTTTATATTACTAGTCGCCCTTTAGATTCGTGTGCAGACGCGACCGACCTTTGGGAGACCGAGCCTTTCAGCTAGGTCCAGAAACTATAGATTTCGTATTAATAACTACGTCTATGAATATACTATTTCTATCTATCCTTAACTAGTAAGCTTACTTTCCCCTTATTAGCGCTTCCTAAGCTCCTACCTTCTATTTCTAGGAAGGAGCTATTCTTTTCCCGGTCTAGAGGGGCTAGGCTCCTTAAGGACTAAGGTAATATCCTTCTAACCTAATAAACTAAAGGCGTTTATAGTAACGCCTTTCTTAGACGGGTTCTTTATAGCCTAGTATATATACNGAAAGCGTCCTCCTTATAGTCCTCTCTAGGGACTGTACCCTTTAGCCTAGTTTCCTTTCTCTAGACCTAAGGGTACTAGCCCCTAATAGCTATTAACATATAAAATTATATAATAATAGGCGACTTATATTAGGGATAGGGAGGGGGGGTAAGTTTTAAAGAAGTCTCTTAGCTCTCCCTAGGACCCTAGGTCTTTTACTCCTTACTAGGTCTTTCGCTTAGTCTTTCGCTTAGTCTCTTTCTTACTAGTCTCTCGCTTAGTTTCGCTTATTCCTTTAGGTATCTCGCTTTACTCGCTTATTTTTAATAACCTTATTTTTACGGTTGCGGGATAATACGTACTTAGGAAGAACGTGATATACCTAAACTAGTTTTTATCTAATACGTCAAAACTGATTTCAGCCGCTTAATTACGCTAGTATATATTTGACCGGATTCCTTTTATCTAAAAAAATAGTCACGTTCCAGTCGCNTCCGCGAAGATACGCTAGATCTCTAAGAGGAACTCCTTAGGGTTACGCCTCTATTTAGTACCGCCTACGGCCTAGAACCTATATATACGGGTACACTTCTTAAAGATTAAGTAGTTATTAATACTATCCTAGTAGAAAGAAGCGTAGAGCCTAGGCTTTAGGAACGGCCCGAGTGTAGTAGGAGCTTAATATAAAGAAAGAAATCTCTGAACGTTATAGTAGAGCTATCCTAATAAGGGGGCGTCTATTCTTATAAGCTATATACCGTCCTATTTACGTTAGGGGACGGCTCTCCTAGGTAATACTCCTAGAAAGACTTTATAAATACTTTTAGGCTATCGTTGTTATCTTTAATAGCTTGCCTTATTAAGGCCGCTTACTACTTCGGTGCTAGGCAGCCTATTACTTTAGTAGTGAGACTATTCTTACTATATAACTATTAACTAATAGATAATCTTACTATACCTATTAGCGTCGATCGCCTTAGACGCGCTAATTAGAGTATTATCTATCGTAATCTCCGTATCCCCGTAGGCGCGCCGGAAAAAAGAGTTAACTTAATATTAAGGGAAGACCTTAGTAAGTACTAAAGGTAATATTATAGATAAAGCTAAGTTAACTAGAGAATATAAAGAGGTAGAAAGCGTCCTCCTTATAGTCCTCTCTAGGGACTGTACCCTTTAGCCTAGTTTCCTTTCTCTAGACCTAAGGGTACTAGCCCCTAATAGCTATTAACATATAAAATTATATAATAATAGGCGACTTATATTAGGGATAGGGAGGGGGGGTAAGTTTTAAAGAAGTCTCTTAGCTCTCCCTAGGACCCTAGGTCTTTTACTCCTTACTAGGTCTTTCGCTTAGTCTTTCGCTTAGTCTCTTTCTTACTAGTCTCTCGCTTAGTTTCGCTTATTCCTTTAGGTATCTCGCTTTACTCGCTTATTTTTAATAACCTTATTTTTACGGTTGCGGGATAATACGTACTTAGGAAGAACGTGATATACCTAAACTAGTTTTTATCTAATACGTCAAAACTGATTTCAGCCGCTTAATTACGCTAGTATATATTTGACCGGATTCCTTTTATCTAAAAAAATAGTCACGTTCCAGTCGCGAAGGCGAAATTTAAGGTAATATTACAGATCTACAACTCCCCCTCCCGCCGCTATGCATTTCCTACTATTAGATTGGAGATCGGTTTCGCTACCGAAATAGATTACCAATGCTTTACAGTTATTAAAACACCAGCTGTGCTCAGAAGCTTCAGAATCCTCTCTACACTCTTCTTCTTCAATCCTTCGCGCGCAGGAATCTCCTCCAGAGCGTGCCTTCCATCGAAATACTTCAACAAGAGAGGCCAAAGTTCTTGGAGTTCCGCATCTGTGAAACCAGCGCCGATGTGTTCAATATAGCGACTCAAAATGGAATTTGCTTTTTGTGGGGAGTGGATGAGGGAAGAATCATAATCTGCAGGATCAATGGACATTATTTCTGCTTGATCACCGTTGCGAGAATCGTCAGAAGGGGCGATAATGATTTGGCTGCCATTTATGGATAATTCGTCACTGCTTGGCGATGCCGATTGATTGATGTGAAGTGGCGACGCGCGATGGAATGTCCTACTCTCTGGATGTTGTGAAGGCGAAAGAGACGCTGTAATATTGGGAATAGCTGTGCGATTGCTGGCAGCACTTCCGGCATCAGATGGGGGCCTTGCTAATCCCGAAAAATATGGCGATAAACCTCCATTCCATTCGGGGTTGAATGCTCGAGCTTCTGGAGAGCGCAGAGAGCCTTGATGTGACGTGCTTCTAGTGTGTGAGCCGCCTTCGCTGAGCGTGTCAATGCTATCACCATGGCTGGCCTTTGACTCTGCTGCCTCTGCATTCATTTTGTCTGCAACTACGGCTTTTATTTCGGGCGTGACCTTGATCCAGCCAAAAGTCCTCAGTTGAGTTACCCATCCGCCTCGCATAAGCCATGCGAGAATCTCCATGTATTTCTCTTTGTGGTCGGGACTTGGCATCCAGTGATTGTATGGCTTAGGAGACTGGGAAAGCGTATTCAGCATCTTTGGTAAAGATGGCAATGGCGTCGGAAAAAGCTTCTCGAAAGCGGGAATGGCTTTATGAAGAGCAGCCATGTTTGCGTTTGGGGACACCACGTAAGTATCTCTTCCTCTCAAAGGATGGATAGCTCTAGCACGACGCCATGTTATAAGATGCCGAGCAACGAGCTGGACATCGTTCAGGTTGACTGCGTGCGAGTGCATTTGCGATAGCTTTAGAAGAGATTTTGTAGGAGTGAGATGCCGTATGATGAATGAAAGTAATTCGGACGCCTTGTCGCCCTCGCCCTCGACTTCTCTCAAGAGACTATCGTCATCTTCCAGCAGTAGCAATGCAGAGTGAGGACTCATATCTGTTTCAGCATCATCATCGTCGATTACCGTTGCAGTCGTCAGCCAAAGTCCTGGCATCTGAGGCTCTGTCGCAGATGGAATAATTTGAGTCGACACAGCTTGCATAATCTGGAACGATGGCTCAGCCCCAGCACCAAGGTTGATATGTGCAATTTGGTTGGTGGAGATCTTGTCATAAACTTCCGCGAGTGCAGTTGCCAACACCGATGTCGCCATTATCTTCTGCCAGAGAGAAGAGGCAGGCGCTCGCGACTCCTTGCCCTTTTCTTTGAGCGACTGTATGAGAAGAGCTTCTTTAGAAACGAAATTGGTATCCGCTTGTCGCTCTTTGAGACGGATGGCCAGCTTTCTGGCAACGTAATTGTACATCTCATCCACACGGAGATGATGTTCCAGCTGCGGTGGATTCAATACGAAGACTACATTGAACATGGTCATATCGCCATCGGTTCCAGAAGATGATGTACTTTTCGCTTCTGAGCCGACATCAGAAGCCGCTGCCGACATTGTATAATGGCCATAGCCTGATTCAAATCCTGGTACCTCGTGGAGGTCTACAGCCGAAGCTGTCCGGGACAAAATGATCGGTGGTACATCTTGATCATGGCCATCTGCTGGATCATCTTGTCCATCTCCGCCCACCACTTCAAGGTCGCGCTTCTTTTGGCGTCTTCTTCTCTTTACCCATCGGCCATCTTCGCGCTTGAAAATCGGTGCTCCTACAAAGACAAGGCGATCAAGGCTGACCTCAAATTTGCGCTTGTTAAAGATACGCCCAGGAGTTAAAAGCGTGCTTAATGACTCTGCTGGGAATCCCAGAATATGCTCCCAGTCGCTCCGTGACTGCTCTTTCGATTTGCCGTCAACCGTATCGTCGTGATTTCCACCATCTCCATGATTCGCCACATCTTCTTCCAAAACACGTTCGTCAAGCTCTTCTCTTGCTCCGCCAGGCGCAGATCTGGCCTTTGAGCTTCTTACAGAACCGCCTGCATCGTGCTTCCCACTGCCTCGAGTTGCGCTGGTCTTGTTACTGCCTTTACTCCCTGCCTTGCTACTCCTGCTGCCCTCATCGTCGTCAGAACGTGCTCCCACATCCGACCCCAAGCTCCAATCAGAGTCTGCGCTGTCAGAATCATCCGTATGATTACCTGTGGGCCCGTACCAATTCGGGTCGCGCTTCTTGGATGCGGGAACGGTGGAGGGTTTTGGAGGATAATGAAATACAAGACGCGTGCCAGCACGGTTTTTGGTGACCAGGAGGATGGCAACAAGACATGGATTTGGAGGTAAAGATGCAGATGGAGGCGCCATTCATCCGATAGGTGATGCGCCAAAGGCTGTACGAGAGCAGATCAAGGATGGTGCTGAAGGCCAGCATCTGATGCAGCTACCTGTCGTGGCATTGGACCAGCAAGCGTGCTCGTGTGAACAGAGGAAGAGGTAATGTTTGGATATCTTCATCGGATGACAAAGATGGATCTTAACTCTTGAAAAGGCGGGGAATGCTAGTGGTCGCAACTCGATCTTTGGGTCGTGGACCTGAACAAATTTGGCTCTGCCCCCCCAGACGACAGGGACGTGTACAACCCAAATCTATTTGTCGGCATTGCTCAATATCGCAGAATCGCTAAGCACACCATGAATGGGACATCGAACCATAGCTCGCCTGAGGATTCGTCCTCAAAGCGGAAACGTTCCGGTATGAACAAGAAATGCACCCTTCCACCACCATCGGACCATATCCCTCAATACTTAAGCTAACACATTGCCTCAAGAGGGCAGCAAAGAACCTCAGCAACGGGCCAAAAGAAATCGCTACATCTCAATCGCGTGCAACGAATGCAAGAGACGGAAAATCAAGTGCAACGGACAGACGCCTTGCCAAAGATGTGGCAACCTCTCCTTGGAGTGTCTCTATGCGCCCAATTGTTGCGGCAACAGCTTCAAAGATTCAGACGAATTCAAGCAAATGATGAGTCAAATCTCGTCTCTCCAGCAATCTGTGGACTCTCTGTACTCGAATCTAAACTCGCTACGAAGCCAGGTCGACAATGGCGGTATAGCCCTCGATGCTTCGCCCTATGGTCAATCTCCCTATCCACCACTACCTGATCCCTCGAACGCAGGACTGATGATGCCGAGTCGATCAACACCTGCGCCGAAGCACCCGAAGTTCCGTGGTCCTACAAGCGCCCTGTTCAATTTAGGAGTTGCTCGATCAAGTCTGGTACATATGGGTCTCGCAGGCGACGAAGGTGGAGAGGATGGACTCATGACACACGATGGAACGCCTTCTGGGACTCCTCCACCGAACCAACGGCCTGTCTTGCATGCCAGTAAGGACGCGATATGGTCACTGAACAAAGATGAAGCCATAAGACTGATATATGTCTGGCAAGATGAGATGGGGACAATGTATCCAATCGTGGATATCGAAGGCTTGGTCAGACATACAGGCATGCTCTTCACATTTATGGAAGCTGCACGAAGGTCCAGATTGATGGAAGGCAGTATGCCGGGCGCCGATGCTATCTACGATGATCAGACTAACCTTCTGAAACTCATTGTGGCTGTTGCTCTGACTCTTGAAGGCAGCGGAAAAAGCGAGTTGGGCAAGAGGATGTGGGAGAGTGTGCGTACTTCTGTGGAAGCTCAACTTTTCGATGCACCCGATTTGAAAGGGCTTCAAATGCTCGCTCTTGCAGCAAGTCAACACGGCAAGGAATTTTCCGAACGTTTTGCTAATCGCGAGATAGGCCATGTACCATTTCCATTGCGATGATGAATCGCTTGCATGGCGACTAATTGGACAGGGCGCTAGGCTCGCTGTCGAAATTGGACTTCACAGACACGAGACGTATGCAAACAACTTCGCCACCGACGAAGAACGTCAATTTGCCACTGTTTTATTCTGGTCTCTTTACGTTTTGGATAGGCGGTGGAGTTTCGGAACCGGAATGCCATTTGCCTTGCAAGACGCCGATATTGATGCTTTACTTCCCAAAACGGTATTTATGATCGTGTAGCTATGCAGAGAACTGACTGACAGTTTTTGTTTCAGGACCAAAATACCCCATACCTAACTGCCATGGTCGCATACAGTGCGATAGGGTCCAAAGTCTGGCAACGGGTTGCGAATGCCGATGCTAACCGATCAGCTCTCAGCGGTGAAGAAATGGGCTACCTGGACTACCAAGTCTTGCAGTGGCATCGCTCCCTTCCAGAATCGCTAAGCTACATTCGATCAGATTCTCTTGAAAGCGAAGACAAGCGCAGTCGAAGTGACACCCGGTTGAGAATCAACATGTACTGTCGTTCTAACCAAATGCGGATTCTGATTTATCGGCCTGTCCTCCATTCAGCTACGAGTATCGCAGAGAATCTGACTCAAGCTCACACCGTTGTCGATGTTGCAAAGGAGACTATCCGAATTCTTACCCACATGAACCAAAGTACGGATCTATACCGGACGCAACAGGTCATGTTCAACTACTTCTTGATCTCGGCGTTGGCCGTTCTCTTCCTTGCCGTCTCGCATGCTCCTGCGCAATTCAGCAACCGATGTCGAGACGAGTTCTATATGGCACTGGACATCGTTCGCGGAATGACAGCTCACTCGTACGTTTCGAAACGTCTTTGGAGAACCATCAAGATGCTTAAAGAGGTTGGTCCAAAGCTCGGACTGAACGTGCGCAACCCCGTTGTTGACAACACCGAGGCAGCTGTCGCAATGGTCGGGTTGGCTGGTAATCCAGTGGACGAGATGGCGCTGTTCGGCAATGGTAGCAATACCATGAGGATGAACGATAGCCCGAATGGCATGGCAAATGATCTCACAAGTCTGTTCGAGGCGGCAGGAGGTTACTCAAACATCATGCCGAACACTGCCAACAGCTTTGGGGTGTCTAGTGATGGCATTGCAAACAATGGCGATGGAGTGTTTGGGCAGCAGGATGAACTCTCGAGGATTCTACGAGACTTGTTTTAGTATGTCCGAAATACACACGAAATCGTAGTCTGTAAAATCCGGGCTATTTGAGGTTCCAATCGTGATGACTGTTCAGTGTTTATCCGGCCCATCTTCAACTGAATTCGAGTACTAGTAGTTGTGGTTGTGGTTGTGGTTGTGGTTGTACTCAACACGTGACCTTCATGTCCGTCACTTCAAGTTCTTACTAGGAGGTACTAGTAGCAGTAGTATCGTAAGAAAGGTTTCCCATTTCATATCGCGGCACAACACGCGAGACTCGAAAGCCAGCGCCAACTGTCTCTCACACGCTGCCTCCGCCAACGTCTCATCCCATCCCATCCAACACGACACTGGATATTACTGCGCCCCACTGCACTCAGGCTGCCATAGAATAGGCTTGGCCCCACTCGGTCACGGACGGTCATAACATTGGAGGGACAACAGCGAACAATTAACAAGCAAAAATGCCGCCCTACTTGTAATTGCCAACTCACTCTCCAGTATCTATCAGCCTCTATCCTACATCATCGCACACCCTTAAAGCCGGAGGCCCTATCAGCCCAACCACCCTCACCAAGCCCAACCAGTTGCTGCCCCGCGTACACTGGCGACGAAGGTCGCGGAAACACTCCCGCCAGACACCACCACTTCTCGAGATATTTCAAGCCTGAACTCACAGAAGAGAATAGGAAATTGACATTTACCGGGCCTGCTCCACGTCCTCGCAAACGCCGCAGACTAGGCTCGAAAACCAGGTTCCCACGTCGCATCATGTCTTCTTCTTCACAAGTCGCAGAATCATGGATATCATCATTTTGCGGCCTCCTTGGACACGAATACTTTGCCGAGGTGTCGGAAGACTTCATAGAGGATGACTTCAATCTCACCGGGCTCCAATCGCAAGTTCCGATGTACAAAGAGGCTTTAGAGCTCATACTCGATGTCGAACCCGAGGACGATGACGAAGAGGAGGAGGAGGACGAGGAGGAGGAGGAGGACGAGGATGAAATGCTGGGTGATGAGAGGCCACTTGGATATCGTAGAGCTGGAGATCGGAGACACCTGAGGATGGCCAGTGACGTGAGCGTCATAGAAAGCAGCGCGGAGCTGCTGTACGGCCTCATACACCAAAGGTACATCACAAGTCGACCAGGAATTCAACAGATGCTGGAAAAATACGAGCTCATGCACTTTGGACATTGCCCGCGAGTACACTGCAACAGCGCAAAAGTCCTTCCCGTAGGCTGTAGCGATATGCCTGGCCAGGACACTGTCAAGCTATTTTGTCCTAGTTGTCTCGACATTTATACACCACCCAACAGTCGGTTTCAGACAGTCGATGGCGCTTTTTTTGGCACCACATTTGGTTGCCTTTTCTTCATGACATTCCCAGACCTCGAGATTGGCATTCCTCGTCCTTCCACAGCAGGGGATCTGTCTGCAACATCACGATCTTCGAACTCAACACTACTGACACCCACGTCAACCAAAGCTCTACCTCCACAACCACTCAGCATAAACGGTATCGCAACATTAAATCTCGCACCAGGTCTCGGCGAAGGCAGCATATATGAACCAAAGATCTACGGCTTCAGAGTCAGTGAACGAGCAAAGAGTGGCCCGAGAATGAAATGGTTACGAGAAAAGCCCGAAGATATCAATGAACTTGATGAAGCAACGCTATATGAGCAGCAACGAACAGGAGGCAGGGCAGACGAAATCGTGATCGAGGCTGAAGCTGACATGAAACCAGTTGTTGCAACTTCATCGAGGAAACCTGGGAGAAAAATTGCAGCGAGCAAGCGAAGAGGTGCGAATGGCGGAAGCCCAATGGACATGGATGGTGTTGGCAATGGAGGGTGATGACGAGCATTATCTATATCGCCGGCGGGAGACGCCTCAGGCCCACGAAGAAAAGACGAGTAATGATACACGGAACGGGCCAACGTAGGATGAAGCAGAGCGATGATGATAGAGCCGGCTGTTAGGTTCAAGAGACCGAACCGGCATTTGAATCGTTTTTGGGAGGTTGGGGCGTCTAGCGGTGATTCTGTTCATCCACAGACGGGATGGATGTGTTCATATTTTTGTTATTGTTCATCAGTTCCAACTCAAGGAATCTACATAGCTAAAAGCACTCCTCTGAGTCTTGTCTCTACATCTTGGATGGTTACATCTGTAAGGCATCAGACAGGACCCAGGCAACGTAAGTAATTATCTTAGTCCAGTTCGTCCTTCGGAGCTAACATTAGGTTGTACATTTAGTTATCTCGAATGTGCCTACTTGCTTCTAAACTATTAATACACACGGTAAGAAACCATAGATTTCCTGCGTTTTTCCACCTTAGCTTTCGTTTCTGCCTTTCGACAATAACCTGGTGCCGAACAAAAATTTCTACTCGGTACCCTCTCCTTATGACTTGCTGCAAACTAATCTGACGAAAACCTTTAAACTCGAGAGAAGACACACCTTTTCAATCAAGCCATCAATAGAATCCTTCAACGTAGCATGAGCTTCTTTGAATCCAATTAGCCACAGTCCCATCACTCCCCATCTTCATCTGCCTCCAGTCAGGATAAATCTTGCTCATGATGTATGTACTGGTGAGCGTGATTTTATAGATTGATGAGATGTCGTTGATTGCGGTTTTGGCGTCACTTTCGATGGAAGTGTCAGGATATAGGATGATATCATCACTGTTTCCTCCTGCTGGGAGGATGGAAAGGGCTTTGGACGAGCTGCTGGAGAGATTGCGAGGTGTGGCAATCATGATTGTGTTTTTGCGGGAGGGGTAGGCTTGGACGGGGCCATTACCAATGCCACGGTTTGTACCGGTGATCAGGTAGGCGATTGAGAGAGAGAGAGGAACGTGAGTAGTGAAAGTGCTGAATCAATGTTGAGAGGCGTTTGATTTCCCTGTTGTCGATATCTCTCGTCTTTACAACTGAGCATCTTCATACTTCTGGACTGATTCGAAGCAATCACCTGGTTTGCTCGTTGCCATAATGATAATTACCCCTTTTCACTACTGCATTAGGGGCTTTCGACACGCGTGAATGAACGCTAAGCTTTGTCTAGCCTGCGGTCAGTAAACATACATCAAATGTACCTATCAACCTATCGACGAGAGAGATATTATTTGTTCACAAAGACCATTTGCATAACCAAGATTTTTTTTCGAATGAATCCGGTCTGTTGCTAGTTGACGAAATCGTTCAAGGCTTTCGGAGAGATGCAATAGTAATATGGCATACTTAAAAGCATGGTAATATTGGATCTAAAGGGTGGGTTGTTGATCAGGGCTGGACACTCTGCCCCTAAGAGATGTTTTTTTTTGGAGACTAGAGGAGAGCATGGGAATCTTCTCACAATCAATACTCGAGAGTCAAAAGGAATGTTCGCTATCTCGAAAGTAAAATGGGGCTTGAGAATCGGGAGATGGAAACTCGGAGTCTGAGAAGTGACGGAGCAGATTGGTAAAGTTTGAGCAAATTTCTAAAATCGATTTGAAGGCGCTGATGACTTTTTCTGGGAAGTATCAAGTTCCCATTCGTGTCATTGAAACCACATGTCTATGATCTTTCGGTGAGATCTGTGAGAAACACATGAATGGAAACCTCGGCACGATGCAAGTAGAAAAATGTCATTCGTTTCGATGCTATGCTTACAACTGAGCAACTTCCCCACCAACTGGTTTCTGCAAAAAGCTACCAAAGTATTGGTTGAGAGCGTCTACAGTTCCACTGCCCTCCTCAAGCTTGACAACACACCCAACGTACCCATCCGGCCGCACAACAACCACACCGCCATTCTCCTCACTCAAGCCCATCTTCGTATGCGCAGCGGCCTTGGCCTCAGGGACGCGCCAATCAGTAACGTCATCAGCATAAACATTGTCCTTGTATCTCGCTAAAGTCGTGGGCAGCAAGTCCAGGATATCAACCTTTGCTCTGGGAGAGTTGTAGATGGTTGCGAACGTGTAGAAGAGGGAGTGAGGGTTATGTCTTTCGTGATACGAGACGGAACCGATATCTGATCGGAGGTAAGAGGAGAAAAACGATCCCTTCTTGACAAGATTCTTTTCGAAGTCATGTATCGCCTTCTTCGTTTTAGATGGAAGGCCGGCGAACAGGTATATCCTGTAGGATCCGTTCAACGGAATCTCTTGCTCCAGGTGGACAACGTTGGCGTCGACGACTCGAGTTACGGTTGCTGGTATGAGAATTCGTCCGGTTCGGAGCTTCGTGCCCTTCTCCGTGGCTAGAAAAGCTGGATGCTGCGATGGATGCGACTCACCCCAGTTGAATGTGTTTTCATTGTAGGCGACTCCATATCCACTCGTGAACTCACAACTGGCTTTGAATGTCTTGATAAACTCATTCTCTTCCTCAGGCTTTTCCCCACCAGTTTGTGCTGCGCCAGCTACTTCACCAGCTGATGGAAGACGCGTAGAGAAAAGTTTGGCATATCTTGCGTCAAAGTCGAGTAAGTTATCCGCAATCTTTCTCCTTTCTGATTCGTAAGTGTTCAAAGTGCTGCGCTTTGCGAAACCGGCCTCAACATAGTGAATCTTCCAGGCCAGGTTCACGCCATCTAAGAAAGCCGTGTTCATTCCTTGTCCGGCTTTCGGGCTGTGGGTGTGGCATGCATCTCCACCGATGAAGACCCGTTCGTCAAGTGTGTATTTGTCGGCCAGGCCTTGACCTATGGGGTACACTGAAAACCATTCGACGCGGTCAACGTGGAGCGAATATGGCCTGAGGATCTTCTTTGCGTGGTCGATGACTTCTTGTTCTGACTTTGTTGCCCTGGGGTTGAAGTCCGGATCAGTGGACGAGGCGATTTGAATGTATAACCGGACCATATTGTCCTCACGAGGAATGACCATGATAGAACCAGCGTCGGAGTGAATCGTGCATTTCATCTGCCATTGTTAGTCGAAAGTCTTCCGTGTTACACAGCCTTCACAAACCTTGATATCCGGAAAATCTGTTTGAACCACAACATCCATAACGCCCCATACGTGTGCAATGGGATCTTTGTGCCGTATCGGGATCTTAAGTTGCTCTCGGACGAAACTCCTTGCTCCCTCTCCACCAAAGAGGTACTTCGCTCTCACGGTCTCTTTCTTACTTCCGTCAACGTGTGCCAGATTCACCTCAACAGGATACTCTGGATCAGCACCGCTGTTCTCAAACCCAGTAATTGTCCACAATCTCAAAACCGATGTGCCATTCTTCTCCATATCAGCCAGAAAGACCCTCTCAATATATCCCTGATGCAGTAAAGTCGTGAAAGGGTATCGCGCATCGATAAATTTGGGGCAACTTGGCCAGGAGCCGGTTCGTACAATGCCGTTTTGACTCGGGTCCCAGAAAGCAACTTCGTACACTTTCGCAGGCTGAACTGCCATGATTGCGCTCTTCAATCCCATGTTCCGTAAGAGGTCGAGAGATCTCGGTTGAATACCATCCGCTCGGCCGGTGACTGTAGGTTCGGCTCTATTGTCGATGTGCTTGACTTTGTACCCCCATCTGACGAGACATGTAGATAGCATGAGCCCGACTGGTCCAGCGCCCACTATCACCACATCATACTTCTCCACAGAGGAAGACATTGCGGAAGGCAAAGCTTGGGGGACAAGGAACGAGTAGTCGGAATCGGAATGTATGAGTAAGAAATGCGCGTCGCAGAGCAGAAAAAAGGATTTAGTAGTTGAGAAGACCGGAAGGAGACAGGAACCGGGGAGCAGGTAGTAATGAAGTACAAGGGCCTATGGTGGATGCCACGGGCTTATATACAAAGAGTAATGAGGTTGATGAGAACAACGCATTGTGCCAGAAATGTGTCGGATGAATGCCGATTGATCGGATGTGATACTCGGGAAGAATGAGCTGGCTTACAATGCCTGGCAAAGTCCCGTTAAGAGACAACTGCGCTGCCGTGACGTTGATGGAGCTTCCCCGCCTGCTCTGGATTTGGCCGGTATCTAAAATCGGACGTAAAATCGGTTGGAGCCGCGGCCGTGCCGTGCGTGCCCACTACTCTGGTTTCAGATCGAGCTTATTCCCGAGCGAACTCCATGTATACCATCTCGACGATTCCTTGGACGAGCCCACAGTAGTATTATGGCACAGATGAAATTGGAAAACGGAGCATTTGATGTGAAAGACGTCTGAAGCTCGGACAAGGCGCAGAGTTGAATGTCTCGCGCGGATATCACAACACCACATGTGAATCAAAGCAGCATCACACACGCTCTAGCAATGGAAATCCTCGTTTTCTGTCAAGCAATAGACTGTTGAGGCAGGGGCAAGTTGACCCTTTACCGCACTTAAGCTTCTGCCATTCTCAAGCGGCGTTTGTGAAAAGTATCAGGCTCGGCGCAATCCATGTTTTGGAAACTCGCTTGGTGTTCATCCACACTCTATTATTCTGTCTAGCTATTCTAGACGGCTTCTCTCTCTTGCTCGTGTGAAATAGCGAGTATACACCGAAGCGACGTTGAGCGCTCAAATGCAAGAGAGGGCATCTATGCAAGGGCGCCGCCAAGCCAAAACCGTTGGTATGCTCCTGATCATGTTGAAAACTTTTGACTAACTCGTAACGCCTTGCAGAATGCCGTTGAGGACATGTCTTTTGGTATCATCCCATTCGTAAACCCATGTTGAAAATCATGACAAAATATTATAAAAATCTAGTAACGGTAGATCTCGGCCTTGTATGGGCCTTCGATTGGCAATCCAAGGTACTCGGCTTGTACGTCGGAAAGTTTGGTAAGCTCAACGTTGACGTGAGCGAGATGTAGGAAAGCGACTTGCTCGTCGAGAATCTTTGGCAGGGTGTAGACACCGACATCAAGCTTGCCGGTCTTTCCGAATTCAATGTATTTCTCGCCGAATGCCTTGTCTTCAGCCTTGAACAACAAGATCTGAGCAAGAACCTGGTTGGTGAACGAGCACGACATGACGAACGAAGAGTGACCGGTGGCACAGCCAAGGTTGACAAGACGACCCTCGGCGAGAAGGATGACGTGACGGCCAGAAGGCATGAGGAAGCGGTCGACTTGGGGCTTGATGTTGGAGACGCTCTTTGCGTGGGCCTTCAACCAGGCGACGTCAATTTCGATATCGAAATGTCCAATGTTGCAGACGATAGCATCATTTGGCATGGCCTCGAAATGCTTGCCAGTTATGATGTCTCTGCATCCAGTTGTCGTGACGAAGATTTGACCGATGGAAGCAGCCTTCTCCATGGTAGTGACTTGGAAACCGGAAACAGCAGCCTGGAGAGCATTGATAGGATCAATCTCGGTGACAATAACACGGGCACCCATGGAGTGAAGAGCCTGAGCACAACCCTTTCCGACATCACCGAAACCGGCAACGACAGCGATCTTACCAGCAATCATAACATCGGTGGCACGCTTGATGCCATCGACGAGAGATTCTCTGCAGCCGTACAGGTTGTCAAACTTGGACTTGGTGACCGAGTCATTGACGTTGATAGATGGGCACAACAGCTTATTGTCCTTCAACATCTTGTACAGGTGGTGAACACCAGTGGTGGTCTCTTCGGAGACACCAAAGCAACCCTTGAGCATCTCTGGGTATTTATTGTGGATGAGGGCAGTGAGATCTCCACCATCATCGAGGATTAGATTGAGGGTCTTGCCGTCCTTGAAGGCGGTGAGCTGCTGCTCGAGGCACCATTGGTATTCCTCCTCGGTCTCGCCCTTCCAGGCAAAGCTGTTTCATGTTAGAACGTGCTGTTAGCTATCCGGGTGAAACTTGGAACATACACTGGAGTTCCGCCAGCAGCAATGGCAGCAGCGGCGTGGTCCTGGGTAGAGAAAATATTGCAGCTGGTCCAGGTAACCTCGGCGCCCAAAGATGTCAAGGTTTCGATGAGGACGGCGGTCTGGATAGCTGGAGTTGAGTTAGTAGATGGTCGTCCACATGTCAAAGCAGTGCTCACTCATGTGCAAGCAACCAGCAATACGGGCACCTGCCAATGGCTGGTCTGCGGCGTACTTCTCGCGGGTTGCCATGAGACCTGGCATCTCGTTCTCAGCGAGCTCGATCTCTCGGCGACCGAAAGCAGCCAAGCTGAGGTCAGCGACCTTGAATTTTCCAGCTGGGGCACTCATTTTGATAGCAGTGTGTGTAGGTAGGATGTGTGAGGGAGGGATGTTGATGTTCGTGTTTGTGTTGAGAACAGGATCGAGCGAAGGTTTAAGCAGCTTTTTCCTTCCCCCGCTGTCCCACCACCGGCATCAGAAAAAGCAACCTAAACGCCCCCAAAGTTCGCTGGGCCCCCGCTCCCGTCCGGCCTCGCTACCACCTGATTTGCCTTTGTTCAGGGTACGGAGTATCGTACATGGTATTATACATAGTAGAGCAATCAAACAGACAAATCGATGCAACTAGTGAAACAAAAGTCTTTGCAAATCGGCAGAGTATCTACTATTTCAATCATTTCTAGCAATGTTTGACCTGTTTGCGACGACACTCAATTGGGGAAGTCCTGTCCCCACCCAGCAGGCCATCGGATGTCCCCAAATTGGAATGTCTTGTTCCGTGCTACCGCGGCTTGCAGTTGTGTAATCACGTTCAAGTCGATGTCATGATATGACTGCCTCTCTCCGTACAGACACAGCATAACATCTGCGCCTTTCTCTGCCCACGACAAAGCCATCTTCCCTTCACCCAAGACAGCAGAGATCAGAGCTGCCTCGTAGTAGCTACAGAATCAGCGATTGCTCCTCATCTTGATCTTCACAGGGCTCACCTTTTCCTTAAGAACGAAGACACGAGACCAAGGGAGCGCATCAGGGCAGCTGTTTGCTGATACTTGAAGCGGTACGACTTTAGGAGCTGAACATCCGTCGCTGCGTTGTATTGTACTGTTCTCATCTCGTGGTACACGTCCCTCAATTTCACTCTCTTTTCCTCCATTTTCTTTCCGTTAGTAGTGTTCTCGCAGGCTGGACATGCGCACTCGAATCCCCATCGCACCAAGTTGTCCTGTCGTTCTTTTCGTCTGAGAAACAACGAAATATAACTCGCGGTAAGCTCTTCTCCGGCCTTCACATCCCGCACCAATCGAAAATCGTAAATTTGAGTCCGCGGATCGTGGCTCAAGTGCACGTTCGGAACACAGCTGTGATTGAAACGAGAACCTAGATCCACGACGCCACCGGCCCACGCATTTGCTGAGTAGACTCCCAGAACTTTCCTGCCTTCTTCAGAAATATTTACTACTGGATAGTCTGGGGGAAGATACGCGTGCAAATCAAGGTACGCTTGTGTCTCAAGTGAAGGCAGATTGGCGAATGCTGAAAGGAGGGCAGCGTCTGTGGTGCCGTCACTGCTGTTGAATGCGAATAGTGGTGTCTCTGAAAGAACGAGGGTACCACGGCGTATATCCTCCTTGGCGAAGATGCCTAATCCTTTGCCTTCGGTCCCCCTGACTTCGAAGAGGTGGCCATTGTCCTTTGCCTCGGAAGTATGTTGAAGAGGTGTGGCTGATGTTTGATTAGCACGGAACTGCGATGGTAGTCTCAGTACACACCTTCCTCCGGATTGGCGGGATGCTCACGAGCCATCCCCACTGTCGATGTTCTGGATGCAAAAGGCAGTTTCAGGCACGATAGGAAATAGTCGAGGGAGAATGAATCTCCGCCCGCAGAATCAGGGTGGGTCTAGGTGGGTCAACACCACCTAACCAGAGCTGCAGCATTATCGATACCAGAATTCGAAATCTCGACACTTACTATGGTAAACCGCTTCGAACATTGATCGTGGTCGGATTTTCACATACTATCGACACCGCTCTCCGCAACCACCGGCTTGATGCAGACAGCACTACTACTTACTTACAATCAAGGCTGGCTACGCAAAGTCACGCTTTTGTGTAACGCAAGCGCTGAAAGATGGGATGCTTTCTTTCTATATCGATATTTGCTCGAAGTCCATTGTCCCGACTCTGTTCGCATCCGACGGTCCGTAATGGCACAGATGGGTGAGGGTACGCCAGCTACAACATGCATGAGTAGGGGGGCGAGACATGGCAGAGAGTGAGATTTGAGATCCAGTCATTGAAGTTGACGTTAGATTGAAGCACATACTGAAGGTGTTTGTTGGCCAATAGCATGCTCGGACGGCAGGCTCATTGTTGTCTCTCGCGGCCTCCCGAGAAGAGACTGGCAATTGGTGTCACAGACTCCCGTCTTCAGAGTCTCTCGTCTTCATGAAACGTACGACTCGGAGTGATCTAGCAGTGACATGCACGTGACACGTAGCTCATTGCTGAGATTTAGCAAGGAATTGTGACATCCAAACTGTCACATCGCGAATGTTGGATAGTATGTATGTATTGCCACCATGACCTCTTCGGAAGGGCATCAGACTGGCCCACGATGAGCAGAGGCATATCACCTTGATCAATAACAGGCTGTATCTCAGCCTCGTGAAGGACCGCCGACGCGATCCATGACGATGATTTCCGGGTACCCTGTTTGATACACTCATACCCGCCAGCATCGAGTCTCATCGAGCGCCAACGCTGTCTTGAGCGGATAAAACCATGAAGCAATCGTAGTCATTCTAACACATCAAGCCTGTCATGTCCAATGGCGGTCACAAACCAACGACTGCTGCATCCAAGAAATGTGAGAGCAATACAGCTTCACACAGTGAACCACCACCGCTAACACTTTTGTGAAGCATTTCACTACCTCGCTGGCCTAGTCTCAGGCACCAGTTCTGCCGTCCTCCTGCAACCCGCTGACCTCCTCAAAACGCGCATACAGCAGTCCTCCCACCTCAAGTCCTCACATCCTCTACTAGATACGTTACGCGAGATCGCCGCATCTGGGTCTCCAATACAACAACTATGGCGCGGAACAGTTCCTTCGATGATCCGGACAGGTGCCGGCTCAGCTCTCTACTTCGGTGGTCTTAATGCCCTCAGATCAGGTCTTGCCACAGCCGGAGTTGGCACGATACCAGGCTCAGTGGGAAGAGTAGGAGCAAGGGAAGGAAGTTCGTCCGCGCTACCCAAGCTGACCAGCACGACGAATCTCCTCACAGGCGCGGTGGCGAGAGCGGCAGCTGGGCTTGCCATGATGCCCATCACAGTCATAAAAGTGCGATACGAATCCTCACTCTACTCATACGGATCGATTCACGCTGCTTCCGCGGACATTATACGGAAAGAAGGCTTCAAAGGATTCTTTGCTGGCTTTGGTGCGACTGCTGTCAGAGACGCGCCTTACGCTGGGCTTTACGTACTATTCTACGAAGAAAGCAAGAGGAGGCTGGGGGCACTGAGCGAAGTCACGGCGACACCTGGCATGTCCGCTGGCATAAACTTCACATCTGGAGTCCTAGCAGCAGGATTGGCCACAGCAGTTACCAACCCCTTCGACGCCATCAAAACGAGAATACAAGTCATGCCACAGAAATACGGCAACATGGTTCAAGCGGCAAAGCTGATCATTGCAGAAGGCGGAACAAGGAGCTTGTTCGATGGTCTAGCATTGAGAATGGGTCGAAAGGCGATTAGCTCAGCCTTAGCCTGGACATTATACGAAGAGCTGATACGAAGAGCTGAAATACGATGGATGAGCGAGGAGTTGATGTGAAATAAACGAACAGACCTCGGTAGGACGAAACAAGCCTCTGAGAGCTGACAACGCGTTCCGGACATAGGGAATATACCACTCAATTTCTGTGTATATACAAGAGGGCAACATTGTACCACACAAATTCTTACGGCATATGATGATTTGCAATCGGTATGTCATGCTTTAGCGAAGAGCAGGATTTTCCCGGCCTGAATGAGGTAGCAAGGAATTAGATACTGCCTAATCAGTTTGCACAGCACAGTAAACGCGTGAAGGCCATTGAAGTGGTTCATGATTTTGGTCGGGAAACAGCTATAGCAATTCAGTGCTTGATACCTTTTTTTCAACAGCCCAAAAGCCTACGCCACCAGCTACTCTTCCTTACCCCGGAGTCATGGGCATGGGTCGGACCATCTATCCCTGTCAGTGTTTGACTCCATCTCCTCTCAAAAGGTGGCACTTGTGGCTGTTTAGGTAAAGGTTATCAAGCCTCGCCCTCCGCTTCAACAACTTTCACTTTGCCAACACGTTCTCGAGACGCTCCTTATGGACTGGGCCGAACGAGCGGGTTTTAACCTCCCTGGTTCGCGTGCGTATCATATGTCGGGCTGTGATGAGTCAATATCAAAATGTGTCGGTTCGGTTCTGTTTTTCTCAATTTTTTGGATACCTCCTATCGGTATTCAGCCATTTGAGGTCTTGTACATGTTCTCCAAGATGTTTGATCACGTCCCAATTTTTCATGCCTCGCTCCGATTGGCAATCTGTCCATATTTCGTTCGCGGTAGGTACATAGATATTCGTCTAAAATTCGACTTCCATAGCGTACAACCCAGGACGGAGACAGAAGGACTAGTATCATAGCGATCTTGATTCAAAATAAGGAATCGGTTGCCGCACTCATCTTCGAGTAGCCCGATATCGCCTAGGAGGCATGAATAAGAGGTCTAGTTTTGATGCTTGGTAGGAAGGCTGAGCGAGTATTAGAGTTTCTAGGTGGATGACCGATATGACTTGGAATTCAGGGTCGAAATGGAAAGCCATATTAGTGAATTTTCAAAAGTAAGCAAAGCCATTATCTAAAAATTAGTAGAGGATGGTTCTGTGAGGCTTGTGAGGTTCAGCTATGCAGCAGCAGAACAAATTTCTTCAGGTCTAGGTATACCCAAGGTCTGGTTTAATCTTGTACGACTATCGCATTACTTCGGGCAAGATATCCATAGCTTGAGATTACGGTTGATCTTGGCGCTATCAGGATTTCGCGGAGTGACAACTTTCGTTACGCAGGTAGTGAGAAGTCATGAGTGTTTCTGTTTTTTCTTTCAAGTCGAAACAAGTCTTGGGCCGTCATCTCATTCTAAACATAACAGACCGTCATCGCCAAGTGCTTGCAAGTCCTTCATGTTCATCTCTAGCCTTCGGACTGGCTCCCAAGCTCCCGTAGTTTTCTCTCTCTTTCTCGCCATAGGTCTATCTTGACGTCTCTGGGGACTTTTCTAGCCACAATATCATTTTGTCGCTCTTGCCTTCCCAAATTCGTAGACCTGGTCCCAGGAAAAACCACGGAACTGACCATATTCAGCCTTCCCAAATACCGTTGCTTTTCCTTTCTGAAACTGACCAGATAGTTAAGTACCACAAACTCCAATGAGAGTTTGATCGCTTGCGACAGAGGCATGATCATCATCCTTGCCAAGTAGTAATCGTTGAACAACAGAGCATACAAGGCCATGTCTGAGAGCAAGACCCAAATGTATGCCGCGATGAGCCCAGTAAAGGTAACATTGATATCCTTCCTCATATCCTCTTGCGTGGCTGGCGGGGCATCGTTCATGTACTGCCAAAAGTAGTATATGTAGCAACTGGATATAAGGATTTCTTGTGCCGCAAAGAGGAGCTCGAAGTATTCCGCGATATCGTGAACTCGATCGACGAGATCAAGGTGACCAACGAGAGTGGCGATAGTCCTGATGAGGAAGGGAACATGGCCTATGACAGCCGTGACGATGATCATTGCTACTACAGCTTGTAGCAGTCGACGTTTAGGTTGTAGAATATTGAGACGCGAGTAGAGGACTAAAGCAAAGCCAGTTTTAAGGAGGATCTGCGCGAGGGTGTACAGGGCTGAGAAGGCCCAGTAGTTTACTGGAACGACGAAGATGCGAAGTTCAAAGGCAATCGTAATGCAAATGATGCCGACAGCGACTGAGATGAGAGACCTGGTTTGGGATTAGTTTCATCGCAGAAATTGTTGGACGCCAATGCTGACCAGAAATACAGTATGCTCCTCCTTTTGAACAGAAAGATCGCTCGAATGATCAGCTCAAGGGCGAGCCATATTGCCACAGCGTGCAGGGCTGCGATGATGCAATAAGCCGCTGGATTCCACTGTATTGAAACATCCCATTGTTTGAGGTTGCAGGAGATGTCCTTCCAACTGAAGTCTGGAAATTTGGAGTACGAACATCCACCTAATGGAAAGAATGAAGGATTTGTATTCATGCTCGTGTCGAACTGTGGAACATTCTTCAGTCTTGCAAGAGACGCATAAGTGGTGATGGGGAGCTCCAACAGTTTGCAGAGAGACGGGAAACACCCAGAGTCGAACGCGAGGTAGGGCGGAGGAGCGGTGCCAGCGCAGGGCAGTGACAGCCCGTAAACTTTGGGTGGTTGCAGTGTTGCGATAACGGTAAGAGAAGAGAGGAACCGTTAAAGAAGCCATGTATCTCGCAATCTCGCTGGAGAATGGTGGCAAGGGGGATACTGCTAAAGTATGGTGCCCACCTCAAGTGTGTGAAAGATCCAAAGCCTTGGCGATTCCATGGTGGTGGAGTGGAGAAGAGTGTTTGGTTGAGAAATAGTCCTCTCCATTACTGTTGTATGCCAATTCGGCCAGCATTGGGCAGACAAAAGTGCAATTACATCTAGGTAGTCGCTGTCTAGTGTCATCAGACGCAATTGTTAGTAATTTGCATTCATATCTTCAAGGAGGATGGGATCTCTCTTGCAGAGCGACAGTCTTCAGAGTTGAGAGCTTGTTGCGTGCATCGATCCAGAATGAGTTGTTCCTACTCGAGGCTGGCACAGATAGCATGGTCCTTGTTCTGGAAGTGGATTTCACGCGACCATTGGAGCACCTCGAAATTCCAGAAGTGGGTGTGACGCGAAGGTTTGATGGTATTTGTTTTGGGTTGCAGAGCTCAAGAAAAACAGTTGAAGAGAGAGTTAAAGGGAACGGTCCACAGAAGACTACGACCTCCATCCTGTTGACTAAGACCCGCCCCCTTTGCTATTTATAGCTCTGCATGCTGGTTCATAAACCATGTCATTTTTCTCATCTTTGGTAGATCCGCTCCAAGATCCCTCTGGTTCAGTTCTTCATATCTACTTCTTCCCATTCTTCGTGGCTATTGACAATGCCTTCGCCCCCTGTTGACGCTATTACTTATTTCACGATCACAAGAGGCTTATGGCAATCGAATCCGAGTTGACAGGCTTCAAAACTAATAGTGTCTTTGTTTACTACGTTGTTTGAGGAACACTGAACGGAAGACAGGGCGTGGTTCTGGCCCTATATCTGAAAAGCTATTTCTGGCAAATCATGGCAAGCATAACCCACGTCTGATTGTAACACAGTCGTCGGATGATCAGTTGCTACAGAGTCAAGTCAAACTAAATAATGCGAGGTAAGCTTGAAATGACAAGATATGGTTCGGTTGTACGAGTCCTTGACGTCCTGTTCCGTGATCAAATCTCGTCTGTTTCTTTTGTCTCGGACTGAATTCGATGCGTCGACCAACCAATAATCCGACGTATGTTGGGGTAAGGAGGACTAAAAGATTCCGAGAGCCAGATACATGAAGTCGATGGCGTCGTACAGCCCGTGCCAGATATAGCGCACAAGTAGCGTGTGGCGATATCGTCTCCCGGACGGGAGCACTAGAACGGAATTATCATGGGGGTTTCGCCCAAGCTCCCACATAGGACTTCTTCCATGCTCCTGTTGCTTGTATAAGAAAGGATTAGATGGCCTCGCACGTTCCTAGCCCAGATGAGTAAGAACCTTGCGAAAAACTGTCCACGTTGCATTCTTACAATCCTATCACGAAGCATGATGGCAGAGACAACACGACAGCTCAGCGACGATCGCGCACAATGGAAGAGAAAAGGGGCTTCGCACGTGTTGGGAATGCAAAAGGTTTCATGTAACTTGGGCGTCGTGTAGCTATTCATTTTTTGCTGCAGGCGTTGTGATGGATGAATGAATGAATGTTACAGAGAGCCGATTGGACATGAGAGGAGGGAGGAGAAGGAAGAAGAAGAAGAAGAAGAAGAAGAAGAGGAGGAGGAGGAGGAGGAGGAGGAGGACGAAGAAGAAGAAGAAGAAGAAGAAGAAATGGGCGAAGAAAAGGGCGAAGAAGCAGTAAATTTATATAATCTTGTACGGAGGTATGATAAGGTAGATACTACTGGTAGCTGTAGGAGTACCTAGAGAACTCGAAGAGCCAACCTGGCTCAGATCAATGGAAGCCTGCACCCACGACTCCACGAGCCGTGCGCATACGAGAGATGCTCGCTACCAGTTGTGCCAGAGCCCGCCGGTCCCGCAAGTGCTTCTGCTAGACACCCATTGGCATATTGGCGTTCTGCTTTCTGGGCGTTGCCATCCATGAAGCTGCAGCCAACAGTAGAGTACAAACTGTCTCTCACTCCCACCCACGCTTCGTCCCCCTCTCCACTGCTTCGCCGCCAAAACCTCCACACACTCTCTATCCAACCCTCCCTCTCCGACAGCTCCGGCTGCATCCTCATCACTCCCTCGGTCGCGCTTTTGTTATCTCAGACGTCTTCTTGTTGGTAAATTCCATTGCCGTTGAGCGCCTGTTCTGGCCAGGCCAACGTCACAGCTCTCCTTCCCAGGGAGATTTCGACCACCACTTCTATTGCAGCTCCTCCGATCCTTCCACCATCGCCCACACACCTACAACCACTTACTGCAACTGCTCGAACATCGGCATTCCCACGTCCCTTCCCATTCAATCACTTCGAGTCCGTGTTGTTGAGTCTCCTTCGCCGCAGCTCTCGAAGCTCCACATCAACTCAACAGCTATCATACAGAGTCCGTTACTCAGTTCAGCTTACCGCTTTCATTGAGAATCATCATACCAAGCTTCAAATACCATTTCCAAAAAGCGCCAGCTTACGTCCTCCCACTTTTGCACAACATTCAGCCAAATCCACCATGGATCAGCAAGGACAGACCGGCGGCGGGCCCAGTCCGAGTATGGGACCAGCAGGTCGTAGATTGCACATTGCCCATAGACGCAGTCCATCGGAATTGACTCCACTGATGAGTATGTTGCCCCTGTCCGACAATCCCCTTGGTTGGCATGTATCTACATAGACGATTACTGACTACGCCATAGTGGAGCAACTGGCCCTCGCACAGCAGATCGAGCTTCTTCAGCAACAGCAGCAGCAGATAGCAGCTACCCATCAGCAATATGTGAACATGGGCATGCTTCCTCAGCAACAGCAGCAGATGGCCAATTTCCAGATGCAGGGTCAGATGCCTAATATTTCACCTCACGCAAACTCGTATGCATTTGGTCAGCAGCAACAGATCCCTCAACCGCATTTGGGTGTCCCATTGAACGCCCCAACGCAACCCTCTGCCCATCGTCGAAACCAGTCGGCTCTGCCGCAAATGGGTTCCATGGGCCCTCCTCCAGCGCCCCCACAAGGTACGTCTAGTGTGCATTTCTCTTCGCATTCTCTTACTCAAACTCTTCAAGGTCGCGAGAATGTCAATCCTCGTGGTCGAGGCGGAGGCGCAGCAGGAGGCGGTCACGCACGACGTCATTCGCTCGCCTTGCCAGAAGCCAAGAAAGCTGCGGAATTGGCTGAGCAGAAGCGCAAATCCTCGGCTTTCCAATTTCCGGCCCCTGGTGCAGCGGGTGCAGAGCCAGGTAATGCTAATGATTCTCCCTCTCCTTCTACAGGCACGGCACAACCTGTCCCACAACAGCAACCAAACACTATGAGCAATGCCACCCGTGGCAGAGGCGCCTCGACCCATGGCCGCAGCCAGAGTATGGCCGGTGGTAACGGTCGAGGTCGTGGCGGGGGAAATTTCCAGTTTCCTCCTCCTCAGGCGACGAACGATGCTGGTGCACAAGGTCAATCTGACTTTGTCCGACGCGGAAGCCAGGGACATGGTCGCTCAAACTCGAGGAACTTTGAAGGCAACTGGAGACAACAGAGCAACGCGCAAAATCAGAATCAGGAACAGCAACAAGGGACAATGGGCAACTTCAGCATGGGTAACAATGCTGCAGCACCACCCTTTCAACCAGGTCATCGCACAAGAGGGTCTGTCAACCAGTCTGTCGGCTCAATTGGCAATTTTCAATACCCAGGACAGCCACAACAAATGCTCCAACTTGGCCCACAGGGGCAGGTTCTCGTCCCACCGCAAATGTTTGGCGCTCAGGGCTTGAATCCACTTCAATTCGCTCAGTTGCAAGCATTGCAACAACAGATGGGCGGTCAAGGCATGGTTGGTCTTCAAGGCAGCCAACATGCTCCGCACATGTCCATGCATCAGCAACAGCAACAACAGCGAAAGACGCTCTTTACTCCATACTTACCACAGTCTACTCTGCCCGCTTTACTTGGAAACGGCCAGCTTGTTGCTGGTATTCTCCGAGTCAACAAGAAGAATCGAAGCGATGCTTACGTTACAACCAACGACCTTGATGCCGATATATTCATTTGCGGCAGCAAGGATAGAAATCGTGCTCTTGAAGGCGATCTCGTTGCCATTGAGTTACTCGATGTCGATGAGGTGTGGGGTCAGAAGCGCGAGAAAGAAGAGAAGAAGAAGCGTAAGGACAACACCGATGGCACTCGTACTAGCAGCATCAATGATGCCACCACCCAAGCTGAGCCTGCTACGGAGGGCGGCATTCGTCGACGTGGCAGTCTTCGTCAGCGACCTACTCAGAAGAAGAACGACGATGTCGAGGTCGAAGGTCAGAGTTTGCTACTTATGGAGGAAGAAGAGATCAACGATGAACAGAAGCCACTTTACGCCGGCCACGTTGTTGCGGTCATTGAGCGCATCGCTGGTCAGATGTTCTCTGGAACCTTGGGTCTTCTTCGTCCTAGCAGCCAAGCTACCAAGGAGAAGCAAGAGGCTGAGCGCGCAGCTCGAGAGGGCAGCAACAGCAGACCTCAGCAAGATCGTCAGCAGGATAAGCCAAAGATTGTATGGTTCAAGCCAACGGACAAGCGTGTTCCCTTGATCGCCATCCCAACCGAACAGGCACCTCGCGACTTTGTCGAGCGCCACCAGGACTATGCTAACAAAATATTCGTTGCTTGTATCAAGCGATGGCCCATCACCTCCCTTCATCCTTTCGGAACTCTGGTTGAAGCTTTGGGCGAGATGGGTGACCTCAAGGTTGAGACCGATGCGTTGTTACGCGACAACAATTTTGGTCCTGATGACTTCTCCGATGCTGTCTTGAAGAACGTCGGATTTGAGGAGTGGTCCGTAGCTGGTGATGGCGAGGCTGTCCTGGAAACCCGTCGCGATTTCCGCGCTGAGCAGACTTTCACAATCGATCCCAACGGCACCAAGGAGCTGGACGATGCGATTCATTTCAAGAAGCTTGATGACGGTATCGTTGAAGTCGGCATCCACGTTGCCGACGTCGCACACTTTATCAAAGCCAACTCTCTTGTTGATCGGGAAGCCAAGAAGCGCGGTACCGCCGTCTACTTGATGACTCGTGCCGTCAATATGCTTCCCCCCAAATTATCTCAGGAGGTGTGCTGTTTAAGTCCTGGTGAGGAACGCTACACCGTAAGTGTCGTCTTCAAGGTCCATGCCCAATCTGGCCAGGTCAAGGAAGACGATACGTGGATTGGTCGCGGTGTGATCAAGAGCTCTGGCAAGCTGGCCTACGATGATGTAGATGCTGTCCTTTCGGGTAGCGACTCTTCCCTGGAGGCGAGCAGGGTTGATGATATCAAGTTGTTAAGCGTAAGTCCCGTTCTTTTTCGATCGGCACTCGCCGTACCGCTCCTAACGTTTTGACAGCACATTACTCAAAAATTCCGCCAACAGCGCCTCAAGGACGATGTTGAAGATGCCCCTCCCCTTAGATTGCTATACCAGCTCGACGACGAGAACGTTCCAGTGGAAGAAAACATATTTGACTCGAGCTCTGCACATGAGCTCATCGAGGAGCTTAGCCACAAGGCCAACGCCTTTGTTGCACAGAAAATAGTGGAGGGCTTGCCAGAGAAGGCTTTAGTTCGTCGTCATGCCGCCCCCAACATTCGTCGCCTGCAGACATTCAAGGAGCGCATGACCCAGCTCGGCTACGAGATCAACACAGACACATCTGCTGAGCTCCAAAACAGCTTGTTCAAGATCGAAGACACCAATGTCCGCAAAGGCATGGAGACACTCCTTATCAAAGCCATGCGACGTGCACAATACAATGTCCACGTTCCTTCGAGAGATGCCTCCCATTACGCATTGAATTTGCCAGTTTACACTCATTTCACCAATCCATCCCGGCGTTATGCGGACATTGTGGTACACAGGCAACTCGAAGCTGTTCTCTCCAATGGAGCTATCGAGTTCACCGAAGACATAGAATCTCTTGGAAAGACGGCCGAGATGTGCAACACCAAAAAAGACTCCGCTCACGGCGCTCAAGAACAAAGTGTTCATATCGAGGCCTGCAGGAAAATGGACAAGATGGCTAGGGAACTTGGTGGCGACCTCATCAGTGAAGGCATCGTGCTCTGTGTCTACGAATCCGCATTCGACGTCCTCATTCCAGAGTGGGGTTTCGAGAAGCGTGTCCACTGCGATCAATTGCCATTAAAGAAGGCTGAATTCGATAAGAACAAGCGTCTTCTGGAGCTTTTCTGGGAGAAGGGAGTGACCTCTTCGGCATACGTCCCTGAAGATGAGCGATCGAAACCTGGACCAGGTCGTGGCAATGCTGCAGCTGCTGCACGGGAGGCAGAGGCTGCTAAACAGCGTGCCAAGGAAGCCGAGGAGACCAAGCGTCGCCAGATGGACACTGGATCCATGAACACCGACGATGTCGATGCGCTTTTTGACGACGATGACGAGTCTGTCAATGATCTTGCTGAGATAACCTCCGGCGTTTCTCTCAATGCCGGTATCAAAGACAGACCAACACAAAGCATGCCGCCATCCCCCACACGCAATGGCCCTACTGGTGGTCAAGCTCCCCACCGCACCAGCTCTGATTCGAAGCTTGCCCAGAGCGCTGCTGATGCACCTGAGTCCAAGTTGACTGATAAGGAGAAGTACCTCGACATGTTCACTCTCCGCGAGCAGAACGGCGACTATATCCAGGAGGTTCGCGAGATGACGAGGGTGCCGATCATTTTGAAGACGGATCTCACCAAGAGCCCACCGTAAGCTCAATTATAGTTTATCCTGCATTCTCATTACTGACCACTCTTTTAGGTGTCTCACAATCCGGTCTGTCAACCCTTTCGCATTGTAAATGACGACGAGCTTGACGTTACGTCTCGGAACGACCATAGCTTGGAACATAGCATCGGGTCGCTTCATTCTTAATTATGTTTGCCGTCGATTTTCCAAGGACGGGTGATAGCTGATCGGGGGAGGTTGTTGAAAAGTTTTTATTTTCTTTTTGCGCGTGGACACCATTGAGATATACCTATCCTGTCACTCATTTTATATCACATTGGCGAGAAGTAGGTTTGATGCATCTTTGGCAGACGATGCAAGGAGGATGTAGGCAGGGGAAATGGTCATCGGGCCAAGTGTTGATGGATATGCGGAAGTTAAACGTTGGTCGATGAGCAGAGACGCACCATCGGCCAAGGTTGGTTCCGAAGCAAACGCGTTCACATATCATTAGCATTTAGGAATGTTTGACACGGTGGTGAGATGTTTGGTGGTTTGTGTCCCCTAATATGTAGTTACTTTGACCACAGATTTCCCAGGGTATGAAAAGTTTAGACTCGTAGCATGCAATTCCCAGAAAGCAGATGACCCAGCAACAATGGACAAGGTGCCTCGCAAGCTTGTTCGCTCGTATCGTGTTGTGTTTTTCGGATGGTGAGGTCTGTCTCTTGTGGATTGAAACCACCATGACGGTTGAGCAGAGAAGGCAGATTGGTTTTGGAACGACGGACGGTCCTATGATTCCCCTTTGTCAAAAAGTGTGTTTCCGGTAGTTCGCACCAGTGTTGAGAGGCAGGGTGATGATTTGTGGCCATGTTTTGATTGACAAGCAGAGGGACACCTCAGGAAGCAGAGTAAACATCGAGGACGGACGGACGTTCTCCAGCCGGCAAACAACATCGAAACCAAACTCGAATCAAACGACTAGAGAGGGCTGGAGGCAGCCAAAGATAAATAAGATACTCGGTAGAGGCATGAGAGGCTCTGCAAACAGCATGGCCCGCTGCTCATGGAGCCCGTCGGATCGGCCTAGGCCGAAAGGCACTCTCTCACCGCTGCCGTTTCACAAATGCACTCCCCCGTCTCATCACCCCAGTCCTCCGACCATCTCTCCTCCAACCTCAGTCGCAACACCACCAAACAGTCGCAACACCACCACCCAACACCCAAATCTCCTTGCCATCTCCACGAGCGCTTCTATGCAGCGCCCCGCCACACGCCCGGCACCAAAGCTTGACACTCCCGAATATGCCGTGTCGAGTCCTCTGCCATACCTCCCACCTCCTACCTCCTACCTCCTACCTCCTACCTCCTACCAGGGGCTCGGCTTCTTACTCTGCCTAGAAGCTGTGACGGGTTGTGAACTGCCCGTCTCAGATGCTGCTATGGCTGCGCTTGGTCGATTATAAGGTCTGATACGTGCCCGTTCCTCCAGTTTCTCTCGCCAGCACACGTTGTTTCTTGAGTCTTTATTGCTGCTGACACCCTCAGTTTTCCCTTCTCTTCCACTCCTTCAAGTCTCTTCTACATTCCTTAGCTGGTACTAATCGTAGTCCCTGGTTGGACATTGCTGCTTTCACTCCAATCGTCTTTCGTCCATATAATAAACAATAGTTCAAATACTCTGTCCTCATCCGCCAGCAAAATGTCTGGATTCTCCCACTTAATCAAGTTGGCTCTGGTCCTCGGATCCGTGGCAGTCAACGCTTCACCAAAATTCAACAATGCCCGTCCAAGGACATTCGAAATCCGCGCACCACAGGCGCCAGCTCCTGTTGCTCCAGCTCCAGCTCCAGCTCCGACAGCAGCTCCTGCAGCGCCAGCCGGCAATCTCACTGACGTTGATATTCTGCAATTGTACGTGTTCTCCATTCAATTGTCATCAGAGCATCGGACTGACAAGCTGCTAGCGCCCTGACTCTCGAGCACCTCGAGTCAACCTTCTACACCCAAGGGTTTGCCAAATTCCCTGATACGGATTTCGCTGCTCTCGGTGTCACTCCAGATCAAATCACTGCTCTCAAGGCGGTGGCCGCAACTGAGGCCACTCATGTTACCACTTTGCAGTCAGTCATCAGCGCTGCGGGTACCCAGCCTGTTCAGCCATGCCAGTACAACTTTGGCTTCACCACTGCCCAAAATATGGTTGCTACAGCTCGTGTCCTAGAAGCCGTCGGTATCTCTGCTTACCTTGGGGCTGCTCCTCTCGTGCAAACAAAGCCAGTTTTAATGGCTGCCGCCTCCATCGTTACAGTCGAGGCTCGTCATCAGACCTTCATACGCGCCGCCTCCAAGGCTATCCCCGTACCAAATGCATTCGATACTCCTCTTGGACCACGTGCCGTATTCACCCTTGCAGCTCAATTTATCCAGTCTTGCCCTACAGGCAGCAACCTCAACATTCAAGCCTTCCCAGCCATTGCCCTTGCAGGTGGTGGAACCGGTATCACCGCTGGCCAGAGCCTTGTCCTGGCTGATCCCAACTCACCCACAGGTGCTGGTTTCTGCGCTTTCGTCAACCAGGGCATGTCGATGTTTGCGCCGCTTGCTGGTGGCTCTTGCAATGTTCCTCAAAACATGTCCGGAGAGGTTTATATGATGGTCACGAGGACTCAATCTATTGCTGATGCGGACATTCTTGCTGGGTATGTTCCACCTTCGTTGATGATTTTGGATGAATGTTAACCCTTTCGTCAGACCTTCTGTCATCCTGATGACCTAAGTGCTTCTCGAAATTTCCGCGCCGCAAGTTTTCATTAGTCCTTATTCCATTTGCTGAGCGTATGGAAATGATATCGTATGGTTTTGAAAGGTGACCGCAGCGCCCAGGCATGAATGGCGGTCATGATTCATTGCTTGGTTCGATAACGTCGCATGCGATGGAAGAGACATGATTTGAGTAGATCCAGCGGGCGTCTTTTCCACCTTTCTTCACCCAAGGCTTTAATAATCGCCGTGGTGAACGCAGCAATTTTGTTTAGAGATAATATACTATCAACATAACACCTCAAGATGAACAAAGCATGACTGCTGGATTTATATCACGATTTGTGCCATAATCATGCGAACTCTTCCGGATATCTTTGTGTAGTGTTAGCAATTTTCATTTCTGTACGTTTAGTCATGAGAGAGGTAATTTCAGGAACCAAGGATATTTCATCCCGGCTTTCCAGTCTTCCAATTTGAAGTTGACATGACGAAAGTTTCGGCAATTTTCAAGACCTCGCACTGCCAAAGACTCAATCGATCTCGATCGTGAATCGGACGCCTCTCATCGCAATACCCGCCTTCCCACAACGCAACAGGATCGATCCCTCTTCGGCCTTACGCTTCGCCAAAACCCGGGCGAGCAAGTTCCAACGTGACCACCACCGCGATCCAACCATCATGAAATCATTCGCTCCAAATCACCGGAAAACACAAATGACGTCCCTCCCGTTTTACCATTCCAAACCTGTTTCTGAACATAATAGTATGGCTTAGTGCATGCATGTAGGAGGCTGTGCTAGCCCAGGGGGTGTGAGACAGGGGGTGTTTATCGCCAAGAGAAACGAATGGTGTCTAGATTTCCCAAATCCTTCATGGACGGGCGGGAAAAACGGAAGAGAGGGAGGGATGGGCAGAGGAAGAGATTTTGTAAGCTTTTGGGGCTGATGCTTGGTGGGGTGGCGAGAGGGTTTGGGATGTTTGATGTGTTTTGAGAGGACGAGGTTGGATGATGTGGGCATTAACTCGTTTTTCCTTTATGTTCTTGGGTAGGAAGTTTAGCTTTTTTGTGGGGGTTTTGAATATGCAGATAGGCGTGGATGTACTTCTGGTTATCTTCGGGATTTAGTGGTAGAATACAATACGCTGCGACGCTGATGTGGACGTGGACGGTACCTTGAAGATTTTTGAGAGGAGCGGTTTTGGGGAGTCTCCTGAAAATTGGCGAGCCGCTGTGCGCAGAACTGAATGATTGAAGAATGAAGAATGAACCTGGCATCGGAAATCTTGACCTGTTTCAGGTTCCATCTTTCGAAAGGCAAATTTGAGCATATGGAAAACTCACCTAGCATGAGCATTACATTCAAAAATGCAACGACCATCCTCCGTCGTATGTAACCATAAACAAACCAATCAAAGAAGTTGTTGAACAAGCCCCGTCTCCGTATACATCTAAAACCCCACAGTTCCCTTGACCAAACTCTCTTTCAACTCCTTTCACTCCCTCAGAAATTTACAAATCCAATCTTAAACCCTCCTCCCCTATATTGAACTCCCACTCTCAAATATCCTCCCTCACTTCCACACCGTACCCTCTTTCCAGATCCAGAGCCTCAGCGACCCTTTTATAAATAAGCTCTGTCGTGAGATAGGATGTTCCGCAATCTGAATGCTGGAGAAGTACAATTTTTGTGATACTGAAGAGGGAATCGAGGGCGAGAATATCAGGGAGAGCCGCTTTGATACGATTGCCTGGAGTGCGGGTCATGATTGCCTCTGATAGATTAAAGGAGAAGATGGCGAGGGGATTCGAGCGGGAGTCTAAGCAGGCGACTTGATGGATGGGTCAGCAGAGGGATGGAGAAAAGAGAGGAAACCAATAGGAGGGGAGGGGAGGGGAGGGGAGGGGAGGGAGAGGGGGAGATAAGACCACATAGCGATGAACTTTTGCGGACCGTTCGACAATGAGCCGCCAAAGAGTTGAAGAAGCGGTGGCAAGGAGACTTGTTTTGCTGTTGCATATTTTCTGAAGTTCAAGTGAGCTGCTGGAAGTGGTAAGATAATATGAGTGAAAGTAACACACTTGTTGCGCTTGAGAAGTTCCTCGATAGTTGGACTGTGGCCGCAACTTTTAGAGATGCCATTTTTGAAGCGGTCGAGAATCGAGATACTTGACACTAGTTCGAGAGACTTAGGTTGATAGAATGAAGCAAGACTGGAGATGTTGTAGTCCCGGAATAGCGCCTATCGCCATCTGGTCAGCACTTTTACCACCAGCTAGGCTGCGGTGAATTCTATTCGTTATACTGTTGAGAGGTACATGGGTTGCGAGGCCGTTACTTGTTTGGGCTCGAGATATGAGATACACCGCGCAGTGGACTGTCGTGACCCGCTGAGTGGCGTTTGTTGATCTTGTAAGTTACCGATATGTGTGCCAGCAAAATGTTCGAGCTGAAGATTGAACACCAGCGTTGAGCGGACAAATTTTTAGAAATCAGGATGAAATTGTGCATGGGAAGGATCAGTGGCTTCACTTACACCTGATGTGAGACAATACGTACATTCTTCACTCGCCTTGCCAATGCATACTACTGCTCAACACCACTCGCCATTACTCCGCGCCCGAACCATTCACTAATCGTTCCGAGTTTGTCTCTCGATCTGGCGAGAGCATCCTGAAACATGTCATGTCGACCTGCGCTCTCCTCTTGCGCTTTGCGGATGGCCTTGACCGTTGCGTTCTTTCCTGAGCACAGCGGACACTCCATCGTGGCCTCATCATGCTCTCCATAATCGCCAGCAATTCCACCAACAGGCGAGTTTACGCAGCGTTCATGGAAACTGTGTTTGCATAGGAAGTGTACAGTTGGTAGGTCCAGTGTGGCGCCACAAGCTGAACAACGCGTTGCATTGAAGGTTTCGGGTTTCGACGAGAGTCGCGAAATCTCTTCTCGTTGTTTGGTGGTATCAGTCCGGTAGGAAGTGATGAGCCTGCGATTCGAGGTAATCTCTTGACGTTCTCGAGATATGGTAGCGCTGAGATATGCCTTTACCAAACCCATGGTAGCGACACCGTTTGAGCTGAGGGTTTGAATGACCTGTAGAGGGGCCATAAGACCATCTTCGTCAATCTTAGTCAAAACAGCGTCGAGTTCGTCACCAGCCTCTTGCAAGATCTCCGGGCTTGATGTAAAGTATGCAAGGGCAGCAGGGTAAAGTTGTGGCTCCTCCGGGCCGTATTTATGCAGCGCTTTGATCGCGCCGCTTGTGTCTTTGGCAGTGGTATAAGATCGGAAAATATCAAATCGCAAGCCTTGTTTCTCACGCACGAGAATTGTCCCATCCCGGAAGTTCTCCAGATGTGAGAGTAAAAGCACACTAGACGTATCGATGGGCACCTTCTTGTCCTCAATGAGTTCCTTGGCTTTGTTCTCCCACTCTAGACGATCCCCGTCATCTTTCTTGCCATTGGCTGTGTGCAAATACATCTCGAATAAAGTCGAATATAGATCGGATTTGTCTGCCTCCTTGAGGCTCTCGGCTGCAATGCATGCCTCCAGGAATACTACGAACTCTTGCGGATGGTCAACAAACGCAGAAAACGCCGTCCTCGGTTTTGGAATGTCGTATATCGGAGGCGGGTCATCGGTATTCGTCTCTACTACTTGTGTGACCGTGTCTTTCGGTGTGTTGGTATCGGACGACGCCGAGCCACTGATGCTCATGTATGGTAATGGTAGCATGGCCGCAAGGTTCTGTACTGCCGTTGTGGCGCGGGCGATTCCCCCTTGAGTAGTTGGAGATGCTTGCACGATGACAATAGCATCCTTTTTAGGTCGGAACTGGCCGGTGTAGTATTCAATGAACAGCTGAGTCACATCGTTTGAGCAATGTTCAAGAAGGACAGTCGCATATTTCATCAAGTTCTCAAATGCGAGTTTCGGCTCCAAGCGCCAGATATATGCAACGGCCTCGTCATACTTCTTGGAGTCTTCGACCAGAATATCAACCACTAGCTCGTGCTGATCATGCTTACGTGCTAGGTATGCTGCCTGATCAAAGTAGCCACCCTGTCGACACATCGAAATCGCCGTATCGAGATCAAACTTTAAATCGCCAGGAGACTTGATGAACTCATTGAGTTTGTCCACATCCTTGAGCTTGGCGTAACAGTTTAGTAGAAGTGTTGTATGGTCTGGCGTGGCCTTTTCGTGATCATGCAGCTCTTCCAAGTAGTCAATGAGATTATGTATTCTCTGGGTATCAAGGAACTGAGGAACATATTAGCAACTACATCTGATCTAATCTATGCTCGACAGCATACTTTTCGGATGACCTGGGATGGTTCGGTGTTGTCAATAGCTTTCAGATATTGTTGCATGGCCGTATCGTAATCTCCTTTTTGATACAAGAAGTCACCATATTTACGATAGATGATGTTTTGCTGGGAGTGGTCGACACCAAGTTTCTGCGCAAGGTTGATGGCAAGAACGTAGAGATGTCGTTGATACAATATCTCAAGCTTCTGCTGAACTGTCTTTTCATGGTATCGAAATATCTGTCCTAGTCAGCGACGTCCTTATACAACATGCTAATCCAATTACCTTGCCATCAAGAGTGAAAACGAAAAGATCACCCCATTCCATGAATATAAATTTGACGTCAGACGAAAGCGATTCTTGGTGCGCGATGAATTTGAGGTCGGTATGCAGTATAGTAAAACCAGAGGTGCTGAAGAAGTCGTCGGCCTGGCTACTGCCACCAAAAGCTCTCAGTGGAGTACTTTGTGCGAGCGTGTTGGCTTTTGACGGAGATACAAGGGCAATGTAGTCCTTGAATATGGAAATCGACTTCTTTTCGCCTTCAAATGCATAAGCAGGACCACGTCCATGGAGGCCGTAGTAATAAATCCCATCGTTGCGGGCCACCACCACATCACGAGTTGTTTTGTCCACTGTCATGCACCCAACTCCGGAACCTGTTTCCTCGAGAGATCGAGCTGGTTGGCCTTGACCGCGGCCTGAGATCACAAGAGTCGATATTCTGCCTGTTGTGGCAATGTATAGTGTGGTAATACTCCCTTCTCGAAAATCTATTCCTGTGATGGGTTCGTCTGATTCGAACACTGTTCGCTGTTTTGCGCCGCGGTCATGAATCAGATCACCACGAACCACGGTTACTGATCCATTCCCAAATCCGATGGCTAATTGGGATAAGTCTTCGAGCGCGGTAAATGCAGAGATCTATCACTTTTAGCGGCACAACTCGATTTTACCTGGAACATAACTCACAGGGAAAGGTTTCCTCCCATTATTGATTGATAACGTGCTAACACATCGCGGTATGCCAGTTTTCTTCTCTAACTTGTCGAGTGCCCATACTTTCAGGACAGGCTCGTGGGGCATGTCCTCTGCGATGGTGACAAGCAACGAAGACCCTTGAACTTGCTTCATGAAGGTGATAGCCCCGGTCTCATGCGCCTTGAATGATCGCACAATCTTGAAGGACTGGGAAAGGATTCGCACAACCCCATCGGAGCTACCGAAGAAAACATTGTCGGATCCAGTTGCCACACATTCGATGTTACCTGGCTATGAATACATTAATCGCTGACCCTACTTTGGGGTGGAATATTCCTACTTCTGATAGCACGGCATTTTCTTCTGGGGATAACTTGATCTGGGCCACATCGAAGAACCGAAAGGCCTTCCACTGTAGGAAGTCAGCTACTATGTTCTGAAAGCGGGAGGTGAATACCCATACCGATGACAATGCCATCGCTCAAGCTGTTCTCATCAACACTACGAAGCAGTCATATCCATCGAATCTAATGAGAGGGGAAATTCCTTTGACAAACCAAAAGGCGCGAATGGAGTCGGTGAATGAATGAAGAGAGGTCTTGGATGCGATCAGCCACATTCCACAACAAAGATCGAGGCATTGTCTCAATCACGTGTCTACTAGCTTGCAGTGGCAGTGGCAGTGGCAGTGGCTTCCAGGCGAGCCAGGCTTCCGCTTGGAGCCTCAGGCTGCAGGTGGACTGAACACGGTCACCTCTGCTCCGTCTCTCTCCTTTTCATCAACACACCACTGCACTTCTTCGGCTCCAAGAACACCTCACAGCGCGCCTTCTTCTGCGCACCTTGACAACATACATCTTCTCACTCCAACGCACCACTTTAATCTTGGACTGCCACTCAGCCAACGCGCCTTGCCACCACCCGATACTTCACTTCAGCCAGGCAGCAGAACGAACAGGACTTCTCACTCACTGCCACACTACTCTGCGTCTGCCAACAAGCCTCGACAGCTTCCACCAAAAGCAGCCTTGCAAGACCGCTCCTTCCCACTCACGACTACTTCACCTGCCATCTTTCAGTCTACGATCGTCGCGTAGCCTGATCTCAACAATAACACTCACGCTTCCATCATAATCATCAATACAACCGTCATCATGCCCGACAAGCTTTCACAGTCCCTAGACGAGATCCTCGGTGAGCGTCGTAAGACCCCCAGTGGTCGCGGACGAGGACGTCGCTCGGCTGCCAGCACCGTAGCGCCTGGAGGCATCAAGAAAACCACCCGCGCCGAGAAGAAGCCAGAAAAGGCCTCTATTCCGACCGGACCATCGCACTCTGGCGAAGGCAAAATTATTGTGTCTAACTTGGTAAGCATACTCACAATCTCCTTCATTTTCCGTGCATTACTAACGCGTATAGCCGTACGACGTTACGGAGGCACAAATTAAGGTACGTTAAGTGTGGCGGTCATAACCTTTGAGCCCACTCGCCGTTACTTGAAGACGATCGACTTCATCCGCGAAGCATGTCATTCTACGTGTACTCTTTATGATACACCCGTCACTTTGCGAGGCATTCCACATTCGGACAACTCTCAACCCGCTATCCTTGCTTGCTTGCCCGTTCCCAAAGGCTTGCGCAGATACGTGTGAGACGTGTGATCCATGTCCTGCAGTAGGCCACACATACATGCAGCATGCCTGGCAAGCAGTTCGCTTTTGTGATGGCGCAGTCGACTTCAGAGTGTTGGCAGGAGAGCCATATCTTTTCAGTATTGTCCGTACGGTCAAATTCGTGATTGCATCAAGTTCAGCGAGCGCAGCAGCATATCCTAGGGCGAGACTTCTGGGACAAGAACACTGCCTTCGGGCACTCGACACCAGGAAAGGCAAGAATACTACCACGATCCTAATTTCGAATACACAAGAGAAGTATTGGGAACATACGCACAGCCATGTGGGTGGCAATGTCGTTGTGAGTGGTATTGAAGACCGAGATGATGTGGGAGAGAGATGGCTGGCACTCTCCCTTGAATCTGCTTTCTTGTGGACCAATCATCGGTTCTGGTTTTATGATCTAGGGACGCTGGAATACTACTTACACTTCGTGGCCGTTGGTTGATGAAGAGAAAAGGACTGCTGGCAGACTTGGACCATTATTGGGGCCCGCAGCTCGCTCGCTGAACTTGTGTTGCACTACTGATTACGCCTGGAACGTCCCATGGATACTGGCCACTGGATCGCGTTGCATCGTCTTTTCATAACGGATTGGATAAACTTTCCGCTACACAGTTAACTGACTCGACTCTTCGTGCCTATAGGACTACTTCTCACAGACTGTTGGAGCTGTCAAGAAAACCGAACTCTCTTACGGACCAAACGGCAAGAGCCGTGGCATTGCTACCCTCACATTTGCGAAGCCCGCCGCCGCCACTCAAGCTGCCAAAGAGCTCGATGGCCTCAAAGTCGACCAGCGCGTAATGAAGGTACATCTTCGCTCTTGCCAATCCATATGCACCAACTAACACAACACAGATTGAGGTCATTGTTGGCGCGAAAGACGTTACGTCTCCCCCGGCTCCAAAATCACTCAAGGACCGTGTTGCTCGTCCGAAGGTCGCTGAAAAGGACAAACCAAAACCCGCCACTACCGACAAGGCTGGAACCGGTGCTGCATCAACGCGAGGCAGAAAACCCCGACGAGGCCGTGGTGCTGCCGCTGCTGGCGGTCGCGCTAAGCCAAAGACTGCCGAAGAGTTGGATGCCGAGATGGCCGACTACTGGGGTGGTGAGACTGGAACGGGGACTGCCGATGCTCCCATGTCAAACGGCGGCGCCGTTCAACCAGCAGCTACCAATGGGAGTGAGGCAGTTATGGAAGACGATGGTAAGTAACGCACCACCACATAGCTAACAGCAGGATGTCAAACAATCGTCATTGGAAATCCTGGCCATGGACTTCTTTCTCAGTGTGTCTTCTTGTTTGCTGAACAAAGTCTCAGCTCTCATGGAATCACCCGTCGCAATCCTTGACGCGTTTGTCAACTCGAAATTCTTCCCACGACTCCCTCGATGATTGTTTGCACCTGTCGATTTTCTCACCAACAAACTGATTGCTAACATTTTCGTAGTCATTGCTTGAACATTTGAATTTGACGAAAGTTAGACACGAGGTCTGCTTGCGTTCATGTACCACCTCGGATTTGGGTTTTCCACTGTTTCACTATCCAATTTGAGCTTTCGATTATGAAATGGTGGATATAGGGTATGGAGTTTTGTGGTTCACGTTTGGTAAAGAGTTCATAACATTTCCTCACCCAAATTGCATTTGCGTAATGGATATGGACACTTGCATCTTTGTTTGATTATGAGGAGACATTTCCATCCTGAGGTTGCTTGCGGTCGCTAATGGAGGTTCAACTGCTGTTGCTGCCACGATGGGATTGGTATAGTATATATTTGCTCAAAGAGTGGTCATTGAATGGAAATACTATCGATTTCTCCAAAGCCTGACTTTGTCTGCCTTTCTATGACGTCGTTTGGTCTATCCGCATGTCAAATGTTCAGGGCTTAGCGAAATGTACCGCTTTGAGGTGAGCAGTGTGATTCATTTGTTTGAAATTCAATTGCATCGGGGGCGATTGTGGATGCAGACGTAAATCCATTTCTTGCCTGCTGACATGTCATTGTACGGCTTTTGGATGTTCCACTCACGGCGGTGATGTATCTTGTTAGTAATATGGCGAGTCATTTCTATTGTCGTCTACCAATTTGTGATCCTCTCATGAGATCATGAGATGACGATTCCCAAACTCTGTGGATCAATTACCGTTCTGTAATGGTGGCCTCGAGGACTTCTGATGACTTGAAGGATATTATTGCCGATATCTATCGTGGTGCCGAACTAATGAGATAGCTTTGGATCAGCCACTTCGCTGTCATATATTGTACTAGAAGACTACACCATTAGACTAATTTTACGTTCAAGACTTGAGGTTTGGACCAACACCCCACGATACATTTTTGTAACCTGCTCATTCCGCAACTGTAATTATGATCTTGCCTCGAGCGTGTCCGGTATCCAATTTTGCAAATGCTTCTTTGAACTGTTCGAGCTTGTAGATGCTGTCTACGACAGCTTTCGCCTCGCCCTTCTCCAAGAGCTCGGCGATCTCTTTGAGTTGCCATCCATACGGTTCCATAATGAAGAATAACTGTTTCACGTCTTTTTCTATTCCTTCGACCGGCCTTTGATCAGAAGGTGGTTCTCGGATACTGACAAGTATCCCACCTTCCTTGACAGCAGTCCAACAATCAGCCAATGCTTGACCGCCAGGCATATCAATAGCCAAATCCACCTTTTCACCACCATCCTTGACAAAATCACCGAGAGATTGTTGACGATAATTGATGACTGCTGTTGCCCCGATGGATTTGACGAATTCGATATTGTTGGGCCCAACAATGGCGGTTATCTCTTTGACCCCGGCCGCGCGGGCGAGTTGGATGAGCCAAACGCCTACACCTCCTGCGCCTGCATCTACCATTACGCTTTTAGTAGAATTGGCAAGCTTACCAGAGGGATCTTTCCAGCCGAGGGCGAGACCACCATGGGTGAACAGGGCTTGGTATGCTGTGAATGCTGATAGAGGTACCGAAGCCGCTTCCTCCCACGAAAGATTCTTGGGCTTCAATGCGAGTTCTGAGTTTAGAGCGATGGTGAAATCTCTGGCGTTTCCTGTCCTGGCGGCTGGTGTGCGGGTGTAAATTTCTGTGCCTGGAGAAAAGGGAGAGTTTGGTGGTGCTGTGACGACGATTCCGGACAAGTCGTTACAAGGGATTGCGACGCGGTCTGGTTCCATGATTGATGGAAAGTTTTTCGCCCAGAGGAGCTCGCCGGAGCAGGGAGAGGTGGCATGTACTTTTATCAAATGTTCATCAGAATTGAGTCTCGCAGGTGTGAGAGGGAGGGTTGTCAGGATCAGCTCTGTTGACTGAATGTCTGGTTGGAAGACGGCGCGGGCGGTCGTTGGGATGATTATTGAGGACATTGTCGTCATGATGTGGTAGTTGCCCGTAAGAGCAGATAAAAAGGTGAATATGATGTTGTTAACCCCTAGGTTGATGTATTCAAAACTGATATGAGCATGAAATTGAGACAGTGAAGAGACGAAAAGATGCCGGCGCTGCTGATGATGATCGGAAAGAAATTTTAGAAGCATGAACTTGATATATGATGCCTTTGCTTCAAGCACAAGGAGTATGCATATCCAGATATGTTACAACTCCTCGGTGATCAGTCTTCACCAGACAAAGTACGGCAACTGAACATGGGTAATGGCTGCTCCGAAAGGCTAGGGACATTCTTTGTTGTCTCTACCGAGTAGTTTGGTATTCCGATTCCCGCCAACGAACTATATGCAGCCTGAACAGGTTAGGAAGTATTATGAAATGCCGAAGAGTGTGGTCTCGAGTATCGTATTGAGATTGAAAGCGGCGCCCTGTAAGCTCAAAAACCATGGCGCCAAGTTCTTACCGCACAACCGGATGGACATCTCCGTTCCATGCTTACAATTTCATGTCGTGGAAGGTGTGATGGAGGAGAGATAGATGAGGGATGGGGGAGAGAGAGTTGCAATCCGGAGAAGCTTCATTTGCCGCCAGTGCCAAGTGCTTACTCACCTCCATCGGAACAGTTCACCTTCACCGATTCACAATCATTCGGTGGATTGTTAACCAAACAAGACACTCCTCATGACGGAGAGACAGCTGGAGGTGCGCATGAGAAGACATCGTCGAGCTTCTCAGCAGGCGACAGGGAATTTCTCCCGCATTTCACCCTGTGGCCCCTAGTCCAAGTGCTGACTCAACTGAACAGCCATACAGTCTTTGCGAATCACAGCGGATGGCGGCTCTAATTCCTTGTCTCTGAAGGTAGTTCTATGCAGTTGCTCACTTGACGGTCGCTGGTGAATCCCGTTGTCAGACTCCCAAGATCAGCCCCAAAGAGTCTTTCATATGGCATTTCGCATTTCGAACTCATAGTATTCCTCTATCAATTTACCAACTATTCTTCATTTCGCTCTCATGGCTCAATCACAATTAGGTGCTATTCGTGTTTCTCTTGCTTGTGTCCAGTGCCGAAGTAGGCATCTACGTTGCGACGCCGTCACGCCAATCTGTACGAGATGCGCGAGGGAAAAGTCGGAATGCACCTATCTGAAGTCAAGACGGGGTGGTAGAGCTCGCGGTAAACGCGATGGTGTAGCGACGGTTGATTCGACCTTAACCCAGAGCATGCCCAAGGCAAATTCCAGAACCCTTCCGGAAAGAGAGAGTCTGCCTTGTTTGACTCCAGGTCGTTCTGGAAGTTCAAGCACCAGCGTCTCCAATCTGGGCATAGATGACTATCTGGGCTGGTTTCCAGAATCTGGCTCTGGATCACAGACAAGAGCCCTGCTTTTGGAGCTTTATTACACATACTTCCATCCTGCTCAGCCCTGCGCTCTGCCACTTCGTTTTCTGAGACAAAAAATAAGCGAAGATTCTCCTGGTATAAGATTACTTGTCAACGTCTTGCAGTTCATCGGCTCCCTCTACGCCCCGAAAGTTCAATCTGGACCACTGGAGGATCTCGTTAAAGCGTCCTTGGCAGAACCACGGCCGACTGCGAATGGCTTCGAAATCCAAGCCCTAGTGCTGTATTCGATAGCAGTGTACTGGTGTGATGAGATTGACCGGGCTCGAGATTTGCTTGACGAGGCAACCATCAAAGCAACTGGGATTGGTATGAATTTGCGGGCCTTTGCGACTGAAAACTCAGGAGGAAATCTTGTGCTCGCAGAAAGTTGGAGACGAACGTGGTGGCAGTTATACTCCACGGATGCGCATATTGCTTCAAGCAACCATGTCGCACACTTTGGGACTAGCCAGAGGTTGATCCCTTGCACTGTTGAACTGCCCTGCGAAGAGGACGAATATTTCTCTGGGGTAAATATCACCATTGGCGGTTTTGTCAATGTGCCTTCGGCTGACTTGCATTTTGCATCCAATAGGCTATTCCAACACCTAGCAGAACAACTGAAGAGTATGACAACCGCGAGTTTGCCGAGGACGACTCGGACTTCTCCTCGTTTGCATATCTTATTGGCTTGGGGAGAAGCTTAGATTTCACCATCATTGGAATCCCTCGTGTGACCGAGGCGAATGTCAAGATCGTGTGGTGAGCGGATTGCTCCCATCTTGATTCAATACGCATCCATACTAACAAGCAGTGAAGCACAAACGCCGACTCATGTATCTCTGCGTGGCTGTCATTACTATCGAAGAAGAAACGCCGCTTCTTCAATGAAGATGGAACACTGGATGAACTGCTTTTCAAGGCCAATTTCCTGATCCAAATGTAAGCTTGTTCGACAGGCCATCTGCACATGGTGAGCCCGCAAATCACAACAACAGACTAACGTTTTGTGTCTAGATACACTGTCGACATACACAGGTATCTATCAACACTAGCTTACACTTCCGTTGAATCAATATCGACGTGTGCACCCCCGCCACCACCTGATCGACTGGGACCAGTCTATTCGCGAGATGCTCACATCCACACTGCTAAGATTCTCCGCGCCATCGAACGAATAGCAGATATGCTCACCCTGCCTGTCCGTCTCGCAAGGCACACTCCTTTCAACATCTGCATGATCGCTACCATGACTGTTGCCCACTTATCTGCCTGTAAATACGTCTTCACAGGGGAACAACTCAAAGTAGCCAGAGAACGTATCCGCGTCGCAATGGGCGCTCTAGAAGTCTTCGCTGAAATATGGCCTCGAGGAAAGAAAGTCGTCGGCGAAGTCAAAATCATCGCTAGGGCTCTTCTCTCTCTTGAACCTCGACCTCGGCAAGCTTCCATCACATCACCCAAACTCATATTCCCATATCCACAACAGAACTACATGCATGCAATGTCTCAATCTCAGAGTCCTCAAGATCGCTTTCTCTACTCTGGTGGTGCACAGAGTCCCCAAGATCTACCAGAAGATGATCTGAGAACAACAGTGGCGCAATCGTACATAGACTGTGCTCATCTTTCTATTGCACAAGATATGAGTGGGTATTTTAATTTTCCGGGGATTGGGCTTGATGTAGACATGGAGGTCTTCGCGAGTAACGATTTATGCTCTGATTTGAGCTTGAAGACGGGTTTCCCATTTGATCTCGATGTTTCCATTCCTTACTAGACGCTTGGTTTGAGTGGCTTGATTGATGTTTAGAAGGTGGGGCTGGAGAGGCTACTAGATGAGTTGAGTCACTGTGACCTTTTTGGTGCTATCCTCTTGCCTCTGCAGCGCGGACGGGTGAGCGTTGTTGGCGATGCCAAGTCCACGGTTTTTTGTGCGGTGTTCAATCTGTTGGTGTGTGGTGGAACTTAGTGAATCAAGGCAGAAAATCAAACAGGAACATGTTCAGATGGGATATCGTAGAAGATAGCAATCATTTCAGTGCACCGTCGGCATACAGATCGCTTTGACCTGTCAAGTACATTGAACCAAGTCATCGACTTTGCAAGGGTTCAGGTGGTTCAGTGTGAAAGCTCACAGAGATTTTTCGAATCCCAATCTCCTTACGACGGAGTGAATTCAGACTCGAGATGAGCAAGGCTCAGCAAACCTCATTTATCCAGCTCACAGCCTTCGACTCCTTCAGTTTGCAACATTCCACAACCCCCTCGTGATCTCATCATCGCTCACGCTCGACATCCGTCGTCACAAATGCGCAGAATTGAATACAAACCCCTTGAGCCCTTAGCAACAGTATCAACAACATACTCCTCTTGTTAGATGTCGGTAGTAGATCGATGGAAGTTATGACAGGATCGCGAAATCTGGGAGGTTGTGAGAGACGTATTAGGGCGTATTTGAGCTCATGGCCTCTCGTTATCCAGCTTCGAAGAAGGCCTCAGGATTTGTGCCAAAAAAAAGTACTCATTCTTTGGTCTTCTCTACATCAGTGCCAGCGACACCTGTTTCTGCACTCCAACTGATCTTTAACCTCTTGAGGTCCGGCAATGGCTTCTCTGCATGGACGCTCAACATGCCAAAAATGCCCAAGCTGCCCAATGTCAAAACCACTGGTCCCCACACGCCAGGCACGTAGAGACCCTTGACCAATTGTCTCTGCACCGAGACATACCGAAAGAGACCATATGTGAAAGTGTACATGCTTATTGCTTGGCATATTCTCGGCGCTGTTAAGCCTTTCTCTACTTCCGCCATAATATCCAAGGATGTCTCTTTGCGGCCTGAGGACGGGTTGAGAGGTGTAGAGATGTTCGAGGAGAGGGCTGAGGCCATGACACCGTCAACGTATTCCAGGCGGCCTAGAGCAAGAGCCATTGCTGCGAAGCCAATGCCAGTACGCGTCCATGCCAGAAATGTGCGTTCGTTGGCATGATGGTCGCGAAGGGTCGAGCCAGAGTTCGGGACTGCTTTGGGGAGGATACGAAGGCGATGAAGGAGAGAGGACATGTTGGTACGTTGGATACTGGTCGTGACAGGAAACGCTGCGAAGGTGGAATTTGAAGTTAAGGATGCAAAGATTGTCTGCAAAACTTCACTGGGAATGCTCTGGAAATGCTCTGGGAGTCATGGGAATGCTCTGGAAGTTATAGGAATCGTCTACAAAACTTTACTGGGAATGCTCCGGGAATGCTTTAGGAATACTCTAGGCGTTATAGGAATGCTCTAGAAGTAATAAGAGTCCTAGGAATGATCTAGGAGTCCTAGGAATACTACGTATAGATGTAACCTTTATAAGCTCTCGCGTTCTCTCGCAGCTAATACGCTTTTAGTTCTAGTACGTAAGGTACTAAAGAAGAAGCTTGTATCAGCTTAGGCACTAATAGAAGCTAATACGGAGGACCGCCTTACTAAGCGTACGTTAGGTATACGACTAGGAAAGGAGCGCGTAACCTTATATATTTTAAAGCGTAATATTGCGGACTCTCTACGCGTATAGGTAGTTATTAATCGAGGTAATAATATAATAGACGTTAATATCCTTTTTACGTAGACCTAGATCCTTATTAAAGTAGCTACTTATATAAGCTAGCGCGTACGCGTAACTCGCTAGTATAGTAGCTATAATACTATAGTTAGTACGGGCGTAATTAGCCCTTAATCTAGTTATAATAGCAACTTTATAAACAATCCTAATATTATTAAGATTCTTTAAAACTCTTCCCTTCTTACCTAGCTACGACACCTCAAAAGCTGAAAATCTTAGTTTAAAAAATTGTAAAAGCGCTATATATATCCTTATAGACTTACGGGCGCTCCGTAAAGGCGAAATTAAAAAATATAATAAGTTTAGGGTAAGGCGGCTACGTACGTTACATAACACGGAGGTTATATAATATAATTAATTATTTACTATAATATATCTTTCTAATCCAAATAATAAGATGAATAATACTAGACTATTAAAAAATTATTTAGAGATAAAGATACCTTAAAAGTTAAAAATCTTAGTATTAAAAATTATAAAAGCGCTATACGTACCTTCGTAGTTTTACGGGCGCTCTATTAAGGCAAAATCGAAAAATATAATAACTAAGAAGTCTAAGTTTACGCCTACTCTTATAATATATTATATAAAAAGAATTAGTCTATTAACTAGATAAATATCCTTAGCGATTTAAAATTCTTTTACTCTAGAAATCCTAATATTACGTAGTTATAGCTCGTGCTTTTAGGCGATACGTAGCCCTAATCTAGTATTTTCTACCTACTTAGGTCCTACTACTACTAAGTTAGCCTATCTATATTAGTTATAATATTACGTAAGACGCGTATTTAGCGAAATAGGGTAAAGTAACTACGAGAGTTACGTATATAACTAATTAAAATACCTACGTACTACGGTACTAGATTCGCTACCTTCGCTTACGTACTTCTAATATACTACGCCTTCTCCTACTCTAAAATAACCCTAGAACTACCCTTCGTATACTAGTAAGACCTATTTATAGGTAAAACTACCCTATCCGTAACCCTAGTAGCTCGTAACGTGCTACGTAAAGTACCTAGTAAGAGGAGGATTAAAATAGCTTATAGGGTATAACGTAGCCCGCTACGTAATCTAGTCCTATTCGTACCTTATAAGACCTACCTACTTTTATACCTCTAACCTCCTTTACGATACGCGTAAGGGTCTTACTATATACCTATTTATAATAACGTCCTTTTCCTAGATCTAGGGTCCCTAACGGGGCGGGTTAGGGCGGGTTTTAGGGTCTCTAACCCGCCCNGTAATTATAATTTCCTAGTAGTTTCCTAGTAGTTCATATATAAAGATAGGCTAGAATAGTTAGTTATATTATTTATATTTTGCTAGAAGTCTTTTAATAATTATATCAAATAGATTACTAGAATTCGCGTTTATTATAAATTATATAAATCCGAATTATCTCTTACTAGTTTATCTTAAATAATCTAGTTTTTTTCTCTACTCTCTTTATCTACCTTAAGATTATCTATAGGATTCTTAATAGTTTTATCTAGACTACTATCAAGATCCTTA
>JEMP01000017.1:214450-492927 GCA_000738655.1 Venturia pyrina ICMP 11032 | reverse complement strand
AATACCTACCTACCAGCCTTTAGGTATCTTGGTAAGCATACCAACACTTTTATATTCCCCTAAACTATAACTACTACGGCCTCTAAACTTAACTTAATTCTAACTTCTAACTTCCTTAGTTGTCGTATAATTACTAACTATACTAGTTTAGCTTACGCTTATTATATATATTAGTCCTACGGAGCCCGTTATAAGTATAGGTCTTAATAGTAGTCTAGATAGGTCGTAGGTTCCTTAAACTCTTCGTACGAGAATACTGGATAATAAATACTAGATAATAAGGATTTTATTTATACGGTAGAAGTCTATATAAGAGATAGCTATCGTACGAATATAAAAGAGATCTAAATATAATCTAAATATAAGTAAAGATATAATTCCCCTTACTATTCTTTAAAAAAATAAAAACTTTCCGTGTAAAGTGAGCGAAAAAAAATAGTAAAACAAAATAAGATCTAGAAAAATGAGAGTTATAAGGAAATTATACGAATATACTACGAAAGTATTTCGGTATCTTTAGATCGGTCTATAAAAGCCTCTACTCGTACGAGTAGCTTATTTATTAAGATTAGCTTTTCTAGAGCGTTATTAGGCTTACTTTTTATAAATAGGTCGGCCGGATTATCCCTTCTATTAATACGGCGAAGATATAAGATCTCTCTATTTTCGTACGATTCGCGAATAGCTATAATATCGATTATAAGTCTCTTTTCGTTAGTTGTTCCTAGTCGTACGAGATAGTCGTAGAGGGATTTAGAGTCCGTATAGATAACAAGCGGGATTACCGGTAGTCTAAAGTATTCTATAACCTATTAGAGTATCGTGTAAATAGTAATAGCGCTATTAAAACCTACTACTATTCCGTAGAGCTCGCTCCTAAGTATACTCCGTATAACTCTTTTATATTTAGTCGAGCTCTAGTAAATAATATTACCCTTAATCTCGAAATCCGTATCCGTACGAGAGGTCTCTTACGTAAGAATAATTATAAAACCTAGCTAAGAGGTTAAGTCTTTATTATTTACGAAAGATCTATCCGTAAAGATAAAGAGTTTGTATCGTATAAGGTCTAATAGGATATACCTTAGCCCTCTTATCTTATTCTTAATCTACTATTAGATTCGTGCGTTTAGTTACTCAATCTCTTTTTTATTAGGATCTCGGATTTACGCGGCTATTAAGAGGTCGTACGTAGCTTCTAGCTAGTATATTACTATAATATATACCCCTCTTACTCTCTACTCGACGTATTACTATTAGGTATCTTTCGCGTAAGGGTTAATAATTTAGAGACGGTCGGCCTATCCTTTCTACTCTATAATAATATCTCTATTATCTAGCCGGATACGGGCTCTATTAAATTCAACTAGTTGGTCTTACGTAAGGGTTATCTTTCCTTTCGCGCGAAACCCTACTTTAGTTAGTTCTGCCTCCTCTTTAATAGAGAATGCGTCCGTGATAAAGCTAAATATATTATCTATTTAGAGTCCTATAATTATAAAAACATCTCGGCCGGAGGTCGTGAACAAAAGGTATAGATCGTACGATAAGACTCTTATATCAAGCTTCTTAATATAGTACGTATAGTAAGTTTTAAACTAATATAATCCGGATTCCGTAAGGCTATAGAGAGCTCTTTTAATATATATAATTATCCCCTTTAGAAACCGGTATATAATCTGTTTCGGTAGTCGCGCGAAGATCTTTCTCTAGAGATAGTCTTTAGATTAGATATATACCTACGTAATATCCCGTAGTTCTCCTCGTGCGTTAATAAGGACTATTAAAGTTAGGCCTAAGATAAGAATAAACCTTTAGCTTATTCGCTAGATCGTCGGTAACTAGGTAAGAATTACTTTCTTACCTTCGTTATTATAGCCTTATACGACAAGTCTAGACTTCTCGTACGGACTTATCCCTTTCCCTTTAATCTTATTAACTATTCTAGTGCTAAAAAGATCCGTATAGATTACGGGATCGTATAAGACGAATTCGAAGATATCTCCGTTAATTAAGTTATCGATCTCTATCATTTGGGAGCCTTCGTACGGTAGTCTAGGAGTTATAATAATACCGTCTTTTCTTAGTTAAATAGCGAGTTCTATATTAGATTATTCTTTCTTACTAAGGAATTATCTAATAACTCGCGCGATTTTATCCTTAGTAACTAGTTTCCCTTAGACTATATAGAGTTCTACGTCGTCTCCTTAGAGGTATTTTAGAAGTCGGCGTGCCCTCCTACTCGTACGAATCTCTTCTTCTTCTTCTCCCTAGTTTAAGCTTATCGCGCGATCTTATAATAGCGATAGAGTAGTCGCGCGATCTCCTAGTTATAATAGGGCTATAATTTCTAAGTCGGAGTCTAAATCTAACTATACCTCGTACGATTAAGGCGTTTCCTCTACGTCCTTAAAGAATAGCTTAACCTGCGTCGCGCGAAACTTAGTTAGTCCGCATAGTAGAGAAACTACTATATTATTACCTTAGACGGCTTCTAGATAGTACGGCCCTTTCTATCCCTTTTTCTCTCTCTAGACTATAACCTTACTCCTAATTAGAAGAGAGAGAATATACGAAAGGATTAGCCCTACCCTAGAGTTAATTACGCGTAAGATATCTCTTCGCGTGAAAATCTTATAGAGCTCCTTTATTACCGTTTATACGGCTTTAGCTCGTTCTATAATTTCTTATAATAGCGGTAAGTCCTAGTTGATTCTAGGATACGCGCTAAAGATAAAAAGGGTTAAGATAATACCGTCCGGTCTAGCTATATTATTTATAGCTTTAACGGCTATTTAGAGGATTATTTCTTTACTCGTACGATCCCTAATTTCGCTAGAAATGATTTCGTACGCCCTTCTTAGGGGTCTATAGTATCTCTCTACTTTCCCTAGAGCGTAATAAGCTTTAACTAGTATCTCTTCGCACGAGACTCCTAAGATCTTAGCTTAATTTCGGAATTCTTACGCGTTAAAGTTAGTTCCTAGGTCGTATATAACGTAGTCTAGTAGCTCTTAGTAGACGTTAATCTAGTAGTCGTATAATACATCCTAGGTATCTCGCGCGGATATTAACTTCAAGAACTTAGCGGCTTAGAATAATATAGCTATATCTATAACGTATAGAATAGGCTAATTACTATCTAGATATATTACGTTAATAACAATTTCGTAGTTGAAATAATAGTCGTCTTTAATCTTAAACTTAAATCTTCTTAGAGCTTGATCGTACGATTGATATTCCTTATAAACTTTCTTAATTTCGTCTAGAATCGTGCTCTTAACGTCTTTATATCCCGTACGATAGAGAAGTTTATATAGCCTCTCCGTTACTAGATACCTAAAACGGCGGTAAATTCTTCTTAACTCGGTTTCTGTTAGAAAAGCTATATCTATAGCGCTGATATTAAAGAATAGATATCCCTATTTCCGTATAACTAGGAGATAGGTCCCGTCTCTTCGCACGATAACGTTTTCTATATTATTAAAGTAGGCGCCGAGCCTATCAGTATCGTATAAAGAAAGTAGGAATAGAGTCCTAGTATTTAGGACGTAATAGGTAACTCGTCTAAACTAGTTCTCTATTTCTATTATCCCGATAGTAGCGGTAGATACGTTTAAGCTAAATAAGATATTTACGCTACCTAGTATCTAGTCTACCTTCGCGCGAGGATTCTTACGGAGAAATACCTTAGCTTAGTATTTACTAACTATAGAGAATCGTGCGGCGCCTATATCCCAAAGTTCCCCCTAGTATATAGTAGTATAATAGTCTATAAGGGTAAACTACTCGGCTATATTCTCTAGTTTAGTTTAGCTATAGATATCCTCTCCTATCGCGCGATAGTAGAAAGTAACTAAGGTAAGATACGCGGTAGCTTACTCGCCTCTTTCTTCTTCCTATTCGTACGAACCTTCGTATAAGTTGATAATTTAGAGATATATCTTATCGTCCGGCTCCTCCTTATCTTACTCGTCTACGTATATAAAGAATTGACGTTTAACTCTAGCTCTCTCTTCTTCGGTATAATTATATAAGATATAGTCTTTTTTACTATATACCTAACAGCCGGAGCCCTCCTTAATATATTTATATAGTTTAAATTCTCGCTTCTCGTACGAATTCGTTTATAGGCGTGTCTAAGGCTTTCTAAAAGGTAGGCTTCTTCCGGTAGGGATCTTAGCCAGATAGCGTAGCTTATTATTATAGAACTTTCTATTAATAAAGTTAACGTTAGCTTCGTCCGAGTCTTATTCTTAGAGGTAGGTTTTATACGATCCTTTACGGTTAAGATAAAGCTAGAGAGCTAATTTAAGGTCTACTTAAAGAGCTTCGTACGATATAATCGGGCGGAGAAAAGCGCTCTTAAGTTCTCGTACGCCTTTATAGGCTTTAATAACTACGGTAATTAGGTACGTAGGATCTCTAAAAGCTATACCTAACGCTCTCTAAATCCGCTCGAATTTGTCTAGTATAATCTAGAGGATTTCTAGGTATATCTTACCGGGATTTTCTTTTAGGACTTAGGACTAACTTATTATTATCTACTCGGTATAGTAGAGAGAATAGTTCTCCCTTATATTAAATCATACGAATATAGACTAATAGATTAATATCTATAGTAAGTCCGAGAGGATATAATTAAGGTAGAAGTCTCTCGCGCGACCGCTTAGGATATCTTAAAAGATAAAATAATATTAGCTAGGGGTAATTCTAAGTCGGCCGTATTAGTATTAGAATAGCCTGACTTTTTTATCGAATAGGTCGTACGGTTTACCCGTAAAGTTGTCTTCTTTTCGCTATATTTTCTAGAAGTTAATAATCGTACGAGAGGTAATCGGGGTTAGTCCTAGTTTATCTAATAGATATCCTAGGTCCTAGGGGTCCTCTAGATTACCTCCTAGCGGTAGTCTTAGTAGCCCTAGTAGCCTATTACCTCCGCCTCGACCCTTATCGTACGATCTCCCTTCTCTTCCCTAGTTCCTATCTAGATCTCGTACGAACCCGCTATTATAAGGATTTAGCGGTCTACCTCCTCCTCCTCCTTACCCTCCTTATCCGAATTAAGGCTACTATAATTAAGATCTCTACGGCTATCTCGAGGGTTATCTTAGCTAGCTATTTCGCACGAAGTCTAGTTAAGACTAGGTTCGCGCGAAGTCTACTTAAGACTAGGTCCTAGGTTCCTACTAGTAGCTAGATATATTCTAGTATATTAGGTACGGTAGGAGATCTAGGTAAAACTTAAAGTTCGCTAGATAGAGATTAATTAGATTAGCGCGAAAGTTAGGGATTAGCTCTATCTTAAAGTTAGCTAGATCCTTAACTAGTACCGCTAGTACTACCTACGAGGTATTTAAGGCTTCGTACGAGACGTATAATATCTCGGAATATACTAATAGCGTTAGTAGGATATCTTCTTTAAGTATAGCTTATAACCTTTTTAAAGTACTCCCTCGTTCTAGAACCGGGATTCCTCTTTCTTTATAAAGGCTTAACATTTGTCGTACGACTATTAAATTAACTAATCTAAATTAATAGTACGTCTATCCTCTAAAATCGTCTTATAGAGACGATAGGAGAGTTCTTTTTAAGTATCCTTCTCCTCTAAATTCTACGAGTTTACGTATAAAATACGTTATTAAGACCTTTTCGTCCGGCCCTTTTATCAAGTCCGGTATATAGTACTAGGATTCGAGGAGAATATACCCTTTAATCGTACGAGTAGTAAGTCTAGTATTATATCGGATTTCGTCGATTATCGGTAGTTTTAGCGGTTTAGGACCTTCCTCTTAGATTACTAGCTACTTACCTTACTTTTTTAGGCTTTCTTCGACTAGTTTAGCTTTTAACGATTCTAGCGCCGGGCTACTAGCTAGGTAGGCCCCTAGCCCTTATCCTTATACTAATATAGTTTATACGAAGGGCTTATCGATTATACGATTAGTTCCTAATAATTAGGGATATCGTACGCTAAAGGTTATTATTATACGATTAGTTCCTAATAATTAGGGATATTATACGCTAGAGTCGTTTCTTGCTAATCTATAGTTACCTTATAACTACTAATTAGTATTAATTCGGCTTTCGTGTATACGTGAAATGAAATAAATGAAATAAAGTAACTGCTTTATATTGATGTCTATTTTAATATTGTTGTTCGAAAGAACTATATGTCTCTTTCGTGCAGAGACTGCGGACCCCTGTTACATGCCCAGGCCGAGGCATTGCACGAGGAATCCACAGAACGTGTCGAAGAAACCTCTGCTCCGCCGCCTCAAATCCCACCCCGCCGATTCAAACGATGACCTCGAGCGTTCGCCAGCAAGTATACGGTCGCTGCGTGTCAGTTGAGAGAGCTGTGGATGAAGGGGCTCATATTGAGCCATGAATCCACAACGAGGGGACAATAGAAGAGAGTAGCTGGGGGAAACTGGCACTGTTGGTGTAATAACAGTGCTTGGAAAGAGTTGAAGATGGCGATACATAGTACTCGTTCCGTGAGCGAGGTGAATGGGTCATGGTCGAAGAGGAATACAGTGATTGAAGTAAGAAGAGGAGCCAAAGGTCACAATTGGATATCAAGAGGCAGCGTGCAGGTCTTCGGGAATTCTCTCCCAATGATTATCAAAATGACGCCTCGAGGGTTCGGTCGGTCATGTTCAAGAGCATTGGAAGATGGTGGGAATCCCGTCTCAATTGGACACATACTGAGAGCCTTCAGATCATGGTTACCGTATGCAGCTGGATACCTCTACTCCAGTACCGCCATTGCACCGGCAGTCCTGGAGATCAAATCTTGAGAATAGTAAAGATCTTAGCTAAGTTTGCAGGCTGAGCTTCGTTCGCCGGCTACAATAAGCTTTAAGAGTTCCGCTTAGCCAGTGGTACTATCTCAAGCTGGCCTGGTTGGAGACACTGCAGTATGTGCAGGGCAAAAAGCAACTAGGGTAGGTTCTGCCGAAGAACTGTGATCAGACGAGACAGTAAAGTGGGCATATCCGGGAAGTGTCTTTCATAATGCGCTTCCTCATGCAACTTCTACTCATTTGCTTGCTGACCTGGAGCAGCCAACTTGGTATGAGAACAACAGGCTCGACCGTGCGCAGAGCACCCCATCATCACAGCAGCGGTGTTAACACCAAAGGTGTCGCTGTTCTGAAGTCTCTCATGTCGAGATTGACATTGGTAAGATCCTGGCGATTTTCATTCACAATATTCTCCCAAATTTATAGACTCAAGAATTCTATCTCTGTATGTGACTCCTACCTAAGACCAGCGCCCTAAACATCCTCAGCTCTTCCTACCACTACCTATCGACATCTACTATCAGCACTTTGCCCAACTTCCAGATCTGAGTTTCCGTCAGATGACACCTATCAACCCGAGAACCACACCATGTTGGACGTCATCGTCGCAAACATCCGGGTCATCTGCTCTTATGCCTATTGGCAGACCTGGAGCAATGGGCCTACCTATACTCAACATACTTACGAGTAGTACCTCTCTGTTACCCATTCGATCTCTAGATCTCGAGATCTGAGCGCTTCATTATCCAAGCCCTCAAATACTTCTTGCCATACCCGTCCTCGTCTTCCCTCTCACGCCTCTCATCTTTCTGTCGCATTCGCCACAGCCACTCTCGGATCGTTTCAACTCTCTTCATTCAATTGACACCTTCAACTTTACCAACGTCTTTACATCACCGCCATCGCTATCAGCAGCGCACTGCTCATCCCTCTTCCACGAGAGCCGTGTAGCTCACTCACCATGGATGAAGAACTGCCGGACTTGGTTAAGGATGAAGCTCTCGAAGACCTACTCGTCCATATTCTCCTACCTCCGAATTGCCCCCACAAGAGAGACGCCAATTTGACTGGCATCGATTCTCTGCTTCTTCACCTGATTCACGACTCTGTTTCCTCCTTTGCGGAGAACTGCGCAGATGGAATCAAAACAGGTTGGCAGTCTATGGAGAGACTGATGACACAGTGGGTCAATGTTCAGCAACAGCACTCAATACATTCTGACACATTGGCGGAGGCTTTGACTGCTCTCCCCGTAAACAGTAAGTCCTGTTACACATGTCTGACGTCATATTCATCTTTAACTAATTCCGCAAATTCAGATGGGATCGCATTACACATCAAGGCCCAGAATGCTGGCCTGATCGTTCACAGACCAGATGCAAATCATTTATACGTTGAAGTCTTCGAAGCAAGTCCTCAGAACCAGGACATGAAAGCAACATCGTCGAGCACCGCCTCTGGACGATTGATCCGAAGATTTCCGGGAAGCATCATAGTTTGTCCGTGGACCTTGGTGTTGAATGAATCTTTCCTTCATGAATTCTGCGGTTTCGTCGCCAAACTGCATGAGGAAACGGTCCATGATTTTCAAAATAGCATGGGCCCTCCTCCAACTCAAGGCCAACCTGTCAAAGCCGATCCTCTCGATTCTGAACATCCTGGTATGGTCACCGAACTGCTCTGCAATATACTTGCCCCTCATGGGCAGGTCCTTGCTGGTGGTGTTATCACGAAGCACACCCGCGAAGAATGTCTTTACAGCGGCAAAGGACATCCGTGGAGGAGAACCTCGCTCTGGATCGTAATACGGGTTGCCCTCGAGCGAGCTCTGTCGCGCGCCTTCCCTTCTGATGATACTCGCAGTCAATACAAGAACTTCATCATATATTTCTTGTCTAGGCTTGCCGAAATGTCTAGGGATCAGGATGTGCCACTCGAAACTCAACATTTGCTCTCTGTCAAGATTGCACGCAGAACGGTCAAGCTTGGGTCTCATGCGTGTCCCTTCGTCTCCGAGGCTGCAGTTTCTGCTGCAAAAGCGGGCAATGAAGTTGTAAAGTCAGCATGGAGGGGAGTGCAGGAAGCCAGCAAGGACAGTGCCCAGATTCCCCAGCTTGAAACGATAGTTCGCATGGATCAGGCTACCCTTCGACTCGAAAATAGTCACCGGCACATCAGTCATGCTATGGAGAACCATTACAACCCATCTTCTCTCCCGTATAATACGCCGAAATCCAAGCGGTTGCGTGAGAATTCAGGTCAGTCCTTCAGCCAAACATCCTAGATTCGAACATATCGCTGATTTTCCACAGATGGATTGCCTCAAATCTCGCTCGGCGGAGCGTTAAAAAGCCCAACGTACCTTGCTGATTTCGAGTACTGGATTGCTCACGACCTTTCAACTTGGCTAGACGAAAATGGCAACAGCCAAAAAACATGCGTCTCGCTGGAAAGAATGATGGTAGAATACCTGTCCGTCATGATGGAAGTTTATTCTGGGTGTCCTGAACGATACTCCACCGGGATTCTCACAGCTCTAGAAATGTGGGTCTCGCTAGACAGAGTTCAATGCATACTCAATCCATTGGTAAGCCACTACTCTCCAGGCTTGCCCAAGCAAGTTCTGGAGCCTCTTTTACTGAGGGGACGAGATCACATAGTGCGTCTGACCATGATTGAGGAATATCTGGCGGATCGAAATGGTCCTCACAACTCCAAGTTGCCAGATATTTTCTTGAACATGGACAAATTCTTCGTGGACTTCTTTGATCAGTCCGAGTTTCATCAACTCGCTCTGAAGAAAATCGAGGAAGACATAGAGGCAAAAGTGCTGGATCAAACTAGCCTTTGGCAGGCTGGGAAAGAGCGCTACACAACAATCATTCAAGAGGCAAAAGACCTGGACCATGTCGCCATCGAAAAGAGCGATGGCCAAGACCAACTCACCGCAGCACCAGCAGACTGCGATCATTGTCTTAAATTGGAAGAGGCTGGAAGAATTGCAGTACAAATTTGGGAGCGACCCCTACCAGAAAATCCGAGCCAACAAAAGATCATTTTGGTGGAGATGAATCTGCCTCAGGGTTTCAAATCGTGGAGAGATATCACGTACAGAGTCATTCAAGACCTTGGACGAAGAGAAACTATCAAACCCAGGAAGCCAATTGGGAAGGCACTTTGCGTCTCGGACTACAAGCCACTTTCCAAACCCCCTCGACATGGGTCCAAGTCTGGTGGCGCTAGGGTCACTCTTTGTGCGTGGACCAGACCACGTACCACAGGCACAAAATCCAGGAAGATGAAGGATCTCGAAGTCGAGGACGTCTGTCTTTCCAATCCGAGTGTCTGGGCATTCTATGATACAACGAAGGAAGTATGGATTGAAGATCAAAAAGGAGTGCCAGACTTTTGCCACTACTGTGTCTATACAATCCCAGACGGTCCTTATGATCATTTGCAATCGACGATGACTGCAGCAGTATATACCGATAACGAGATTTTAGCGAAGCAGGCAGAATGTGGATTTGGTCTCAGCCTGAGAGAGCATTATGCCTTCGGTTCCTTGCGTGCAGGTCGACGTCTCCGGCTGAAAAACATATTACGGGCACTCGCCTCCAACACTCTTAACACGAAGACTCTTGCAGTTCAAAGTTTGATTCTCCAAACCATCTGGGAAGCAGGCCCCCCACACGATCCTAAGGATGTAGCAACGCTAGCAGATTCGTGTCTGAGGGTTGGTTTTGTGGACTTCCATAGCAAGCAATATTGCAGGAAGCTACTCTCAGCTCTGGATAGCATTGTCATGCAGTCAGCATCGTCGTGGTCTGAAGACAATCTGGATGCGCTCTTCTCCGCTGTTGTGCTGATTTTGAAGACGTTGTCCTTCGCTACCTCGGAAGGTATTCGTGCCAAAGCCCGCGATGATCTGCGCTCAGTACAACGCAAATCCATCATTCTGTTGAAACGTCTTTCAACGCATCAACCTACTTCGTCATCGCAGAGAGACGAGAGCGCAAGGAGCGCACTTCTTTTCAAGGCTGCAAACCTAGTCAAGATGACCTTCGACGTGAATGCTACGCATATAGCCAGTGTGTTCAACGACAGCCAAGACGTGGAGGATCTGACCACGGCTTTGCTGCTATCACAAGAGAATGCTCCTTTCGGGGATCTCCAGCCTCTCATCAAAGAAATGGTATTTCGAGGTTTCGAGATCAGCAGAGCTCTCGAGCAGTCGTTCCGTGTCCTCACACCCGACATGAGCGGTGCTATAACGGCGGCAATAACGGATAGATGCACCAGTCTCTCCTTCGACCATGATTGGAAGCTTCCACAAGACTACAACAGTTCAAGTCCCTGGATTGAGAACCGGACATCGGGATTAAGTTCTTGTCTGGTGCATTTTAACGTCCTTACTGGCGAGCTCCTGGTCCAGGGCCAACGAGTGCAAAGGATTCCGGACGAAATTGCCCGCGATCCGCTTTATCAGCAACTTTTTGGAGAAGTACGTGTGTGACTGATGGAAAAATCAAGCAACCAACTAATCTTTTCTCAGCATGCGACTCATGTTATTCCTTCAGAAGTTGCCGGCATGCATTTCACTGCTGTGAATCAGATCATGGGCCACAAGGTAAGTCCTAAGCTATATATTCAGTTTCAGGACTGACTTTATTTCCAGATCCATTTCCGAACATGCGAGACAAGGATCGTACTACGAGCAGAAATTGGACAACGTCTCTTGGAAGCTCTTCCTAGCAGCATCTTCAAGGGCGACCTTCCTACCTGGTTCGTCACAGAATTCGTCCACTTTCTGGATCTCCACACCGGATCGGTTGAATTTCGCCCGAAGGAGAATCCCTGGGAGACCCCGATAGATGCCTTGTGGAGCCTAGACTTCTTACCGATGCCCGGGCCCAAAATGACATCGTCGTCGCGTCAACTCGTCCCCAGTCACCACTTCCTGTGCGAGAAGATTCAACTAGCCCTGCTACACCTGGAGTCACCGGAACACATTCTTGTCTTTTGGAACAGCGGTACTGGCCTTCAGATCAACCTTCACCGTTACGGCCTGAAATTCTCTATCAGCTCGGAAGGTGCCTTGATCTCTGAAGATTACGATATGATTGTGGACCAAGACCAGGATATAGGATGTCTTTATGGCCTTCACAATAAGCTCGTTCTCCGGTCCCGAGATGAACATGGCCAGAATAGCAGGCAAGTTTTGATTCCGTTTGGACCTGTGTCAATTTCCAAGCATGCCAACCATGTCGCTGTCCGGGTCGACACCAAAACGGACCGCCCTGTTCAACATTTCAGCTACCAATGCGACAAGTATCTGAAAGTTATTCAAGGCAGTAGCGACCGACTTTCTAGTCTCTACCTTGCGTATCTCCACGCGATCACCTCACATGTTCTGCCAGATCCTTTCACAGAGCAGACTGGAACAGATAGAGCGCTACAAATATTGCGCAGCTCGGTTCTGAGCTCCACGGAACCATTGGCTTGCGAAGAAATATCCATGCTCGAGGTGATTGCTGGTCTAACCCCCGACCGTCAGTACAAAAAGGGACACAAGTTGCAATGTATACAATGGCAGACCACTTTGAGCCCCTTTTCTCAGCATGAGGATTTTTACATTGCAGCAAAGGCAATCAAGGACCTTTCAGGTACATTCTCCGTGTTTTATGACAAGAGATCGAGCGAGAAGAAGTCAGACGTACAGGACTTGGCATCGCAAGCGTTCATCGTCCGCGACAATTTCGAACTTCACGGGAGAGCAAAAGCTCGCAACTCTTGGTTCAGAGCCCCGAAGATTGGCCAGGTCTCCCAGTACTCAGACACAATCTACCATGCTAGGGATGGTCGCCGAGGTCCCAGCGGGGAGTCCACTTTCTTGACTTCTGATCTGCTTCGTCGTTGGCCCTCCAATCCCAGCGTTTCGGAAGATATCTTCAAACAGATGCGCACGTGGGAAGATGCTGGTGGTTTTGGAGTTGTTTACGCACCAAAATCATTGGACGAGACCCACAAAATTCCATTGGGCAGGATCTGGGGCTCTCTATTCCAGATGTGCATAACGCAAGGCCCGGAATCAAAGTGGAAACTCATCTTCCTACTCGGTCAAGTTTCCTTCAAGCCACCTGGCAGCTTGGCAGATATCAGACCTCTTTGCGCAATTGCAACCTCCGGCCAATTTCGCGATTATGACCCCCCGGAACTCTGCTCTTACGGGATCAAATATGGATTGGAGCCAAACATAGCTGATCTCAGGAGCGCTATTACCGCTCATGCTGTGGCATACTCTCCTCCTAAATCCAACAGAAGCAAGCAGTCGGACAGATCGAAGAAGAAGCAAACGCTAGAGCTTGCTCGGCACAAGAAAGAAATTGAGGAGCAAGCTGAGAAGCTCAGTGACCACTTTGCGCGCCAATGGCCTACAATGACACCAATCGCGCCGAGTAGCAGAAACTATTCCAAAATACTGATGCAAAAGGTTGTTCGCTCAGTCTCCGAGTTGTTTCAAAAGGTACATCAAAACATGAAGCTCAAAGAGTGGGTCGAAAAGCTACAAGAAGACTTGAGTGAGCTCCCTGAACCAGAAGATAAAGGCGTTATCCCGATTCTTCCCACTCAGCAGCCGCTCGCCGTCTCCACATTAGAACCCACTTGTCCAGACCTGCTCGAGATTCTGAAAATAGCACGGCCACCTTCTCTCCGTCGACTAACACCAGGCTTGACCATCGAGCTTGACAGTGACCCGCCAAATACGGACGATCTTGAGGCCGTTCTACATTCGTACTGCACACAACCAGGTAGGCTCATTCTCCTCGGTCTACCGATGTGTCTCTTTTCGAGAAGCATGTTTCCTAGCTCTATTTTGATTCCGTCACATTCTCGCCACCACAAGCACTCCTAATTTTGATATCACTCAGACTGATATTGATGTCGATAAATTTTTGGCAGATCAAAATTTCCAAAGGTTTAGCGACATTAATCTTGAAGCAAGGATTGTTAGATGTATGCCTTGTTTCATTTTCATGATTGAGCCTAGGATCGAAGTTGACTGACATGTTCGAATACAGATGACACTATCTCCGGAGCTTTCGGTCGCGATTTGATGGACAGTGTACAGGCGTACAAGCAATCTCGGGTCCCTACTGAGCCAGATCCTCGCAGATTCTCTGACCACGTCTTGAAAGATCATTCTGTTGCTATGAAGCTGCAGTATGATGATGCTTTTGCCACAGTGTTGACTGCTTTACTTCTCCAACAAGGTTCAGATAACATTTTAGCCTCGACAGGAGCATGGGCGGAAATTACACCACGCACTCTGCTGGGCTTACTTGCGAGACCGATCTACGAAAAGGTTCCCGGAAACTGGCAAGAAGTACTGGTAGGATTTGCAACTAGGCTCGCACTCTTCCAGCGAGCTGAGCGACTTGTCAAAGCCTCCAAGACTGAACTGATGCAGGAAATACTGTGTGCAGGTCAGAAGGGATGGAGCGCGAAGGATCGCCCAGAATGGCTTCTCCTTGAGATCGAAAATGGTATTACGATCCGACCGGAACAAGCTGAAATGGCCAATGAGATGATAGTACCCCGATCTGGCTCCAATTCGATTTTCCAACTAGCAATGGGAGGTGGCAAGACGATAATTATCATTCCAATGGTCCTTGCTGTCATCGCCGATGGTAAGACTATGGCCAGGTTATTGACATTGAAACCGCTTCTACGGCAGACTCTTGGGATCACAAAGCAACGCCTGGGTGGATTGATTGACCGCCCTGTCTTTCATTTGCCATTTTCGCGAAGCTCACCGCTCACACTGGAAACTGCTGATCTGTTCAAGACGTTTTATGAGAAGGTCTCAAAGCTAGGCGGAGTGGTGGTTCAGCTGCCCGAAGAAGTTCTATCATTCAAGCTGGCTGTCCAAGAGAGCATGAAGTCAAATCCAGTGCTAGGCCTCGAACTATGGGAGATTCTTAAGCACCTCATTGCGGCATCGCGCAACATCATCGACGAAGCAGACGAGGTCCTGGATCTCAAGTCACAGCTAGTCTACACAATGGGTGAGCAACAGCAGATGCAAGGACATCCCAAACGTTGGTTGATAATCTTGGAAATCATCGGGCGTCTCGGCATCCATGCTAATCGTCTTGGAAGAAGCTCACAGCAATTTTTGCAAGTTACGAAGCGAGGTCCCGGTCAATTTCCATTCATTCGTTGCCTCAAGGACGACGCCTCTCAGGTTCTCATTGCGGATATCGTCGACGACCTCAGATACGGACGTATAGTGTCAGCGCGTATCGATCATTTGCCTCCTGACCTCTATTCTGCGGTAATAGAACTCATAAACAATCACAGCTGCGACAGAGTGACGGCCAAAAAGGCAGAGATGGGATTGCGTCACGACCCCCACACTTGGTCTTCCGTGCTGCTGCTTCGCGGCTTAATAGGCTGCGGTACGCTTCGATATACGATTGAGCAAAAGCGTTTCTTCGTCGATTTTGGTCTTTCACCGGAGCGCACTCTGCTCGCTGTTCCATTCTTGGCCAAAGGTTGCCCCAATCCGTCTTCGGAGTTTGCGCAGCCTGAAGTCACCCTCATTCTTACCGTACTGGCGTACTACTACCACGGACTGGAAGATTATCAAGTGCGACAGGTTCTCTCCATGCTTTTTGAAGAGAATGACGCCTCTTCCGAGTACTCTAGTTGGTTCCCAGCTGAAAGCGATATTCCAAAACACTTACAAGTCCTGAAGAATATCAATCTTGATGACGAACCATCCTGCGACTCTTTGTTTCCAAAATTGCGGCACTTTCAGGGGATTTTGGATTTCTATCTCAAAAAGATCGTTTTCCCGAAGCATGCCCTTGAATTCACGAAGCGACTTTGCGCTTCTGCCTGGGACCTGCCGTCATCGAATTTACAGCTCCCAACTGTCGGATTCTCTGGTACTGACGATAACCGAACGTTACTCCCCCTTTCGACTAAGCAGTGCGATGTACCCGCTCAGAAGAAGACAAATGCGATGATAATGGATTACATACTCCGAATCGAAAATCAGGTCTGCGTACTAGCTGCGGATGGGAAAGGTTATGCTTTGAAAACCAAGGCTCTTATCAAGCGGATCACCGACTGCGAACCTGAGCCTTCAGTCATCATTGATGTTGGAGCTCAGATTCTCGACGTCTCAAATCGAGAGGTCGCCACAATGTGGTTGGCGATGAAAGCTGAGGCACGAGCCGCCATCTACTACGACGAAAGCGATGAGCCCCAAGTCTTGTCCCAAGATGGAGCCGTGTGTCGTCTCGCAGTCTCTCCTATAAGAAACTGCCTGGAAAACGTACTGATCGTTTTGGACCAGGCTCATTGTCGTGGATCTGATCTTCCCATTTCTCCAGGTTCGAAAGCGGCCGTGATCTTGGGTCCGCGAATTTCAAAAGATCGATTGGTGCAAGCATGCATGCGCATGAGGAAACTTGGAACAACCCATAGCTTGGTCTTTGTCGCTCCTCCAGATGTCTATTCTTCTATTCTTAACTCCTCCCAGACCTCCGACAACGTCGTCACCTCTGCGGATGTTCTCATATGGAGTATCGATCAAACTCTTGAGCAACTGAAAAAGAGTGCCGTTCATTGGATTGCCCAAGGAGCCGATCACGCACAGCGTGAGCACAACTTGTCACACTATCTCGTCAATGGACATTTAGACAAGATGATGGGCGAAAACGATCCGATGATTCAGGAGTTCATGAGCAGTATGCTACAATCAGAGAGCCGTACTTTGGCCGAGCTCTATGGCTACAAGGATCCCGGCGAGTCTTCAGTATCGTTAAAATTGCGGAGGATCAAGGGTTTACCCACAGCTAACGAACTACTCTCAAGATGGCAACGGCTCGATCCATCGCAAAACGAGGATTTGGGATTCAATGAGGAGTCAGAGCGAGAGGTTTCCGTCGAAGTGCAACGGCAGAAGATAGTTCAACATCCTTGTTCGGTCGTCGCAACGGAGTCTGTGCTCCGCGGCGAAGTTCAAGATTTCGTGAAGAGCGGCAAAATCAATACGAGGAAATTTCGAGTTGGAAAAGACTTGTCATTGCTTGACATCTACCCGGCATACGTTATGATTGAGCGCACATCGGCAGTGCAACAGAAAGACACTCTATTGTGGAAGCCCAAAGACCTGTACGTCACTCGCGATTTCGTCGAGAGCGTTGATATTCCTCCTTCGGCCAATTTCGACCATTTTCTCCGTCCGGTACACTGGATATTGACCAGCACGAGGTCAAGCGACATCTTGATCATCTCACCCTTTGAGGCGAATGAATTACACGACGCCATTAAGCTTTCCAACACGACTAGACTCCATGTTTATGCTCCTAGAGTAAATAAAGCCTCTCCAAATCTGTCCTGCCTCGATTTCTTGGTACTTAGTGGCGAGGAAGATCATACCCGATCGCCTCCATCGTCACAAGCAATCCGAGATATCAACCTCATCGCTGGCTCGACATACTTAGGTAGCTACGAGGAGTACGAAGCACTTGGTGGATACCTAGGAATTGTCAAGGACATGAAGGATCAGTACAATATTCCTGGAATGACACTCGCAAGCGACGGATTCGTCGATGCTGCAGGTCGTGAAGTACTTACATGGCCTTTCGACTGTCCTTTCGCGCGAACTCCGATCCCATTCTTTCAGGCGTTTTACTCCCTGAGGATGAAGGGGCAGGATTTCAGTGACACTCACTTTGGCTTCATCTGCGCGAGCAAACCATTGACTGAAGAAGATTTCGGCGAGAAAGGACCAGTGAAGAAGGAGATTAAGAGTGAGAGGAACGAAGAGGGTGAGTCGCTGTTTGTCCGGGACGACAGCCCTATGCAGGATGGGGAGAGTAGTGGGGATGTAGACTCGGACATGATGGATTGAAAGGTTCAAGTGCAATTTTTGATTTCGCGCTGCTCGTGGTCGGCTTTGACGCAGTTTTGGGGATGGGAATGGAAATCCTCGCAACAATGAACAGATGAATGGGAGTCACGCTTGGGAACTTTCATCACAGGAACAAATCCGGGCTTTGATGCTTGGAGATTTGGGCTATGATTTATTTTTAGAGCCTACTCGGCATCTTTATACAATTGATATTTTTATGCCGACTTACTGATGATATTGCTTGGTGCTTGTGATTTGAGATACTTGAGACTTGTCTAGAGATGGCTGGGATTTCAGGCGATGTGTCAAAATATCCTTAAGTGGTCGGTTATGGTTGATTATACCCTCGCCTTAATGTGTGGTTATGCCTTTGGTTGGATCGAACGTCTTCCGACCCCGGAATTGAAGTAACGTCCTTCGGCTTGAATGAAGCAGCAGGTATTGTGATGGCGAGAATGACTGCAACATCTCGGCACGAATTTAAAATGCAGTGTCTCTCTTGCACTAGAACTAACGTAGGGGTAGATTCTATCCATGCATGCGTAAATCGCCGTCCAGTCTGTGTGGAGTCCGCGCGGGCGAGGAACATCAAAATCTACTAGTTTTTATTTAGGTGAGGGTAGGAGAAATACTCAAGCGGTCTAAGATATATAGCGCCAAGATGCTGTAGTCATTCTCGCCATCACAATAGTTACTGTGTGGTCTCAGCGATGGTCTTTTTTCAAGATGTTTATTTCTTATTATCGTGTCTATTCTCGAAGTAGCAGTTCGAAATAAAGATTACCAATTCGAAATCGAAAGGGTCAAGTTTCTGGTCATGTTGAGCTTTAGTTTCGCTAGAGGGTTATCAATGTTGATCCTGAATTGAGTATAAACTACTTTCGGTTGTAGGATGGATGGAATCGAGTGGTCAGCCCGCGGTGAACGTGTAACCTATTCTGGAATATTACTGCTTTCGGGAATTAGAGAGATGACGGCATCAATACTAGCTGTTAACGCCAGTTTTTTCCATCACACTCCATCGTGCTTCGTTATGCCTCCTCCTTTCTACATCTTCTGATGCCATGACCTCTACCTCGTTTTCGAATCATCTCTAGCTAGGGAGACAAAGATGATGTCTCTTGATTTGGCCGGATTCTCATCGCTTGCTTTGCGGACCACTCCGACACCCAGCCATAACTTATCGCAGAAGAAGACATTGCTCTTATATCCGATGACCGACTCCAATATCTTATTTCTTCCAGGATTGGAAAAAGTTGAGTCGGATAGAGAAACCAGTATTCTGTCACGTGGATATAATTTTGGCTGCTTTCGAGAAAGGCGAGAGTTAAGAAGAATGACATGGCCTGGCTCCGGGCGTCTCATCTTTTATATCATACCACTATGCCCATAAGATGAGAAGGATTACGTGGTGTTGCTGATTGTTCCACATAAATATTCACAGCCGCCAAACAAAATAGAGGGGCCGCCCGTCAGCCCCTGGATCCAATCATTGCGTACGCACGAGGAGGCTGTGTGAGCAAATGCGACGTTGACAGCAACACCCATATATCTTCTCCATTCCCTCTCTGACACCCACAACCTTCATCAATCTTGCAACCCCGTCACATTCGCTACGCAATGGCTCCATCAGCCCTCCCACACGCTCTCTTCGAAGACTTCATCGCCGGATCCTCCACACCCCACCATCTCGCCGCCCGAAGTCTAAAAGTCAATACAGCGCAAAGTGTCACTCTGGGAATCATCGCCGTTTATGTTGTCGTAATTGCGCTGCTCTGGAACATCCCATACGTTCGCATGGTGTTATGGCCGTTCAAAGTACGTTCGTCCCCGTTCCAAAACAAACAATGAAGCAACATGCCAAGACATTCCAGCTGACGACGAGGAAATCAGATGCTCACCATTGCCTTTCACGAATTCGGGCATGCAATTACGGCTTGTTGTACTGGCGGGAGAGTCAAATCTATATCGCTTGATCCGAGAGAAGGTATATCTGAGAGATCAGACATCAGACCTCTTTTACGGGAAGTGGCTAACCCGAAATATAGGCGGTGTTACGCATATGACCGGGGGTATCAGCGCACTCACATTGCCAGCAGGCTATCTGGGCTCATCGATTATCGGTGCTCTACTCATTTTCTGCGGGTTCAATATCGTGGCTAGCAAGATTGCCAGCATCGTTCTTGGAGTCTGTTTCTTACTGACGCTTTGGTGGGCGAGAAGGGATTGGCTTACCATCATCACGGTCCTCCTCGCTGTAGGATTGCTGATTGCTTGCTGGTTTATTGCTCATGCAGAGGCTTTGAGGTTTGTGGTACTCTTTATTGGAGTCATGTCTGCCCTGTACTCCGTCTGGGATATTGTGAGTTTTCATCTTCACTTTCCACCTATTCTCTTATATGCTAATGACCTCAAGTGCGACGATCTCATTCTGCGCAAAGTCAACACATCCGATGCTTACGTCTTTGCCGAAAGATACGGAGGCTCATCCGCTTGCTGGGGCGTCATCTGGGCCATCGTTGCCATCATCTTCATGGCTGCCGCCATTGTCGCAGCTATTACTGCTTTCCCCGAATCCGCCACTCAGCAAAGGGATGACTCTAAGCACTTCATCCCAACGCGTTGAGATCAGTAGTCAATTATCCGCATTCCGTGATCCTCATCCCCACAACTGGGGTTTGGAAACCGGGATGGCAACTCAAATCGGAAAAGTACCAGCTTAAACCAGAACTGACCTCAAAATGAAGCGACTCCATTGCATGAAGACAACTTGGATATCAGATTGTCAAAGGATGACACGGAATAATTTCCAACGCCATAGGTTACGAGCGACCGCGTGATATCAGTAGGTTTGTATGAAAACAAGGCCTTACACGAAAAAGGATGGAGCAGGTTTGTACGATGGATTTCTAAATGCATGGAAGGAGGATGAACGGCCGATGGAGAAAGCATAATCAACGCACTCTATCCATACCTCTGACGATTCGGGGCGTTCTAGAAAGCGACTTCTAGATATCTTGATCCAACCCAAGCTCGATATCAGCACGTTTCTGGCCACCCTAGGAGCCGACATCGCCAGCAAATTAACGACATCGGTGTTTGCAGGGTAAATATAATTCAGTTGCTGCCAGTAACTTGAAGCTGGCGGACGCCTGTGGATTGCTTTTCAGCTGGTAATGACAGACTGCAGAGTCAGTGTTCTGGAAAGAGATAGACAAGGCTAAAATGTGGAAAGAGCTGTTTTATATGAAGCAAACTAGGCTAATACCATTATTAATACTCATGTCTCTTCCACCAATAACCGTAAGCCACAAATAACCATAAGCCACTAATATCCGTAATCCGCCAAATCATATCTTTCCCACTATCCCTCCATTCCATCGCACAGGGTGGCAGTCGCACCAGCAAGGGCACTCCTAAGCCGCATAAATTTATGGGGATGGGGTGGCTGGGGGAGGTCCTGGGACAGATGGAGGTGCGATGATTGGGATCGTTGCGACCGCTGGAGGTGCTGGGACGGTTGGAACTGTTGGGACCGCTGGAGGTAGGTTAGGTGGCGAGGTGATCACACCTGGTGAAACCTCGGCCACCAAATCGATCTTGGCACAGCTGGACGGGATGATAGGAACGCCGTACTTGGCCAACACGAACAACTGAGGAGCGCTGTGGTGCCAGTCACAGACTACATTATCGTTAGCAATTTAACCGTCATTTAGGGCAAAGCGGGACAAAGACTTACCAAGCCAACTGTCAAATTGAGGGCTGACCGCAGTCAACTTCCCTGCGAGCAGTTGCAAGCCAGGGCTTCCTGCACCACCATTGATCGTGACAGGCGACCAAGCAGCGTAGTTTGTACCACCGACTTGGTACTGGAGACCGAAGGCGACCCCATTTGGATCGGGTGCGAACCAGCTCAGGGCGTCTCCGACAAGGATTCCACGGTGTGCTGCCAGAGGATCACCACGAACGAAGGTGGCGTCAGAGAGGCCAGCACCAGTGTGGTAAGCTGTCAAGTACAGGTCGTTGTACTGGGGTTTGGCAGGGTCTTGAGACACGGTTTTGAAGTAGTAGTATGGGGCTGGAGTTGATGCTGGGGCTGCCGGGGCGTCGGCCTCTGGCGCTGTTGGCATTGCCGAGGACAGTCCGATGACTGTGGCAAGGGCTGCGGAGGTTGCTGAGAATCTCATTTTGAAGGTTTGGGGGTAGCGATTGGATTTCTTGTGAAAAAAGTGAAAAGCGAGTGGTAAGAAGCGAAGTTAACTGTCTGTGAGTTGTAGTTGTTGGATGGAAAAGAAGAAGATGGTGGGCTGTCGGCTAGGTATTTGTAGGAATACTTTGCCCAGGAAAGAGTGGTCTAATGCCCAACAAAACCACGAACACCTTGTAGAACGAGGTTATGCTTGGACGGTGCGTCGGCATCGTGACAATTCAAATCGTGGTGGTGATCTCGGTCATGGTGATCTCGGTCATAGTCAATTCCTCCAACACTTCTCGAAGAAACTTTGGACCAAAATTTCCAGGGTCCTCGAAAATGATCTTGTGCAGCCTATATTTAGGGCTACACAGGCCTCGGATAATATAGAGGGCGCCGAAAAAGGTTAGGGTTGATGCAGTGATAGATTGAAATCGATAGTGGCCTATACATAGCACCTCGAGTTCGTGATGGTAAATACTGTGATAGTTATACATAGTACGTTTAGAGTTCGTAGACTAGCTGAATATCCCCGCTCCACAGGACGGTAATACCAGATCCATGTGCAGGTCCCTCACGGCAATCTGATGAACCAGATTGCTGGTCCGTATCGCGATATTGGAACTTTAAATAGCGCACCAAGAGCCGCAGAAGTCCTATTTATAACATCCTAGATGTTCTATCGATGGGGATGGATTTCTAACAATATCTACTTTGTGGATTACCAGGAATCTCGAAGACCCTATTGCGACTTCAATGATGTTTTTTTGCAGCACGTCTTTCGCCATCCACGGACATAGATTGATTAGACCACGGTGAAGCGGTGAGCTCAGTTGTCAGATGGTACACCAGTTTTTCCCGCGTAACACAGGGTGAGTAGTTGGGCTAGAAATAACTCATTGAACCATGGTCTCATTCGAAATTTTCTTAATCCAATATCGAAGTGATATGGAGCGGACCTCAACGATTTCAACGGACCGTACCGAAATAGAGTTGGATGGACGACGGAGTGAGAGGGCATGTTGACAGAGATGGAAGGAAGAATGACTCGGGGCAACAAGGATAGTACTGTACCAACTTGAAGATATGAGTACTACAAGACCATGATATGACGATCACACGACTTATCATCTCGAGTCGTTTCTGCAGCTACTTTTTACATGGCCAAGTAATTTCCAAGGTCTATTTCACTGAAGGTTGATTTTCCATTCTCGTTTACCGCCACAACTTGCCGCATTTGGCTAGTGCCTCGTGCTTGGACAGGCTTGTACCTCCTACGAGCCTCGTACAGCCTTACCCGTGCTCGTACTCGTACTCAAGTCACGCTATCAGAGCGTAGAAGATCGATATCTTAGCCAAGTCTATTAGCGATAGAAAGCTTAGGAAGAGAAGATATTCATACTTATAAAAGATCTCATAAAACGACTTCTAAGAGGGACTATCCACTTGTTGAAGGCGTGACTAAGCGCATCACGAGGCTCGTATTAATCCGAGGCACTAGCCAATGTGGCAAGTTATGGCAGTAGGATCCGACCATGGTCCATCTCTAGCATCTACTCCTCCGCATACCACAGTACGCGTATTGACCGAGGGATGAAGAACAGATGTACCGTTTTAGGAAGTTCCAATTCTCGGACATTCAGATGTTCGACAGCGTCTCCTTCTCACCCAACAATCGTCCATCGCACTTCCGAATTGTTTCTGTCCCGACTCCGCCGGACGCATCCATCCATGTCAATCTTCGCTATGGCAGCCACGTACAGTGGAAGCTGCAGATGCCGTCTTATCAAGATAGGGATGCAAGGAGAGCCAGACTTCGTGGTATCTAGGCCTGAGTGGCGACCATACTCACAAATGCTGGTCAACAACTTACACAATAACCAAGGGTATATACCATTGTTGGAACTGTCCTACTGTGTCAACCTGGTCAATTTTCTCAACAGATGCCGTCTTTCAGAAGCCTGCGTTCATCGTCATGCCCGGCATCGGAACGGAACGGTCAAGCAAAATCAAGTGTTGATTTCGGAAAGGCTGCTTGACTAGAGAGCGTGGGTGCGGCTGCAACTTTTGATAGCCGGATCTTCTATTTGTGCTCCCCACCAGGTCCTGCATTCGCACCGAGGCCAAGAAAGAATCAGGTTGTTGAGACATTGGCCAATTCTCGGTCTTTAGCTGCATCGTCCAGTAAGGTTCAGGCGCCAGTTTTCTAGTCAACATCATCCCCAGGACCCCGATGAGATGGACACGGAGCATTATTTTAAGTAACATCACTAACTCCTTCAATGTAGGTGGGTCCGGGAAAATTTCCGGGCTTGTCATCACTCGGCTTCGAAGCCGTGTTGTCGAGAGTTTACTCGCAAGCGATTTTCTTGCTAAAATGCCCTTTCTTTCCCAATTAGGATAATTATATAGACCGTTTATACAACCTCGATCCATTTCATCTTCGGTTACAACTATCTCAGACGATCACCGGAAGAACGCATGAGGTGTTACTTGAAGCTACTCATCGCAAGAGTAGCCAGTCCCATGGATGGAAATTCGCAGAGGCTGCTCCACACCCACGAGGTGAGACAGCTAGACATGGGAGATGCGCCTCAAAGAGCCTCAGACAAGGTTTCAAGGGGGGTTTGCCCAGAACTAAGCGTGCGAAATACACAGGTAGGGTACTTCCTTTAGCCAAAGAGATACACTCCCGCTGTCCAAAAAGCAGATTCTTTACTGCTTGATCCTGAAATGCGCTATTAAACCGGAACCGACCTAGATATTCATGTCAACAAAACCCACTGGAGCTTACGCCTCGACATTCAATGGAAGACCTGATTGATCATACTGGTTCTGTGATACCAACTAGACATGGATTGACTGCGGCGGCTCACACACCGAGCTTTTCGCATACCAAAACATCGTGCCACCTGCTAGACAGAGACCAAGATTCCATTCGACTTCTCGCTAGCGCCGAACAATGCGTCAAAGAAGCAATGTCTGTAAGATTGTGGCCAAGATAGAGAAGACGTTGATGCGGGTACAACCACGAGCAGCTTTTAGCAAGAAGAAACATTAATAGCGAATCCAGCCAGCTCCGTCTATTCAGACCGAAACCACCAGGCCACTTCAATCCTGCTTCGTCTCAAAGTAATCTTACCTCCAAAGTCTACAAACCCACCTCAAGCCAAAAATGAAAGTCTCAACCGCAACCGTCCTCACCGTCCTCCTTGCCCCCCTCTCCACACTCGCCTGTCGCCAACTCGCCTGCAGCTTCAGTATCTGCTCCAACGACAAAGATAAAGCTTTGGGGGAAATGTGCGATCTGTACCGGAATATCAAGGGGGATATCAAGGGGAATACAGTAAGCCTCGTCGGAAACGATGGATGTGGATACCACAAGATCAGTTGGAACGCACCATGGGATGGAGTGTGCCCCAAAGGAACCAACATGATCGCGGGCTCGATGGCCATCTGGAGGGCGAACGATGTTATTAAGGTGGACAGCATGGGTGACTACAAATTCTATCTCAAGGGATCGATGGAAGGGACTACAAATGTTGGTCAATGCTGGAACAAGAAGAATGTCGATTGTACCCCGAATTAAATTCCATCTCAAGGGATCGTTGGAAGGGAGTACAAACATTGGTGAATGGTGGAACAAGAAGAATGTCGATTGTATCCCGAGTCGTCGTCTTTGACTGGGTGTATGCGATGAATCTTTCTTTTCACCAAAGTCGGCCGTTGTGTGGTGAGGGGCGGCTTCTCTTTCAAGGTTGGAGGACAATTTGGGCAGCGAGGGAAGACTACTGGTTCTTTGTTTGGCTTTACGTTGGAAATATTCTTGAACCATCAATTCCTCAACTCTATGAAATTCATGAGATGTGGCCATGTGTTTGTCCCTCTCCCGTCTCTCGTGAAACAATAAAGGACTGCGTATATACATCGCGACCTAGTCTCTCCTTTTAATATCGATGAACATCCAGCGAAAGCGAACATCAACGCTGCCACCGATGAATCGACATCAACCCCTCTTTCCCAACAATGTCAAATCCCTTTTGAGCAATTCCCTCACTCCAAACTTTAAACAATTTTTCAAACAGGTTATTCTCCACAACCCTCACAGCAAACCGGTCTTACATCAACCACACCTGGCACTTCCCCAACCCTCGCACAGTACTCAACCAGTAGCTTAGGCAAAATCCTCCGCTCGAGATTCACTCCACAATACACAAGACATGCCAGCCAGATTTCAAACAAAAAAAAAACGCGTTATCTACGAGGTCAAAGGTATCGCCGACCACAAATGAAATCGATCACAGAGAAGGGTTTCCCAAACCACAAGATCCACAAGTGTGTGATTGTGCGCAATAAGAACCCTCTCTTTCCCATGCGTTTCGATCCAGGAAATCTCAAACGCGATTCGGTTGAACGATACCCGAATACGCTGTGCGCGTTTTTCCGGTTCGGGGGATCGATACGGATGAAGGGTTTATTCTCTCCTTTCGTTGGCGGTGGTTGGAGATATGAGAGCCGGATCTTGATAGTATATATCTAGGTATTAGGGAAATCGGTATTGAGTCCATCGTTTTTGACCTATCCTGATTGGTCAGCTTGGGGGTTTCCCGATAGGACTGATAGACGAAAAGGCTGGTGATCGATTTCCCTTTGGTTTACCTCTGACGTGAGACGCTTACGTTGGTAATCGAGACCTTTCTCGGCGAGACGGGTCATTAGTTATCAGCTTGGATATCGTTTGTTTTATCTACCGCAGACACCACAGGGCTGTGGAATTGATCGAGTGTTTTGAATGTTTTCGTTGTAAATTTAGGCTCTTTGACACTTATGGCCTCTCCACTCGCGGATATCTTTTTATCCGGGCGGAATGCTGCGATGGTGGAGATGAAGCCGCATTTGTTGGCTGTGACTCTTGCGAAGTTGAGCGGTCCGTTTCCCGCACCTTGAGATTGGGGATACTCGTGCAGACTTCTTTCATGAAATGATGAGTAGCGAGTCTTCGTGTAGCGTAACAGAATTTCGAGTGATTCTGCAGAGAATCGATGAAAGCCTTTGGGAACTCGGCACCTCGAGTACCAGTGATGCGGAATCTATTTTTACCACCGCTATAGAATAGTTGTGCCGAGGTGTTAATTATTCTCGCCGTCAAATATTTCTTCCAAGTACCAAGCCTATATATCGCGGCAGAGAGAAATCACGGTTCCTGTGAGCTACATCTTTTTCCGCTCAATACAATTTGAGCTTCGTCTTCCGCAAGCATGTTATTCAAGTACGAAACCTTAAGCTCAACTCGACATCCACTCGTTCAATAAGCACATCATGAACGAAGTCCCCATTCCTGCCAAGACTGGCGCGAAAACAACGTTTTTGGGTCTTCCGACAGGGAGCAGGCAAATTATCGTCTTCGAGGTGGCTATCGTTGGCTGGACTTGCTCTCAAGCTTACAGAGAGAAAAGTATTCAGGACGTGATATGGGGCCGGATCGACGTTGACTATATCATATGGAAAGCTTTGGGAGAGAAAGACATGCCGAATTGGCCCTGGGATGGCGCTGAGAAGAAATGGCGCACACAGTGCTGGCATGCGAAAAATGAGACACATTGCGGGGGAAATGATATTAATTCTTCCTAGTGTATTTGGCAATGGAGGATTCGCTATAAGGCGTCACTGGCGGCTCCAAGACATTTTTTCTTGAAGTTGCTGTTGTGCTTGCGGTAGGGATGGGCGCGGAGGCCTTTGATTACCTCCACCTATATTGGCTTTGATCCTGACTCATTCCCTACTCGCCGATTTGCTCTCCTATTTCATTCTTCTTCACCCAAAGACTTCGTTCCCTTAGCTGTGCTCCATATCTCCAGAAAGTAAAAGCGACAAAGCAGTATACAGTGGCAATAGCGGCAAGAATGCTAGCTGCGACATTATTTCCCAAGCTCTTGAACATTGCGGGACCGAACAGAGGGCAAATGGCGCTGAGCGAAGCACGGATGAAGCCCGTTGGTGCATTTGCTGACCCGGCATCAGAGGTATAGGTATCGCAAAGATAACCGACGAGCACATAGTCAAATTCGTTGATCGCGAATCCAAGTGGCACCAAGGCAGCTATGGATACGAAAGGGGAGTGCCTCATGTATGGTGGAATCGTCCAAGCGAACCACCAGATTGAGATGGCCTGAACAGGACTGGCTATGAAGAACCCGAGCAGTTTGTCTTCAGGAACCAAGTCTCGGTTCTGATGTTTACGCTTGTGACCGATCCGGCTGTCGCATAGTCTTACAAGGATGGGAAGAGTTGTGGCACCAACTCCGATCGCAAGAAAAACAAGGCCACCTTGTTGGAGGGTAAGCCCGAAGCCGCTGTAGATGCTGGGAACAAGTTCTGTGAGGAGATAGGCCGATGCATAGACGGTGGAACCCATGATCGTCACCGCGAAAACTATTGGCTCTGTGAAGAACATTTTCAATGGTTTGATGAGTGAGTTCCTGGCGAAGGTACGCAGATTAGGTGCATGCTCAAACTTTTCCGCCGTGATTGTTTCGGAGACGTGTTTTTTCTTGAGCTTTTCAGACATATTGTACAAGATGCGGCTCGGTCGGCTTTCGAGGGTGAAAAAGAATAGTAGAGTATTGATACCTACTACGCATGCACCAAGATGATAGATCCAAGGCCTGCGGAGTGTAAGCATTTGTGTACAGTGAGACTGGGATATGCCGTAGATGTTTACCATCCCATATCACTGCCTACGGCTAGAGCAGTTGCTGGAGCCACAGCGATGGCCAGCAAGGAAGCTGTAGACCATGCCTGAATCGCCCATATTCTCTCACGCGGTGACCATATTTCCTCAATACTACCAGCAGCACATACTGACGGTATGGTCGACAGAAAGCCAGAGAGAGTTCGACCGACGATAACGCTCGTTAAATTTCCAGGACTGCCCACGACTATGGTTGAGACCGCGAACAATAGGCTTGCTGCTATGTAGGTAGGCCTCCTGCCATAGGTTTCGGTATAAGGCGGGAAAATTAAGCAGCCGATTGCTTGTGCTCCTAGGAAGCTGTAACAAAGAATTAGAATACAGCAGAGTAGTCACGAGGTTTCTTGACCTACGTGGACATGAAGCAGCAAGTAGCGGAGACGAGGCTGACGTTAAGACTATGGTACGACTGTAACGCGGACAGGGCCTGAACACATCATCAGTGTTGGTAGCGAAGCTCCCTGACGTGTCAACGCACACCGCAATTGCATAACAAAGTTCTAGATTAATGATTCAGCACATGCGAGGATTGTGAAAGAACGGGTACGATCATACGTGGAGAACTCGAAGAGAAAGATTACAAAGGTGTCGAACAACTTTCGTTTCATAGGCCATCTACTTGGATGTAACCTACTGCGATCTGTCCAATTGATGACTCCATTGGCCGAAATCTCTAGACCATCTTGGTGTAAGTCATCGAGCAGGCTCTGTGAAAACCCTGGAATCCTTTTTCTTTCGTCTTCGAAATTGATTGGCGCTTCGGCAGGAGTGGATTGCTTTGGCCCTATCAAGCTTTGAAATTTGTAGAAAATCCACCTCCTGATGTTCTTCATGACCGAGTTTGAAAATATCAAGAAGCGGGAGAGAGGTAGGATCATAACATGAAATGTACCTGGGTGTGCACATCGACTCCACCAGCTTTGAAGATGAGCGGTTCAGAAAAATGCAAGGTTAAATTCTGAGTCTATGGCAGGCATGTTAACTATCCACCTAAGTTTACCCTGCCGAGGCCGCCGGATGCTACTTAGTCTACAGGCTTAGGCTAATTCGACGAAGAGCTTGACCGTGCTCGGCGTACTCGCCCTCCCGACGGACGAGAGGGTGGAAGGCAGAAAGTCCGAGGTACGGATTTAAAAGCGAGATGAAGAGTTTTCTAGAGTTCCGGATCTAAAAGCGAAATTACAAGCGGGGTAATTTCTAGAATATATAGGCAGACGTATCTACTTCTTAATTAGGATAATTGTATAAAAATTATTTTCTCCTAGGAGAATATACTTACCTACGAATTATTCGCTTCCCGTCTACTCGTCCTAGCCTTACTCGTCCCCAGAGCGGATAGTTGACACGCCTGGTCTATGGCATTGTGATACTGGGAGGGTATAGTTCTAGACGGAATCTCAACCATTAGAACCTAGCGGCAAGGCTGAGAAGTTTGCAGCAGAATTCATCGTAGGGGCTGCAACGAGCTGAACAAAGACATGCTATGAGAGTCCAATAGTGGTTCCAACATGCAACGTAAAGTCCCAGCTGGGGCTGGACTCCAAGGCGTAATTGGACTTGAGCCTCGGGCGAAAACGCTCTTAAGCTGATCGGACGAAGATTGCATCTTTGTAGACCCTGACGTATACCATATCTTTGCTGCTGTAACCCTACCTTTCCCTTGCTGAACGCTCAAAGTCGGAGTCGACCCGGATATAGGAAGACCAAGATTGTAGATTCCGATGGTTGGAGATATTATAGAGAAGACTCGTCCTCTTCTTCCGCGTCCACAGCGGAAGACAACCCCTAGCTGATTTCGGGCATCACAGGTGAAGCTACCGGGCCAGGTTAATCGTAAATGAAAATTGGCAAACACTCAAAACTCAATAAGGGAATTTCACATCGTACAGAGAAAAGTGTTGAGAGCTAGAAAAGACAGCCAGGGGAGAGAGGGAAAGATGCAGTTTATCTTCAATTTACGGCCTAGCGGGGCCGCTTACAAATCATCGATAAAAAATACTTCAAATTTCTGTCATATCTTCTCGTAAAGAGGGGTCCCGCATATACAATATATTCTTACGGGATATAAGTTATCTGAAACGATCTTCCCTAGATTATTCCACCTTTTATACTATTGGATTCCTTCCCCAACTAGCTTAGCTCTAACGAGAAAACACCTTCGCTCTTTAGGAAGCTATAAAAATAGGGATTAGGAAAGAGGAATAGTTGGGATAAAAAGACATAGAATCGATGTAGTTTTATGCTCTAGATCCACTCGTATAAAATTTGACCCGTGCACGTACTTTCTAGCTGGCTTATATGCGATACTTACCGCCACATACCATTTCCAATATGACATGTATACGGGACTCCTCTGTAAGTCTAGGTAATCACCCTTCCAATACTTCCGCTCGATCTTCGTAGCCAAGGTGATCCCCGCCACTGCCTTTTTTCAATGTCCGGCAATCTTGACCTGGTCAGAACATTGAAAACGAGGCGCATTAACCATTCATGTCCTCCTGCACAACAGAGCCCATCGCTTCTTTTGTGAAGACGGACTGACTACTCCATCTTACTTTCTTCTGGAGAACATGCCCTTGAGTCGATTCCTGATCCACTCCAGCACACTCATCAGGCAGCTTTCCGCCAGTATCCAAACTCCGACAGTTTATTACAAGGCCCCCAGTTGCGCCTATGATATTCTCAGAGATGAGCAGTGCCGCTTCATCCATCGTCTTGATTTCATTCGGTGCTGCTGAATCCGTGCGTTTGCTTGTTCCCCCATGCTTACGCTTGTCAGTCATCATAGGAGCCTTGTGTTCTTCATCGTCACACGTTGAATTAATCCGATGCATAGCTATCATTTTCTCTCTTTCAACGCGTAAATGCTTGTGCATGACAGCAATATCGTTCTTGTTGACAGCTAAGCTAATGGTAACGATGTACAATTATTAAACGAGGGTTTGGATCTGCGATTAGAGCATCGACTGCAACGTTGCGAAACTTCTTTCGCAGAGCCCAGTGAGCCGGCGTACGGCCGGGATATATTGCTTCTACAGGATCGATGAGAAGGCGATTGTATTTGTGGATGAATGTAGTGTCGCTGCCGAGGGCTTTGTGGAGAAGCCTTGTAATCGTGTACTTTCCAGTCCTGAATAACCCTTGATGATGACCAAGCAAGGTGTCATGGCTCATCGGTCCGAACTCCGAACAGGGCGAAGGTAGAGTTGAGTATCAAAAAGAATGGAAGATTGCTCTCTCTCCGAGGATGACGTATGATCTCAAAGATGCAGGTCTCGTTTTAATCGTGGATGACCTTGTCGTTTGCACACAGTCTTTGTTCTGGAAGCCTACTGATGCAGTATCAAACGTCAGATAGACAAAGACGAGTGTGGAAAAGAGAAGTCCGCCAGGTGGAATCTACCAATAAGGAACACTACATGCAGGTAATGAATGGGGTACGTATCTTGAGGTTCTCATCAAGGGGCAGGGAATTGACGGACCGAGTGCTAATGTCTGTATTGGTGACGAAAATGGAATTGAGGAAACGGTCTGCTGACTTTAGATAGTCCCAAAATTCTCGAATGAACTTGAACTCCACAGCTTCTAGGATGTCTATGACTGAACACTGACATTAATTGTGACGCCTTTGTGATGCAGGTCTCGCCTTATCACAATATACCTTGCTGCATTCACGCGTGGTTTTGAATCTGGAAGGTTACTGGTTTTGGATGAGAGGTCAGATGGACAGATACAGGGGTGATACAAACCAAGTTCCAGGCCGTGTCTGTTCAAGGTGTAAGCTTGTTCAGGTCGAGGGTGAAGCAGAGAGATGATTAGATGCAAGCTCATTCTCTTCTCGAAATAAGTCAGCCTTACAGCGCTGCTGCTGAGACTTCACCGCCCCCAAAGACGTTTTCCAGCCTAAAAGAAAGAAGCCCAAATCCGTCCCGCCTTTGAGATCCGCAACCCCTGCAAGATCGAAGGATCAAAATCGGCTCAGCCTATGAATCCACAAGCAAGAAGTTTCGATTTCTTCGCGTGCGAGTTCTAGAAGGCATGTGAGCCTTCGAGCATCGTGACCTCGAGCAAGAAGCGGTAACAGTTTGGGATACCAGGTACGAGGTATGGATACGACAGGCCTGTATCCGCGGAATCGCCTACCGTGAGCTAGAGGATTCTAATTCACCCGCGACGTCCAGCGCCGGGAGTCTCCGCCCGTGAACTCGGCGGCGAGAATCACGGTGGTGCTGAGAGGTGTTGATGTGTTGTCAGTCGAAGGTTGAAACAAAGACGAGTAGTGGCGTAATGAGATGGCAGGCCTATCCCTCACGCGGGAGATGGTGTGCAGCAGCGAACCAAGGCTGGCGCCCGATCAATGAGAGCTGGCCAGGTCGCTGAAGATATTGGACGACGACGACGGTCCAGTCAAGACGGGCCTCTGCAGTCTTTGCTCTACTGATTATTTCAAACAGGAAACATCCTGATTTGATCCATGTTGGTGTGCTTGTGAGTAAAGTGAAGCGGAAGTGCATAAAGAAGGTGAGCATCTTACTGCCATTGGCCTTGTATAGTCCACACTTGTCCCGCACAAGCTAGAGCTGTACACACCGCTACCGTGTAGACGAATGATGATGCCTCAGTGCCTCAGTCGGTGTTTGATGGGCAGAGTATACCCTCAGGCTGCAACGACCGGCTCCCATCTGCTGAAGTTGTTGTTGTCGTCCTTGTGAAGATCACCATTCTCGGCCCATGGCCCTTTCCGTCACCCCCTGTCTCACATCTTCGCACTGAGAAGCACTCCTTGTCTATAAGATATCACGGCAATTCTTCGCCTCATTGTAGCTACCTTCTCGTCTTGTTGCAACTCACTCTTTGTTCCTTCCAGCCTTCCAGGCGTCTTTGCTGAGCCTCCAATACCACGACATCTCAATTGACGGCCCAGTCCTTGCATGGAGTATAGGTACCAGCCCACGTCGCACACGAAGCCACAGCATGAACAGCACACCGATATAGTGCGGAGCTCCTCATCTGCCCCATTGGTCTCTCCAACCTCACCCTTTACTCGCCCAATGCCTATGCCATAACGCAATAAACAATGCCACATCTCTTCTTCGCGAGTAGCGAGCAAGACCACCGAGCATCGTCACAGCCGCCAGAACATAGCTTGGGAGAGAAGGGCAACATGTGGGGTAAGACATGGACTAAGGTTGGCCATTGGCTGAAAAAGGAGGATGGGAATGTAGAAGCTATAGCACACGCAGAGGTACCAATGTTGCTAGAAGAAGAGGAGAGAAACAAAGAGGTGGATTACAACACGATTCACTCGCGTCTTCATAGACCTGTTGTGCCAAGTCTACCTCGACCTACCACATTTGCGAGACAAAATTCTGAACGGCGAGAGAAGCTCTGTCCTGTAGAACCTGATCCAGAGGAGAGACGGGCAACCTCGATGGACCGAAGAGCTCCAGTCGAACATCACAGAAGCGTCTCTCCACATGCTGCTCCCCTGCCGACATCCTGCTCACCAACATCGCACGCTCCTGATTCAGTAGGCACAGGCAATCACGCAAGCTCCTTTCCATTCAGTCAATCCACTTCCCGGGTGCAGTCTGACCCTCGCAGTGAAGGACACCACGATGAGGAAATCGACGTCAATCCAGACCCTGGATCATTTCACAACGACCTCGTACGAGACCCCGAACATCTGTCAGATGCGTTGGACGATCTTCAGATACAAGCCGAGTTGGAAGCAAAATGGATTTTGAATTTGAGCATGCATTTCAGAGACAATTCAGATCGGGAAAAGTTCTTCGTCACTTTTGCCGAAGAGCCCAGCACATGGAGAAGAGTCACGGTTTCGTGTGACTATCGGACAATGCTAGCAGATTCCTTGGAAGCGGACCTCAAAGGTCTTCATTACCAGAGAGACAAGAGTGCACGTATATACGAGTCGATCAGGGATTCACTTCCAGACATCCAGTTCTACCCTACCGTGACAAATTTGAAGCTACAGACAAGCGACGGACGGTTACACGTTCATGTCACGGAAGACGTGAACGAGATCATACAGTATCCATCTGTCTCGCTTCTTCGTCATATTGAATGCAAACGCTTCAAAGAATCCTCAATCGAATTCGACTCCCATCTCTCTGGCTTCGTGTACAAGGTCAGAAGTGGCGGGCGTGTCTTCATCAAAAAGGAAATCCCTGGTCCTGAAGCTGTGGAAGAGTTTCTCTACGAAGCTAACGCACTCAGCTTATTGCGCGGATCTCCCAACGTGGTTCAGTTTGAAGGCATTGTTATTGATGATAGAGAGCAAGTGGTGAAGGGTTTGCTTCTGAGCTATGCCGAGCAAGGCGCTCTTGTTGATCTCATCTACGACTACAAACACACTGAGTGGCTCCCATGGACCCGCCGTGAACGCTGGGCGAAGCAAATCATCGCAGGTCTTGCCGACATTCACGAGTCTGGATTCGTGCAAGGAGACTTTACTTTGTCCAACATCGTCATTGACGAAGCTGACGCCGCTCGAATCATCGATATCAACCGCAGAGGCTGTCCAGTGGGCTGGGAGCCGCCGGAGTTGGCCCGACTGATTCGATCAGGTCAACGAATTTCCAGCTATATTGGCGTAAAGTCTGACTTATATCAGCTCGGGATGGTTCTTTGGGCCCTTGCCGAACAGCAAGACGAGCCGGAGCGACAAGAACATCCGTTCCAGTTCACCCACTCAAGCCATGTGCCAGCATACTATGTTGCTATTGTCCAGTCCTGTCTAAGCGACAACTTAAGGGACAGGGTGGCTGCGGCAGATCTTCTGAAGCAGTTTCCCAGTTTGGAGAAGCCGGGAACGAAATCAGAGAGAATTTCCAGCGCTCAGTTGTCGCCGAATCGTTCTGAGAAAAAGTACATCGATCCAGCCACTGCTGTTGAGCTCGAAGACCTCAATTATATGAAGAGTATGGACCCTGTTCGTCTTCATAGTCAATTTTCTACCAGTGAGGCCACCTTCGCAGACGCAGCACCGTCGACAGAGTATCTCTTTGTGAGCTCGGGATCCGAGATGGCTGATACCAGAGGTCGGTCATCGGCTCGTACTAGTTTGGACGAATCATTGCCAAATCGCAGCAGATCCAACTTCCGAGAGACCGCTGACAAGCAATTGCACACGGCGGTTGTTGAGACAAGCTCGACGACGTCTTCGCGGAATTCAAACTCCGGTGTCATTGACATGCGTGAAGATGGTGTGTCGTCTTTTGCGACAATCTCCACCCCGACCCCTGCTTCTCGACAAGACTCTGAACAGACCATAGTGGACAACAAGGATCACATCAATCTGGATCAGCCAATAAAACATGACTTTCCTTCCGCATACTCACCCCAGGATCGGACATCAGAACAGGCTGCCGCCATGGATATCACAGTTCGTCCTTGCTTTGGACCTCCAACTCATCAGGACTCCGGATTCGATGAGCTCACGATTGTAGATATGGTTTGCAGCCCGCATGAATTGACGTCCCTCACTGAAGCCGGTCTTGGTGGATGTCCAGCTTCGAGGCTTACAGACTCGAGTTGTGTGCCAGGCCTGCTTCCAGAAACTCTTGCAGAGCCACCCCGCGAGAAGGAGATCTTCAATCTCATTGAGTTTGACAATCACCTTTCCGTGAAGGAAAATTACAACCCCACCAATAAAGAACATGTTCCCACAACTGAGTTTTCCTCAAGGCGCAACTCATCGGAGGGAAAGCCTTATGCTTTTAAGCTGAAGGAATGTCATTTGCTCAATGATAGTGGTCCCAACGCCATAGCGCCAACCTTGCTACCAGATACACTTGGAATTTCCCCATCGAGGGGGCTCGACCCCCGCCCAGCTAAAGTCGATGATACTGCAATGTCGAACGAGCCTCGACAATCGAATCAGGCACCAGATTCGCCTACCGTTAGATTTAAACACTCGGCAGTCTTGCTGTCTGAACAACTTCATCCTTCGATCTAGGAAATTATTCACCATTGGGACCTTGACCTTCCTACACCGCTCGACTCGATATGACGTCGACTCGATCTTTCCCACGACATTTTTGCTTGTTGGATGTACAATATTATCTCACCGCCATTTGATGCCTTGATGTATCTCTTCCTCATTGCCGATCCGGCATTCCTTCTTGCGCGCATAGCCTGGATTTTGGTTTTGGTTTTGGCTTCCAGCGTTTTGGTCCTGGGGCGTTTTTGTTTGAAAATATATGGCTACGGATCTGGACATTGTTGAATCTTGGGAATGATATACCACAGTCTTTTGGTTATGCAATAACGAAACTTGTCTCATTATTATACCCGCTTTGGTTGGATGCCTGTACTATTTGTTGTCTTGGGTCTATAGCTCGACTCTTTTGGTGGTGCGGACTGGAATGAAATATCGTTCGATTGTGCTTCGAGTATATGCGTTCTTTTGGTTCACTCTACCACGCGAACTCCCTTAAAAGATCCTAAACCTCGATTCGCTGATAGCACAGCCAAGGATATCCAATTCAACGTCTACTTATCCGCACCGCACGTTGCATTTGGAAGTTCCAAGCCCAGGAGCGCTGTACACTCGATCGGGAGACGTAAGGAAGATCTACCACTTATCACCGAATGGGCGCATACTCTGATCTCCGCCATCGCCACAGTGAGCGATGATTTTACTTTCGTTCTACAAAACATCATTCGTGACTTTGAGTGGTGAATCTTTGGGTCGAGTTGTGGTGGGACCGCAAATCTTCGCTACTATTGGCATCGCCGGTCCTCTCACGTGACTCAAGCCTGCTTAGAATACTAGTTGTCAGTGCGGAAGGTGGGTAGGCTCTTCATTACCCGATTTTATAACATAAAACTACTATCGATGAACTTGTCGGTATTCGGTACATACTGTGATAGGCGTGACCTCTACTACGTACCAAGATATCAAGGGGCGGTAGTGGCGTTTGAATGCGGCGAACTTGGGCGAAGCGAGGACGACCAAGTGAAGTGAAGTCGATGTGAAATAGCATAGCAACGACACGTAAACACATCAACACCCATCTCAACGCGTATTAAAAGAAGACACACTCGAAGCAGACGCGGAACGCGATCGATGACCCGAAACTCCTCACAGGCCGAGATCCTGCGCAATAGTGGTGCTGCGAACGTCAAGACGTTACCCGGAGGTCCACGATCTCAATAAACCATCGCCAGCATGGGCATGATAAAGAAGAAGACGGCGGTTCGAGGCACGGAAGGCGGAGTCAAGTTTGTTTGCGATAACTGCTCCTCGGACATCACATCCACTGTAGGCAACTCTCGCGCCAAGCCTGCTCACATTGCGCCTCAGCTAACAATTCACCTAAGGTACGGATAAACTGCGATGTCTGCACCGACTACGACCTCTGTGTGCCCTGTTTCGTAGGCGGCCTATCGAGCAGAGACCACGAGCCTGCCAACCATGCATACCGCGTTATCGAACAACACTCAATCCCCATATATACTGAGGACTGGGGTGCAGACGAGGAGTTGCTCCTCCTGGAGGGCGCTGAGACATATGGTCTTGGTTCGTGGGCTGACATCGCCGACCACATCGGAGGCTGTAGGACAAAGGACGAGGTGCGCGATCACTACCTAAGCGCCTATATTGATAGCCCGAACTTTCCACTTCCCTTGCACGCCAGCCCGAAGGACAGCGCTTTGGTCAATGAGATACCAAGGGAACAGTTCCAAGCACAAAAGAAGAGAAGGATAGAGAACAGGAAGGAGGCGCAACTAGTGGAGCAAAAGGCAGCAGCGCAACCCAAGCAGAAACCTACAGCCAGTGTCCCGTCATGTCACGAAGTCCAAGGATTCATGCCAGGACGTCTGGAGTTCGAAACCGAATATTTCAACGAGGCTGAGGAAGCTGTGCAACATATGCAGTTCGATCCTGGCGATGGTACACCGGCCATGAATCCTGATGGGCAACAAGAGCTAGAACTTAAGATGGTCATCATGGAAATTTACAACGAGCGCCTGACATCGCGTGTGGAAAGAAAGAAAATAATCTTCGAACACAACCTGCTAAATTACAAGGCAAATCAACTGATAGATAAGAAGCGGACAAAAGAGCAACGCGATCTCGTTAATCGCGCCAAACCTTTTGCACGGATGATGACGCACGCTGACTATGAGGAATTTACCACAGGCTTGGAGTACGAGCACGATTTACGGCACGCCATCAACACACTACAAGAATGGCGTTCAATGCAAATCAAGACACTGAAAGCGGGTGAGGTATATGAGCTTGAGAAACTGTCTCGCACAACTAGGCCGCCGCCCAGCCATCATTTTGGACCCGATCGTCTTGCATCGAACAGAGGAATGGCCAAGGCCACACCACCAGTCGACGTGCCAACGGAGAGTACACGGCTGGTCAGCAAAGACCTCGCTCTGCGACCTTTCGATGCCTCCAACGGACTGCCAAATGCCAACGGTCAAATTACACCCCCGCCCTCAGATGTAGACGAAAACTTACAGCCAAATGGCACGAATGGGACCACCGCGCAGCAAAGCACACAACACAATTATCACGTCACATCCATCACTACGGTCAACGCCATGCACTTCAATGAATATAATAGTGCTGATTTGCACCTTCTTACACCCGAAGAGAGGGATCTATGCAGAGTCACCAGTATTCAGCCGAAGCCGTATCTTGCGATCAAGAATTTGATTTTGGAAGAATCAGTGGCAAATGGAGGTGCGTTGAAGAAAAAGTCGGTGGCAGAATTGGTCAAGACGGTGGATAGGATCAAGATGGGCAAGATTTTTGATTTTATGGTGGCTGCTGGGTGGATTGGGAAGGCGTGAGGGGTTGAGGCTTCGGTTTGATTGCATTTCTTGCGGGGTGAGGTTAAGGCGGGATGCATTCGGATTTAAGAAGCGCTTTGGTGAAAAGCGAGTGTGGTACGGGCGGAGCATGAATTGTTGCGAGCTTTGTATATCACTGATGCATGGAATAGTTCGTATGCTGCAGAGTTCAAATCTAGCATTGGGTACCACTTCTCTACTCAAGACTTGCACACCTATGTAGGTATCGTGGTTATTCGTGGTTTTCTGACGTGTTTCGGCTACGAGCAGAATGAAGAGCAATAATTGCAATGCTGTATCCGCTTTCCCTGTTCAAATGTGCAAACATCCATTCCTTTTTCCGACAGTCTCGTGGAAGTGTTGGTGATGGTGATGGTGATGGTAAAAGCAAGGAAGAGAACCTCCTGCAATGGGGAAGGGCACGAGGGTGTAACCCATCCTTCACGAAGAACCATAGCACTGGAAGCCCGGTCCAGCAACCTGGTACAAAACAGGCGATCCATCGAAGATCCATCGACGATTTGCTGCAGGGCAGTAGTCATTCATGGTAGCTGGTGTCGATCCTCCACACATGTTGAACTTATCCTTGAAGTCGACTCCACACATGTCAATGATGTCCTCTAAATTCAGCTTTGTCGCCCTGGAATCTCGCTCTGGGAAGTCCACATGACTATGGCAGTTATTGAGTTGGGACTGGAATCTTGCCGTGGGGAATTTCGAATGGCAGCGTCGAGGGTGAGTTTGAGGTTGAACGAGAGCTGAAGTTACCAAGGTTAGTTGCGAATGATGATTGGGAGAGATTCTGTGTATTCACCTCTCTCTTTCCTTATTCAGTTGAGTCTTGGACATGTACAGGATCCTGGCGTGGTGACCCATTAGACATGCCTGAATGGTCATCTGTGATTTGCCATTCATGTGTGGGAAATCCCAAAGACTTGATTGGAACGTATTGCTAGAATTCTATCAGCAACGATCTTGGGTGAGCAGAGTTATGGGTTTCAAGTTACCATCATAATAACCACAGATCAGGGGGATGGACCGAAGTAGTGCAGGTATGGGATGAATGGGATAGCGACAGGTTGTTCTTGTCAGAACGCAAGAAAAGAGCCCATAAAGACCAAGTAAAGGAATAATGTTGTTTGGGAAGAAGGCATTGGGGGTGGGGAATGGGCTGCTTAAGTACTTGGTTCAGGACTAACAGAAGGATAGAAGGTGCCAGGCTAAACGGAGATCAACGGGCCTGAATGCCGCATGAGTTTGAGTCGACTGAGGAGAGATGCTGCTCAGGACGGCTAGAGACGCCATAAGTTACGGAACATGAGTATGGTCATGGCAAATAACCCTGCCTAACATCCGCACTGCAATTCTTAAGCCTGAGAGCGGATGACAATGAAACTGAATAGCGATGCCTGCCGAATCGAGCCGATCGATCAATCATTTGACTTAACCATGAACGAATCTGGTTTCTCCCGACTAATTATTGAAAGGCAGTCCACCTTCCTTTCTCACAGCTCCGAAGATACTCGAAATATCTCCTCTTTCTCCCATCTCAGCCTTGACATCAGCCAGATGCGAATCCGCAACCTCAACATTCTTCATCCGGCAGCCGGAAGTCTTCGCCAATGCCATCGCATGCCTTGCATCCTTCCGTGCCAAATCGACGGCAAAAAGAGGTTCCTCGCGCTTGTGGTAATCGCCGCTGATCATGCGACCTGAGTAAGCCGTATATGGCCCGGGAAACATGGTTTCGATGAACTTGTGCAAGTTGTCATTTCCGAGACCGCTTTTCTCGGCGATGGTGTGGCCTTCAGAAAGGGTTTCCACCATACTCAGAATGAATGTGTTGCCAATCACTTTCAGCAGCGTGGCTTTTCCATATGGCTGATCGGAGAGATCAATGTTTGCCCTTCCCATGACGCCGGTTGTGTATGGCTTCACTTTCTCCACGGCTGAAGCCGGACCGGCGAGGACGCAGACGAGTTGTCCATTGTCCGCCATTGCAGGCGCACCAAAGACAGGACAGGCTACAAACTCAGCACCGCCTGACTTGATACGCCCGGCTAAACCATTCGTAGTATCTGGGTGGACCGTCGAGCAATCGACGAAGAGTTTTCCCTTGACATTGGTCTTCAAGGCAGCATCGATGGTGTCATTGATGGCCTGATCATCTCCCACACAGGTGAAGATGATATCCGAGTCTTTGACTGCTTCTTCAACGGTAGATGCTACTCTCGTTTTATCCTTGCCCAATTTCGACGACAGGTCATCGGCACGTTTCTGAGTGCGATTGTAAATGATCAATGGCTGGGCAAGATGGGCTTTCTCGACCAGATTCTTACACATGCCCTAGAGGACGTTAAGTCAAGTCACTTATCTAGTGGGAAAATGAAGGTGCAAGGAGGGGTGACATACCCGTCCCATGTTGCCGAGTCCTAGCCAGGCGAGTTGAGGAGTCATTGTTGATGAGTAGAGTACGTGGACAGTCAGGAACTCAATGTTGATTACGGGATATTGAATGGCTGACCGGGAATATATGTATTCGATCTTCTGGAATCATTACCGCACGGCATTGGTCAGCGACATGTAACGACGGGAGTGACGAGTGGGAACTTTAGATCAGCAATTTGTAAGATAGAATACCGTTCCGCATTAATCCTAGTTCAATCACGAAACCCCCAATTGTCGGGCGCATCCTTTCCATGAGCCAGGCCACCGCGTCACGCAAAACGCGTGCAAAAGCTCTTCCACCGTGCCACTAAGCTGTTGAAGCCTCTGAAAGCCTCAGGCCTCCAGCACAAACCCCTCAGTATATTCTAAGCGACCACCTTTCCAACCTCACGACCTCCTCACAATTTTAACTAGGATCCCAGCAACTGCTACCCAGCTTGTTCTTCCCTACTTTCTTTTTACCACACAAATTAGACATCTGCTCACCACCAATTTTTCCATCGTCCAGTCCTGCCTTTACATCGGCATAAATATAGCATTTTTCGCAATCAAAGGGAGCCCCTTGCGCTTTTGTGAACCTTTCACTGGACAGGTGCCAAGTACCGGCTGCGTGCTCATGTGCAACTTGTATAGTTGCTTCGACGTCGCAAGTGTTCCAATACTTGTCGGAACAGCAACAGTATGTGTGTTTCTCCGCCGAGATTGAGGCGATGCACGCGAATAGGCTGAGGGCGGTGGAGACCTTCATTGTATGGTCGGGATGAAGGAAAGAGAAGATGGAATGATGATGTTCCAGTGGTATGAGGTAATAGCGGTATGAAGTGACTGGTATTATGGTATATGGAGATGGTAGTAGTGACCAGTCTATGGTACAAAGTCTGTACCACAGCACGAGGTACTTGTGTCAAGTATTTACCGTTGAACCAAGTATTTTAATTCTGCCTCACCCCATTTGTTTTCTCGTATAGAGACTTGGCCGCGAACATGTCCTCATAGTAAATCTGAACTAAGAAAAAAGAAGAGGAGTTGGCAGCGACAGGTCAACGGGACGAAGAACGAAACGCCTGCGAAAAGAAATAACCAAACAGAAAAGGACTTCATGAGGCTCTTGCACGTACCAGGGGGGACCCCGGGATATCGTGATGCATTGCTGGATGACATACTGATATACTGTGGTATCTTATGTTTCATCTCTTGCCCGCCCACAGCGCCTACCCTGGTGCAGGTGGAATCATTGACTTCCAAGGTTCACAACGATTAGTTTAGCTAGTCGCACATTTGGTTAGTGGCGTGTATTTTTTTTTTCGTGCGCTACGATCCCATTATCCACCGATTCCACCACCTCACCCTAGCTATCATCGTCGCCCGGCGCTTTGCGAGGCTTCGATTTAGCCTTCCAAAGGTTCGTCATATATGATTCTGAAGCGCTCCAGATGAGTCCAGAAACCATATTGAACATACGACAACGCTGGTATACGCACAATCTCTGTCCTCGGATTCCTCAATCTTCGCTCTGTCAATAGCTTTATCCATAGCGGTGTACAAGGCTCTTTTTGGTGGTGAAATGGCGGCGATGTTAATCTGCAACATCATTGGTAAGTACCTTTCAATCTTCCACTCAAATCACTTACGAACACTGAAATGTAATGAATTAAGGCTCAATTGAGAGAGATTCTGGTGTTATGGAGGTTTGTGTATGGGAGAAGGAATAACAACAAATGGCAAGGTATACACGAACAAACATTCGGACTAACTTGAGCCACCTCCGCAGGAACTGGGAGCTATGATCTGTGCGCACACTCAACTCATTTGAATGCTCTCAAACGGGGATAGTATGTGTTGGATTCCGACGTTTTTTAACTGCCGAACCATGATGTGTAGATCGTAATCCTCATAGTCGACCGTAATTCCTCGCGGAGGCCGAAGTACTCCGTACGGGTTCAGTTCTTAGCGAGTATTGGGGGTGGACTCGAGTATTAATAGCCTAGTATTAATAGCCTAGTCTCTATAAGACTATTTCTACAGCACTATCTGTACAACACCAACTCTACAACACCAACTCTACAACACCAACTGTACAATACCTACTCCCGTCTTCACCTAATCCTGAATATGAAGCTGCTCCTCATTCCTGTTACCCTGGGAATCTTCACCCAGTTAGTTCTAAGACTTATTATTCCCCCATATAATATTAAGATGTTTATAGGTTGGCTTTAGCATGCCAATGTAACTTCTTTGTATTCAAGACGAGTCAAAAGACAAAAGACTACGCTACATTTAACGCGTGTATAGCTTGTAATGGGAACTTCGATCAAAATTTAGGCGAGGTTTGTAAAATGAGAGCTACTATAATAGAGATTCCTAATACTAACCTAATAGTGTTCTGTTCCACGCGGACATCGCTGCTTCCTTGGCGAATGTCAAAAATTGGTCCCTGGCGGTCAGGGTACAACTTGCCCTACGTGAAGCAGGGAGGAATGGGTTTGAAGCAGGGAGGAAGGATTTTGAAGCAGGTGTCGTAGAGAAGGCCAGCATTCCGTGGTTTAATGATTTGTAACATGGAGCCTGAAAATGGTGTTGCACAAACTTCTTTTTCAGTCGGTACATGAAAGTCTCTACCGTACATCAAAGCTATTAGCTGCAGCCTCTCATCAGCTTCAAATTAATCCGGAGAGATTGGAGGAAGTCTTACACAAAGTCCATAAGACCAGACATCGGTGGCAGTGTTCCAACCAACAGGCAGGCCGTTCAGAGACCTATTGAGCTAGATCATCGACTTAATACATTCCGCCGAACCAACAGTGTGAATGGGCACGTGTTCTGCCTCACTGCACTTGTATATCTTACCATCACCAATCGGTCCTAGCGTCTTGGAATATCGTATCGTACTGGAATCGACCCGAGAGACGCCGATTATCGGTGCGCGCATCCAGGTCCTTTCTAGGCCCCGCGTCACGCATTGGAAAAGTCAAAACATTCTTCATGTATTGCCGCAAGCATGAAAGATCTCTTTCCCACTTCTCCAGTCCGCCCGAAAGAAGATGAGAGCTGCGGGCGGTCTGCTTGCTGGCTTGGGGAAGCCTACTTTTCCGCTCTCATCCACCGTATGTTCCGACAGAGCACAATGGAAATATCGTACAATTGACCCAGTTACTAGACCATACAAACTTCAACGACTGCGAAAAAATCCACGTCCATAACGACATGTTCCAGCACTCGACGAAGATTCACTTCCTCCTCTTCCAGGCCTGGAAACAACCGCGATCGGGAAAAGCTTGCTGAAAGGGAATTCTTCCTCTCAGTCTTGAGTACCACGGCAACGAAACGAGACGCCAAATCCTACCTTTCACGATTCAAGCGCTCCTCCTCGGACCCTCAGCCCGTCTCCACACCAAAGGTTGAAGAGGCGGTGAGCCAAAGTGCTGGTGAAGAGAAGCAATCTGGAGTCAATTTGGGAAACCTATATGCTTCTCGTGCTATTGGAGAAAGCCCTGTCTTTGCTCATCAGCCCCTGAAAACAGGCTTCTTTCAAGATAGCGTGGAGGAGTCCTTGCATGTGGCTGTTGTAAAAATTCGGGGAGTAAAAGAGCTGGACGACAATACCTTGAGCGGTGTGGGTCTCACTTTGGTTCAATTGGCGAGACTTGGACTGCAAACCGTTTTGGTAGTGGATTGTGATCAAGCCGTGGTACCAGAGGGAACGGAAGGTCTCACGCAGCAATTGAAAGATGTCATGGATCAGTGCACGAGGGTCGCAAAAGCCATCCAGGAGCACAACAAATTGGGCGCTAGAGTGGTGGACCAGGCCCTTGTTGTGAGTTCAGTGGAAGAAGAGATCCCATGTCGAGTGCACGTGAGAGGTGAAGTTGAGGTTCAATTCGAGGACTTGCTGCTGAAAACTATGGAAAGTGGCTGCATTCCTATCATACCTCCAATGGCATATGGCATTACCGGTGGTCGGGAAAGAGTGCAGTCGGACAATGTTATGCTGGCGCTGACAAGAGAATTTGCGGGCTTGGAGTCGCCCAAAATTCCAGGTTCAAATCCAGACGCAACAATTGAGACCACTAGAGCCGCCATCAAATCGCGACAGAATGTTTCTGTAGATCGAGTCATCGTACTGGATCCAATAGGTGGCATTCCTGCATCCAAGCGATCTGATAATTCGCACATTTTCATCAACCTTGACCAGGAATATGATGAGGTCCGTGATGAGCTTCTCGCCATGGGCACAAGTACAACAGCTCCCAAAGCAGCTACCGTGGCCAAAAGCACATCTCTACTAGGTGTCAGCAATCCCTTCTCGGGACTTTTCGAGTCCGAGATCACTCCAACACTAGGAAGGAACGATACGCAAAGCCTGCAAGCGGATGACTTGTCAATACCAACTCGGCATACCAAGAACTTGGACCTAATACAGAAGTGTTTAAATCTTCTTCCTCCAACATCATCTGCACTACTCACCACGCCATATGAGGCTGCTTCATCTGCGCTCCTGAGCACGGTATCAGAACAACCAGCGCCAAATGTTGGAACAAGAAGAAAGCGGAATCCTTTGATTCACAATCTTTTAACCGACAAGCCCGTTGTGTCGTCGTCCCTCCCAGTAGCCAGGCTGACTTCAGCTGAACCCAATCCGGCCATCAAGCTTTTGAAGCCAGCAACTTTCTTCAAGCGTGGCATGCCTCTGACTATAATTCCGGATCCTCGCGACAATATGAACGGTAGTATAGGCTGGAAACCACCTGGTCCCGAGGGCACAACCCTGCGCCTCGAGTCAGACCCACGAATTGATTTTCAACGTCTGCTGTACTTGATTGAGGATTCCTTTGGACGAAGACTGGACGCTCGCCATTACCTCAAACGCATTGAGAACAAGATTGCAGGTATCATTATTGCGGGCGAGTATGAAGGTGGCGCTATTCTTACATGGGAATATCCTCCCATGCGGGAAGGCGACACAGTCTCGCGGCCTCCTGTACCTTACCTCGACAAGTTTGCCGTCCTTCGGAAATCACAAGGCTCGGGAGGAGTTGCAGACATTGTCTTTAATGCCATGGTCCGAACCTGCTTTCCCGACGGTGTAGTCTGGCGCTCGAGATCTGATAATCCTGTCAATAAATGGTATTTCGAAAGATCTGTCGGCTCTTGGAAACTCCCACAAGGAAGCCAGTGGTGCATGTTCTGGACAGGGAAGGGCATCAGCAATGTCGAAGGAGAAGCCAGGGAAACAGTAATAGAAAAGGACAAGCGTTGGCAAGACTATGTTGCTGTCTGCTCAGGTATTGAGCCAAGCTGGTCTGACACAACCAAACCTCCTGATTGATGAAAACTATTCGTAGACTTAAAAAGAGAATTCGGGGACTGCTGTTCCGCATCAGCTTACTACTCAAATCACGGCTGCTAACACAACTTCTTTTACATTCAAACTCCCATGCTTGAGAAATTGGCTAAATTAGCACTCATTGTTCATTGACGCAAGATCATAGATGTCGTTTTGGTGGACCCTTCGTCGGTATGCTTCAGGAATTTGGTTCAGGTTCGGGTGTATCTGCAACTCTGCCCGTACCGTTCGCGTCCCGTCCACACATCAGCAAGCGCTAAGCCTGTCTGGAAGATCTTTGTGTCGCGACTATTTCCCCTCCATGGAGTTTTTTCGAAGCGAGATAGGGTTTCTTGGGTTTCTTGGTACCCCCTCGATTGCATAGAAGGATGCTAGCGGACTTGGTGCGTTAGAGATGATTTGTACAAGGCTCAGCTTCTGATTGGCGATCGAAGACACTAAAAGCGAATTTATCGACGGGATTTGAGGAAATGAGGAGGCTGCGCCATTCTCGCTGACCAGTCGAGTCAGTCAACAGAATCCTACCATGCATCTTCCCGCTCAACGGCAACCCCTCTTTCCGATGCAATATGAAAAGAAAGAATCTCTCTGTGCAGGAGAAGGAACAAACTCGCTGTTCCCGCGTTACATTCTTTGACAATTATAGACATTGATCATGGGCAACTCCACTCAGTCAAACTCGTCCTCCCTGTTGGTGAGGGTCTATGAGGGTTTCATTTTCTGGCACTTTATATTGACAGTGCTTGGTTTATACCTGGCCATTCGCATTGCCGGTGTAAGCAAGTCTACAAGCTGGAAAGAATTTCGAACAGCTAACCTTCCTAGGCAATCTTCACCGGCATTACTACACCCTTGAAGACTGTCCCCGGTCCTGCCTGGTCTCGCTTCACCAATCTACCCCTTAAAAAAGCCGTCGTTGGAGGTCGGCGAATCTTCTTCATTGACGAATTACACCAAAAATATGGAAGCGTCGTTCGCATCTCACCCAACGAGCTCTCGATATCGGACATTGACGGTTTCAAACAAATCCACAGCTTCAATGCCCGCTTCTCGAAGAATTACTGGTATGACAAGCTCACCATCTTCCCGCGTCACAGCGTCTTTACATTCGCTACGGCTAAGGAGCATTCTGCGAGACGGAAGCTTTTTGCCAAGGGCTTCAGCAAGACTACGATGAGAGATCATTATGAACCCGTGGTCGCACATAAGGCCAAATTGGCTGTGGAGGGTATCAAGAGGAGGGCGTTGGCAGGTAATGCAGACTTGATGCAATGGTGGACATTTTTAGCCACGGATACTGTTGGAGAACTCGGTTTCGGCGAGTCGTTCGGTATGCTCGAGAAAGGCGAGGTGAGTTTGGTATTCATTTTGTTCATGATGGTCCCACTGATCATCCACAGAAAACGGAGTACATTCGAGTTCTCGAGAGAGCGTTAGTGGGCAACGGCATCGGAGCGGAGTTGCCCTTCGTTCGAGCCATTGGACGTCTCATTCCTACCAAAGTTACCCGCGAAGCATTCGACGCAACGAATTACATTCTTCAATATGGACAGCGAGCTGTCGACAATGCAAAAGCCATGGGTGGAGACTCGAACCTAATGGCCAACGTCCTTCGTGAATCGGAAAAGGAAGATTCAAAGCTTGACGACCTCGATGTCCAAGTCGAAGCCACAAGTTTGATCTTCGCCGGCTCAGGAACAACAGCCAATACTCTCACCTACCTCGTGTACGCGGTCCTACAACGACCTGAGCTCCACAAGCAGATTGAACAAGAGGTTTCTGAGCTTCCTGGAACATTCAATGACGCGGATTTGGAGAACTTGCCAATTCTCAATGCCGCATTGCAGGAGACTTTGCGACTGTATTGTGCGGTGCCTGGAACTCTGCCACGCGTTGTGCCGTCTGGTGGCGTCACGATCGGTGGATATTTCATCCCAGAGGGTATCACTGTCGGTACTCAAGCTTACACCATGCATCGCAAACCCGACATCTGGACAAACCCCCATACGTAAGTTTCCCCCGACCCAAAAACTCCAAATATCCCAAGCCGCAAATCCGTCTGACCCAATTTTTGCTTTAGCTTCGATGTCTCGCGCTGGTTCAAAGAGAATGAAGAATCCATGTCTCCCGCTGCCAAAACGGCCTTTTGCGCTTTTGGTGCTGGGGCGTTTACTTGTCTTGGTATTCACCTTGCCTATATGGAGATGAGGTATGCGGCGGCTTTGTTTTTTAGGGAGTGTAAGGGCGCGAGGTTGGCTGATGGTACGACGGAAGAGAGTATGGAGATGGAGAATTATTTTGTTATTACGCCGAAGAGTCATCGGTGTGAGATTACTTTGAGGGGGTGAATTGGGATATAAGACGGGAACTTGTTGTTGTTGCTTTGGATGAAGTGTCGAAATGATAATGGTAATGATAATAGATAGTGGTTTCTGTGTGCGTTGTTTATCCTTGCAGTTTTCTTGTTGGTTTGACAACGTCTCATTCTTAAGTATTAATGTGAGGAAGGGAACAACACGCGGTAATTGGACTTTTTTCATCCGTACGAGTATTCCCCTATTTCCCAATGTACCCGTCAGCAGCCGATTTATAGTCCTCACTATAAGCATTCAACCACTTGGAAATAACCTGTTTACTTGTCCCCGCCCCAATCAAATCCGCACCACTCTCCCACCCCTCAACAACATCCTTCATAAAGTCATCCACGCTCAACGCAGCCCCTCCCTTATTATCATCCGGATCCTCCCTCTCCCTGTGTAAATCCGTACTCACACTCGGCGGCGCAATCTCAATCACCGTGATATGTTTCGTATCCTCGGAAGCTTGCAGTTGCGTACGTAAATTCGTGGTAAACATGTGTACCCAAGCTTTCGTCCCGTTGTAAACAGGGTTAATAATAGAGCTAGGGAGGTATCCCAAAGTGGAGGAGATATTCATGACCGTAGCGGTTTTCTGCGTTTTGAAATGGGGGAGCAGGCCCAACACTAGATGCATGGGACCTCGAATGTTGATGTCGATTTCCTGATCTGCTTTTTCCAGGAATTCCTTTGCGTCTAGTTTTGATACTTCGAGGGGTCGTTGGACTCCGGCGTTGTTGATTATGCAATCGACATATGGATGTTCTTTGGTCACCTTCTCGACGAAAGAAGGGATTGCGGAGATTTTGCCAGTGTCGAGGACGTAGTAGGCTGTTGCTCCGATTTCTTTTGCTGTGGATTGGAGGTTCGATTCTGTTCGACCGACGATGATGACTTTTTTGCCTTGCTTGATGAGGTATTCAGCAAAGGCGCGGCCGAGACCTCCACCGCCGCCTGTGACGATTGCGCAATTGAAGTTGAGAGACATGATTCTTGTTTGTGGGGTTGTGGCTGAGGATTCGTCGTGGGTAGGTACAATACACAGTGAGTTTCTAGAAATCTGTATGGATGGGCTTGTCTGGAATGAAAAGCGTAGGTGAAGAGAGGTACAACGACTTTATTGTCTACCGCAATGCGGCCCGCAGAGCGGCCTGGATGCTCATGATGACATGAGACCTCGCTGTTCCGATGAACGTTTTTAATACGTCATGCCGCATCATTGACAGTCTGCTGAATGGCGTTGCTTTTGCTGCAAACATCTACGTGTACCATATCCGTCCCTGTCACCATTTGACCCTACTCCCAGGCCACTGAGAACAATCAAAAGTGGTTTCTATTGCTACATTCTGTGAATGAAGTATGGCCTCATCTCTCATCTTTGCCAGTGAGTGGGAGATGAGCGGAAATAAGGCCGGTAGTAACACAGTGAGGCCGTCAAGCTAATGTCCTTCCACCTGTTTCTCCTCCACCTGTTTTTCAACTTTCGATAATCAGGTACTCTACCGAGAAGAACGGACAAACTGTCATGACAGGGAGAAGAAATGGGACATGGCTTCCTCGGATATTGCTGTTGGTAAGACTCCAGGTACGCCATCGCTAAGAACCCAATAAGAGCAAAATGGATTCGCATTACTCTTCCATAGGTTCTCCGGAGTCCTCAGCCTTCTCTTTCCGCTTCTTCTTCTTCTTCTTTTTCTCTTTGACGGCACTTGATTCCTCTTTCGGGGCCACGAACGCTTCTTCCCTCTGCTTGCGCTTCTCCTCCATCTTTTCCTTCATAAGATCCGCCCGTCGCTCTGCCTCTGCGCGCTCCTTGACTTGTTTCGACAAGAAGTATTCTCCTGACTCAATCTGCAGATCCACTTTGCTCTTCTCCTGTGGTGGTGGGAACGGCGTGTACACCTTCTTGCTTGTGTCGCGAATATTGTGTGGTTTTCTTCGTTTTGATAGCGTTCGCTTCTTGAAGTTGGGTAAAAATCGTTCCCAGCTCTGGTCCTTCAATTCGGGATCCTTAGCTAGTTCTCTTTTGATCATGAGTTCTTTGATGTGATAGATTGGGTGAATGTTGGCCATGCAATCCTCGACGACCCTTCGAACCTCTTTCAGTCCCTTGTACGGTCCCATGCAGCTGACTGTGTTGCCCTGGACGAGTATGTAGGTTTCGGTGAGGAGCTCGAGAGCTTTCAGCGTGGTTCCGTTGGGTCCTAATATCCTCTGCCGCCTCTTGACAAATCTTTCCTTGTTGCGGACCAGATTTCGAATCTTGATGATGTCGCATGCCACGAGGTCATCCATAATCTTGACTGCTTGAGGAGCTGGTACACTCCGTGCCAGTAGTTTGATGAGATCGCGTGCGTCGAGTATAGCGGCAGGGTCAAAGGTTTTCCGGGTAGTTTTGACAGTCATGCTGCCCTCGACTAGGTTGAGTTCGCAGGCTATTCCTTTCTTTGAGAGAACACGAGTGATCATGGGCCATGCTTCCTTGAGGTAGACTTCGCGATATTTGGGAAAGAGTGTCGCGAAAGAGGATTCTTCGAGGAACGAGCCGCCCTGGTTATCCTCGGGCTTGAACTCATCGATCTGTGGTTGTGTGAGCGAATGCGTTAGCAATTTCGAGTGGCTTTACCGACCTTCCACTTATCGATGTCCTCTGTATCCCAGGGCTTGTCTGTATTGTGTGTGGACGGCATGTTGTGGTTGTTTGTGCAGTTGTCGCAAGACGAGAGACCTGTCGAATAAAATCTGATTGATGGACGCTATTCTATTCTAGTTCTAGTAGAACTATTCTATATTGTTCTTGGAATAACACCAAACACCCTCGTCCCTCATCCCGCATAAACGCCGAGCGCCGTAGACGCCATGACCATCATAGCTTCAACTTTTTTCAGCAACTGACGAGCTACCTTTGCAGTCACAATCATGGCCGAGGCTGCCTCTCGTCCTCGCGTCTTCTTAGACATCAGTATAGCCACCGAACCCATTGGGAGACTCGTAATCGAGCTGTTTGCCGACAAAACACCAAAGACATGCGAGAAGTAGGTTCGCGTGAGACTGGGCCTCCACTCTACATTCACTAAGCCATCCTACTAGCTTCCGTACCATATGCACAGGCTCGAAAGATGGGCTCACATATAGGATGTCGCCCTTCCACAGGGTCATTGACGAATTCATGATCCAAGGAGGCGACGTCACAAAGGGCAATGGCACGGGTGGAGCATCAATGTATGGCGGAGAATTCGAGGATGAAAATATTGGCTGGAGAGATATCGATCAGGAGGGATTGGTGTGTATGGCCAACAGAAGTGTCAAGAACACCAACACCAGCCAGCAAGTCTGACAGGATGCTTTCAATCAAGTTGGTGTACTAATCACAACCAACAGGTTCTTCATTACTCTGGCTCCATGTCCGCATATAAACGCAAAGCACACCGTCTTCGGTCAGCTTGTCTCTGGCAAGGACACCCTCGAACGAATCGCAAAAATCACGGTCGATAAGAATGACAAGCCTGTCCAAGACGTGGTCATCTCCACTTGTGGTGAGCTGGAACGCAAGAAGAGGCCAGCAGCTTCAAAACAACCTATACAGGATAGTGATACTGTCATGGAGAGTTCGACTTCTCGAGGGCGGAATTATCAAAGGCATTCACAATCCGCATCCCGTTCCCGTTCCCCTTCACCGTCCCGAGGACACACGCACCGCTCAGTCTCGCGCCATCGACACAGACATCGACCAAGTAAGAGAGAGGGAGGCTATATGAGTTCTGGATCAGCGACACCACCAGCACGGAATAGACGGAGAAGCGATGCTTCGCCGGACCACAATCTCCGTGGTAGAATCCGCCAGCGCTCACGGTCACAATCTCCCATTACAGAAAGAGAGTCTACCGATGGTGATCGAGAGCGGAAGCATAGGAAGAGAAGCCCGCCACCATCACGCCCACAGTCAAGATCGAGGAGCACAGGACACAGGAGACAGAGGTCATTACCGAACCAGTACAGAGACTGGAGAGATGATGGCAGATCTGCCAGGAGAGATCGGAACAGGGAGGATGACCGCTACAGAAATGACGACTCGAGTGGTCGCCTCGGTGGTGGTGGAGACTTCGATGGCTTTGGCAGCACCGGAGGAGTAAAATACAAAGGACGTGGTCATATGAAGTTCTCAGAACGAGACCTACAATCGCGCCAACAGCAAGGCAGAAGACGGTGGTGAAGAAGTTTTCTTTGCTTGATTGAATTTTGAGATACCCTTATGATAGCCAATGTTGCATGTCATCATCTTTGCGGCCAAATATTCGGATCGGAATCATGTGCAACAGAGGTCAATTGAGCTCTTTCGCCCGTGTCCATTTCTTATCACGAGGCTGAGGATAGCTTTGTATTATCTTGCTTTCGATTTCCCGATCAAATCCAATTAAAAGTACTGATGAGCAGCAGATCTGCGAAATTTCTTTTTCCTTGGTATGCCTGTTGGCCTCTAGCTCACAACATTTGTATAGGAACAATTGCGGCGAAGAGGCTGAAAGCGAGCCTAGCGGCGCCCGAAAACTTGGAGAAATACGATTATGGGCCCCCCGCATTGTGATTCTCAGGGCTTGGCCTTCAAGAATTCGGGCGAACACAACCCGGAAATTTCCTTGGCTGGTAAATGTCCATGCTTCCGCAGAATTTATAAGACGAACTGCAGCCTTAACGAGATGAATAATGCGCTCCTCTGACTTGTCTTTTTCCGAACACACGATGGGCCTCTTAACGCTTTTTCTCCAGCTCTTACTTGTCATAGCCTCGGCGTCAGCCAAATGGATCGTTCCTGGAGCTCGATGGAGAGATACAGATGGTAATCTTGTCAACGCGCATGCTGGAGGCGTGACGATTGATCAAGATACTGGCAAATTCTTCCTGTTTGGAGAGTACAAAGTCCAGGGACAAGTCGAAGGTGGCGGAGTCAGCGTCTACAGTTCTGACGACCTAGCGACATGGACACATCACGGATTGGCGTTGGTCGAAGTCATTAAAAAAACGTTAGAATCCAGCTGATATAAAGTAGACTTGAGCCTATCGTAGATCACCCTCACATCTCCCCCAAGAATATCATTCAAAGACCGAAAGTTGTGTATAGTAAGGGTACCGCAAAATATCATGTAAGAATAGAAGCGCGATTCTTGAACAAGAATGCCGTTGTTAACTCCGTCGTAGATGTGGTGGCACGCCGACAACTCTACTTATGGAGAGCTCTTGCAAGGCCTCGCGCAGTCAGACAATATCACTGGACCATACAGCTTCGTTGATGCTACAGCTCCGCTTGGGAATTGGTCGCAAGATTTCGGCTTATTCGTTGACCAGAAAGATGGCCGCGCGTATTCTCTGTACTCCAATGGCGATCGTAGAGAAGGTCGCGATGTCTATCTCACCTCTTTCAATAAGAATATTACCGGGCTTGAGGAAGTTGTGCATCGGTTTGACAAGTACGATTTGGAGGCACCTACGATTCTTCAGACAGATAAGAGCTATTTTGCATTAATGAGTCACAAGACTGGCTACAGACCCAACAGTATGTATCTTCTCTCTAGCATTCCAGTACATCAGCTAAACATGGATAGACGTCGTGGCATTCCGTGCAGACAAACTGGGTGGACCTTGGTCGCAGCCATTCATAGTTGCACCTCTCAACACGCGGACATTTAACTCTCAATCTGGCTTTTCTCTGCGCATCAACGGCACAGAGAAGACGACATATCTGTACATAGGCGACCAGTGGGACTCTATCTCCCTGTGGGAATCTCGCTACATTTGGCTACCCATCGAGATCGACGAAGACAAAAAGTCACTAGAATTGAAATGGTACGATGTCTACGATCTCGATGTCAAGACTGGAAAAGTCACACCAATTTCTGGCACAGCATATTATGGCAAGGATGCAACGACAACTGGTGAGGCTTTCAAGCAGGAAGCCAGCTTTGGCAGTGACGGCGTGATTGTCACCGGCATTTATGGAAACGACAGCAAAGTCAGTTTCTCAGGAATCGAAGGACAGGGTAAGCCTCAATGGGTATCATTCTACTATCAGAACACAGATGATATGGGCTTTGGTGATCAACCTGGTGGCACGCCAAATCGTATCAATGGAAGTTCGTGGCAGTTGCGCCGCATCTCTAGTGTGATTTTGAACAACAAGACGGAGGAGGTTACATCGTTGTATCAGAGAGATACCCATAAAGGTATTATTTTGAGCACACCATTGTTGCTGAATCTTGTGAAGGGGAAGAATACGATCACTATTGGAGGTTTGTATAATGGGCAGGATATTAGGGGTGCAGATATTGATAGATTGGTGGTTTATCCACCAGAGGAGTGAGGAATTCCGTAGCTACTGTGAAAGGAAAATACAGAACAAAGCCTTGTCTGGATCACTTACAACTGCTGCGTCGTTTGTGGAAACTGGTTTTTTGCGTGCCCGGTTCAGCCATCAGTGTCAGTTACGGGTTTGTGTAAGCTATTACCATAGATCTGAAGGCTATCTTCAGCCTTGCCGCGCTCGAAATGGTAATCCTCTTATCGCCACAAACCCCACTTTAGCGAACTCCGCGTTGAACGCCGACTTGACTCCACCACCTCCACGATAAAGTTCCGATATCGTAAGATACCATCAGTGTATTTCATGATCGTCATCGAACATATTTACCGCAATCTATCCTAATACTCCAAACCTAACATCTCTTTTTGAGTCAAGATGGGCGACTACACACCACCCACCGTCGACGCGAAGCCATGTCCACTTCCTACGCCGAAGTCGAGTGCTTCCTTCTGGCACTCTGAACCGGCGGAGGATTTGATGGGATTTAAGAGCTCGGATGCGGTGCCTGAAAATGCTGATGTTGTGGTCGTAGGATGTGGAATTACTGGGGCGAGTGCAGCGAGATTTTTGACGGAACAGGATCACGGCTTGGACGTTGTCGTTTTGGAGGCTAGGGAGGTTTGTTGGGGTGCTACTGGACGGGTATGTTTCAATCTCTTCAATTACAGTTCAATCGAGAGATCTTCATGTTTGATTCATATCTTCGTTTCCAAATGGTTTGGTATCAAGCTTGGTCTTTCGTTACTAAGATTAATCTCGTAGAATGGAGGACATCTACAACCACTCCTCTTTGACCGAACGTCCGAGATCGCCTCCTTTGAACTCGACAACTGCGCTGAAGTCGCCAAATATATTTCCGAGAACGATGTTGAGTGTGAATATCGACAAGTAGACGGATGCCGAACCTTCTGGACCAAAGATCTATTGAAAGAAGCGAAATCCCACGTCGATGTCCTCCACAAAGAATCACCCGAAATTGGTAAACTTGTATCCATCGTCACTGAACCAACAGAATTGGCTACGCATAAAGTTCTCCCCTCATGTCCAGGCGTCACGTTATCAAGAGGGGCTGGAAGTCTCTGGCCTTACAAACTAGTAACCTTCATAATCCGGAAATTGCTGGCAGAGAAGAAGATAAAATTATACACTCACACACCTGTAACCTCCCTCACCGGCAACCCCAAAAACTACAGCCTCAAAACTCCCAATGGCACAATCAAAACCAAACACGTTTTGCTTGCTACAAATGCCTACACTTCCCATCTCCTCCCCTCATTCGCCCCTCACATCGTCCCAGTCCGAGGCACAATGTCCGCCCTCATCCCACCCCCAAACTCAACTATTCTCCCCAATTCCTACGGCTTCGTAGGCGCAGGCCCCGGCGCAAACCCAAACGCCGACGACTATCTAATCCAACGACCCTTTTCCGGAGTCCCAAACCCAACAGGCCATCTAATGTTCGGTGGAGGCCGCACAGCCGGTCTACTTGAAGCAATAGGAGAAACCGATGATACAATCGTCGACGAAGGATCGGTTTCCTATCTCCAGAAAATCTTACTCGAAACGCTTGATCTGGGGGAAGGGGCAAAGGGAATAGAAGAACTAGAGGTGGACCAGGCTTGGAGCGGAATCATGGGGTATTCACGCGACAACGCGCCTTGGGTCGGTGCTGTACCCGGGATGGAAGGCGTATGGCTTTGCGCTGGGTATACAGGTATTTCACACCTCCCCCTTTTCTTATTTCCATTCTCCCGTCTCCCATTCTAATAATCTATAACAGGCCACGGCATGCCAAACGCCACCCTCTGCGCCCGCGCAGCCGTCGAACTCCTCCTCGCCAACGAATCAGGCAAAGATCTCGCCTCCGTGCAGGAAGAAATGGTCAAAGAAGGTAGACTACCCTCAGCCTATCTCATCAGCACCGACCGATTAGCAGAATGCAATGAACTACCCAGTGTAAAAGAGCAAGACGAGAAAATCAGTATGGGCTACTTAGCCGGGAAATGGAGCGTGCAAGGGAAACAGTAAGAGAGATCAAAACATCATGATATCATACCTGAGAAATGTCGAAACGAAAGAAGATACGCCGTATACGTATAGAAAAAGTTTGAGAACCCTACCATTCTTTATGCAAAAAATACAACCCCCAATGAACCAAGGCGGATACCAAATCCCCCTTCCAGACCTCTTAGATCTACCCCCGCCTAAATAAGAGAGGATACCACCCGTCGCTAATGCGATGGAAAAAGAATGTTCACAGCGCGCCGGCGACAGATAATCTTCATGACCGCAAGTCTAACATCCGAGACGATTTCGAGCACGGATAGATTGCGCACACTTTTAGCGTGTATAAACGACATGTAGAGTCCGGGAATCGACTTGATTCATACGAACATACTGGTTTTGCACGTGATTCTCTGGAAGATGGTAAGAGTTCCTAGATTATAAAGACCCCCGTCTACCTTTGAGGCGGGAGACGTCTCTCAATAAATGGGCACTATAGGTAGGCTGACGACGAGAATTCACGTTGAGTTATGTCCCGTTGCCACTGGTATCAAGAAGTCCGTAGCGGCGACCACACTGATGAGAAAGACGTTATGCTTAATCGGGATGCATAGAAACACAATCCAGTAAACTGTTTTTTTTTACCCACTGAACGGTAAAAGGGTATCTATCTCACGCGTGGGATACGTCACGCCATTGCCCAATTCCTATGCCAATTCCCCAGTTTCGTCAGCACCGGATGAAAGAATTGCCCAGGGAATACTAATACGCCATGCCCAGTAGAACAAAGTAGCTAGCACAATACATAACGCTAATCAAAAAAAAAGGCCTAAAGGTGAAAGATCCTCTAGATCAGGCTTCGTCGGCCTCAGCTGCAGCTTCTGCAAAGCACATCACCCGAACCTTTTTGTCTTCGCTCCCGCTAATCAAAGTGTCGGAACTCAGAGCAAGACAGGTGACTGGCCCAAGTGGTCCAGTGAATGTATTTTCGCACTTTCCGGTGCGTATGTCCCAGACTTTGACGGTGCGATCTTCAGCTCCTGACACAACTCGTAGTGAATCAGCGGCCAACGCCCATATGCCTTCGATGTGTCCGAAGAAAGTCCTAAGGCAACGGCCGCTAGGGACATGCCATAATCGAATCACAGTGTCCAAGGACCCAGTCAAGATGTATTGAGCGGGATTCGGGCGATTGGGCGTCTCAGGAAAGATTGGCGTATTTGCCAAAGCAGGTGGCGGTGTTTTGGATCTCGAGCGTTCAAACGGGATGCTGCGAGGGACCAAACAATCCATGTTTAGATCCTCCAGCCCGTCGGACTCATGGTCGGTGTCTGAGTCGTAACCCAATATGGTGGGATCGGCAAGATCGCTTTCATCCATTTCAAACTCGTGAGGCAGAGCCACTACTTGTTGAATGGGCCCAACATGTTTTTCGAATACGCGAAGTGTCTCTCCAGTCTCCAAATCCCATAGGCGCACGGTGCAGTCGTCCGATGCTGATAGCAGAGTTCTGGATGGGACATCTACCTTGACGGAATTGACGAAATCGCTGTGCCCTCTCAGTTTATAGCTACGCTTGGAGTCTTGGTTCCAAACGTAAATGTCGCTGTCCATAGATCCGGCACAAAGATAGTGGCCAGCAAAGTTGACACTGACAACACCTTTCCTCGGACCGTAAAGGGTCTTCTGCAGTTCTCCTTTTCTCCAGTCCCAGATCTTCACAGTTCCATCCAAACTTCCACTGACAAGTTGTGATTCTTCAAACTGAAGGCATCTAACTCCTAGAGTATGTCCCGTAAGAGTTCTGATGACTTTACCAGTGTCAAGATCCCAAATTTTGATCGTCGAATCGTAGCTGCCAGTGGCCAGGATGTTGTCGTGGAATTGCAAACATGTCACACCATTCCCATGGCCTTCCAAAATCTTCTCGGTGTAACGCTTGTATTTCCAATTTGCGCCAACCCGGAATCGGTCTTTGTAGACGTCCTTCCAAGGTCGCTTAGTTGGAGCTGATTGTGCCTCGAAATCTGGTCGGTGGCATAAACGTTTGCTTGACGCCTCGGGGGAGGACTCTTTGACATCCTCAAAAGGTCGCTTCGAGAATGTTGCTGGCGCCTGGCGAATATTTTCGTCGGTTGGAGGAGTGTCCGGAGCAGGTGTGATGTTGGGCGACCATTCGTTCAATCCTCGTCCAGAGGCCCGCAGTTGCATCTGCCTCTTCTCTAAGCGCAACCTCTTTCTGTCAAGCAGCGGAAGCCCCCAGCCGCATTTGGTGCATTTGCGATCAATGTGCTGTTCACACATCTTATGCCAGACCACATCGTCATCGGCCAGTTGCCTCCATCGTCGGCTGACTTGCGCCGCTTTTGTGAGCGAGGTGGTATCGAGGGAACAAAGAATCTGGAAGCTAAGCTCAGGCGGGAGCAGGGCGAGGAAGTCGATCTTAATCATGTCCTTTACGGCAGCGGATACGAAGGAGAGTTGTGGGAAGCAACAGACGGACAGGATTCCCTGAAGCATGAGCTCACGTTGTTTAGCCGGAGCAGCAGCGAATATCGACCACACATGTGAAATACCCTCTTGGTCAGATTGAGAGAGGGCGCCCAATTGCTAGGAGCAGTCAGCAGCGGTCTTTCACGGAAGAGAGTATGTACCTACCGTCTGTAGATCTTCCATAGATACCTCGTCTGCCTGGCGTCTGCATTTCCTGTCGGGACGATGTCGATTGCAGTAATTTGTGTCGTTGGAAGGTCCGCCAGTGACAGGTTGGTCGGCCATGGGGTTGTATGTTTGCGGAACGTTGTTTGAGAGGAAGGCAGTTACCGACTTCCCGTCAGAGGTGATGGCGATCTCGTTGCCCTCGTCCCTGTGGTTGTGTTCTTCGTCCCTACACCGCTTCCTGCTGGACTCGAAGGATTCGTTGTCTGAGGTGGGACTGAGCAGCATCTTTGAGGAGGAAGGACGATGTCTCTTCGTGGAATTGCGTCTGCTTTGTGTGATGTGTGTTTGAAAGACGTGATGCTCGTCAGGGTCAGGGTTCGAGTCGTCCATGTGGAATCGCGCAGTGCCCAAGTTGTTATTAAATTGCGAATTGGAAGGCGCCATGTTGAATCATCCCCAGGTTCAGGAAGCGGTCGGTATTTCGAGGAGCCGGTACCATGGAACGTCTCCAACGTGGGTTACGAGCTTTCGCAGGGCAATTGCGTGATGTACAGTGAGCCTTGGGTGGTCTCTGCTCTGCTCTGCTTTGCGCCGGGAGGTGGCAAGAAGAGTGGATAGGATTAGTTCTATTGGACGGTGTCGTGATCAATGGCAAGGTGCATATAATTCTTGTCGCTCGCCCAGAGTCGTGAGGAATTGTCCCGAGAGCAGCTTGTGGTTTGGGAGTCGATGTCAAAGGTCTGAATCGCGGATGTCGTGATAGAGGGGATTATTGCGAGCTTGTGCCAAGCCGAGACACTCCCAGCTTCCATCAAGGTTGGCGCCAGTGCCTGATCTCATCTCCTGGCCAATTGAAGATTGAGGATTGAGAAGTGAGGATTGAGAATTGAGAATTGAGAGACCATGATCAATGCCGTGACCAATGCTCAAGGACGAGCCTCTCAGCGACTTTTTTCATTGATTCTTTTGATCTATTCTACTGATACCTCAGACCTCATGACCTCGAGGAAATACATCCCGTCTTCACGGGCTCGTCACTCCGGCTTATGAATGAGAGATACCCTACTTCTACTCGGCTGCTCACTTCTTCTTCGCCATCTCAGCCTCATATCTATCCTTGTCCTGCTTCCACGCCCTCCTCTGCGATAGATCCCACGCCTCAATCCTCCTAAACATGGCCTGATGCTCACCTTTGTTTTCATCTTCATCAGGTTGAACATCCTCATCAGATTCTTTACCACTATCACCTGGTTTGACCAAGGTAGCGCGCTTCTTAATCATGCCTTCTGCCTCCAATCTCCCCAGATCTACTAGAAAGACTCCCTTGGTCACCCATCCTACTAGCTCGTCAAGTCTGGGCAAGAGGTCACTCAAACGTCCTACACTTGGTTCATACGTTAGACAGAATGTTGCTCCTGGAAACGTGTGGAGCCCGTTGGCCACAGTGAGTATCTTGTGCCTCTCCTCGTCGATTATCGGATCCGGTGCTATGATGGGGATTGAGCCGCATTTCCTGAACTTTTCGTTGGCGAACACGGCCGCCATTATGTGGTCTATGACCTTGCTTGGACTTGCGAGACATACATATTGATGCATTTCCCTGTTGTACTTGTAATATTCCGGCATTCGTTGACGCGGACACTCAGGAATGGATGCTTCCTCTGCTCGGGCAGCGTTCGCTTCGCGAACCTCTCTTGGAGTCATTTTTTTGTGGAAGCTAATTACGGTGACCCTAATATGTCTGCTTCCAGGCTTATATAGGCCATCTTCTCTCCAGTTTGTCACTAATCATTATGCATTGTTATGGGAATTGGCGTTTGATAGGCCAAATCTCTTTTGTGCTGTTCAGTCGTATTCTGCACAAAGCTCAATGACAAAGACCACAGCCTCGCCTGAGTCACCATCCTCAGGTCCAGGAAACCATCAAACACGCTCGAAGCGGTACATGGGCGTCTGCCCATGGAAATTCAAAACTTGAAGCTCATCCAGCACTTCAAGGTGTCTTCAATAATTGCCAAAATATGATCAACCACAAGGGTGACGCAAGCAGAGAAGGGAGGGTCCTAGCTAATACCTCAAGTCTACACTTGGTACAGTACAGCAACTACTAGTACTTACAAGTGGACCGAAGCATTTCTGTTGTTGACATACACGTGACTATGAGACTACTGTGAGAAAACCTTTTCACTCCCGTTCTCATCCTCCGCCGGCACTCGTCATCACGCACCATCAACGAGACGCTACTCCCTTGCTTTGCCTCCACAAAGACGCTGATAACCTCTTCTCTCAAGGAAAAAAGACGTTGCCTGTCGAAAGTCAGCACTCGGCCAAAGGAGGCCTGCAACAGCGACCCCCACAAGCATCTGTTGTCGACACGGTCGATCTGAATGAATCATGGAATGTCCAACGCAGGAGCGATTCGAACTGGTTGAGAATTCCTCCGTAGCTTCCGTTACACGCCAGGGTTAGCCGTTACCGCGTTTTGGTGGAACCTGTCGATCTAATGATGTAAATGGCGGATGACAGGGACTGTCACCTCCGGGAGTGCACTTCCCTTTACCTATCAAAATCTCCTTGTGACACTTCTAGCATTGTCCTCTCTCGTTGCTTCTTCACGACTTGATTTTTGGTTTCTTCTGTTCTAGCTTTCGTTTGGTGCTCGAATCTCCTCTTGGTTCAACATTCTCAACCTCGTGGAGACCGGTTGTCCAATCTAGAAGGACATTTCGATTTCTGGCAATATACAGTAACAGAGAACCCAGCAATTCCATCGAGATTTCATTGTAGACGTTTGATAAGCCAGACCCAGTCCTCGGCTGCTTGTGGTATCTATCCCCAGTCTTTCACATTAACCGATACTGATAGTCCTCAAGCCTGAGTGTTGGATCTCCCAGATTCAAAGGCCCATCGACAAGATGACCCTCGCTCCTCGTCAGACAGATATCGGAGACCAATTCCTCAATCTCATATCGAATCCATTCCAATCACAAATACAAGTCAACTCGATATATGCCTCATTAATCTGGGCCTTTGCCGTCTCTGGTGGCCTCTTTTTCCTGTTTGTATTCCTTCGACCACGAAACAACACAATCTATGCCCCAAGAGCGAAACATGCTGATAGTAAACACGCCCCTCCCCCTTTGGAGAAAAGTCTCTTTGCTTGGACAGGCTCGGTCAAGAAGATTGAAGAACAGGAACTCGTCGAGAAAATAGGGCTGGACGCCGTCATCTTCCTTCGCTTCTTACGGATGCTGCGCAATATCTTCCTCATATTAGCTGTCATTGGATGTGCTGTCCTCATCCCGATCAACGTCACAGGCGGCCATGCTCTCTACTCACAGTGGAACAACATAGCCACTCTGATGAAGTTTACACCCCAGTATATCTTTGGACAAAAGTTTTGGGCATATGTTATTCTTGCGTACGTTTTCCAGGCTTTGGTGTTCTTTTCCGTTTGGAGAAATTATCGGTCTGTCCTCAGATTGAGGCGGGCCTACTTCAATAGCCAGGACTACCGATCTTCGTTGCATTCTAGGACACTTCTGGTACGTCGAATTTTTTTAGCCTCGCCGTGTGAAACACCGAACCTTGATGCAGGGTAGAATGGTGAAACTTTTGGGATTTACACAGCAGCAAGCAAGATTACGATACGCAATGCCGCTGAGAGAAACAGGCGTTCGATTTGCTGTCAAGGTTTGTTCAGCCCGTCAATAAGGAATTGATGGAATTTTCCATCTCTTTTGCCCGGTTCAATTTCCCACAACTACAATGGCCTACATTACTAATTCGGGGCATAGGTGACACATTTACCCAGGCAATATCGCACCGACCATGGCCTGGTCGAAGTTGCTGAGAAAGTCAAGTCGACAGAGAGCTCTCCTAAAACAGCTGTGGCTCGTAACGTTAAAGACCTTCCCAAATTGATTGAACAACATGACAAAACTGTTCGAACACTCGAGGTACACCTTGCGAAATATCTGGCAGACCCGGAAAGATTACCTTCTCGACGACCAATGTGCAAGCCATTCAAGGATGATTGGCAGGATCGTGGAAACGACAGGGTGGATGCCATCGATTATCTCAATTATCGGAGGCGAAGGCTTGAAATCACCATTGAGGAAATTCGGAAGACCGTCGATCAGAGAGACGCTATGTCTTATGGCTTTGTTTCATACAGTTCTATTGAAGATGCTCACTCGGTGGCTTATGCTGCTCGAAAGAAGGCACCTTACAAATCCACCATCAGACTAGCACCGAAGCCCAATGATCTTCTCTGGAAGAATCTGAGTATGACACGGGCTTCTCGAAGGACTCGTGGCTTTTGGAACGGACTGTGGATGGTGCTGCTGACCATTGCATTTATCCCACTCAACATTCTCAGTGCTGTCTTTCTCTCCGACTTCTCACACTTGGGGCTCATCTGGCACGATTTCAGTGCCAATCTCAACGCTCATCCGGCTGCTTGGGGTATTGCGCAAGGGATCTTGGCCCCTTCTTTCCAATTTCTTATATTTCTGGCTCTACCTACCATTTTCCGACGACTTTACAACCAGGCCGGTGATGTCTCCAAGACATCCAGAGAGCGACATGTCATGACACGCCTTTACGCCTTCTTCATTGTCAATAATCTCATCGTTTTTTCCATATTTGGAAGTGCGTTCCGGTTCCTGGCCGCTGTGATTGAGGCAAAAGACGAAAGCGTGTGGGACGCCATCAAAAATGCTCACATCTTCGCCAATCTCATGGCAAGCCTCTCCAGTGTGAGTACCTTTTGGCTAACTTATTTAATGCAACAAAATCTGAGCGCAGCCATTGACATTGCACAATTGCTACCTCTCGTCATCGCCTGGTATCGTCGTAAATTCACTCACCCAACTCCACGACAATTGCTTGAACTCGGAGCGCCGCAGACATTTGATTATGCAAGCTACTATAACAGCTACCTATATGTCGCTACCGTCGGCCTGTGTTTCGGTGTCCTTCAACCAATCATCTTTGCTGTTACGGCTTTCTACCTTGTCATCGAGTTATGGTTCAAGCGATACCTCCTTCAATACGTTCTCATCACGAAAACTGAGTCTGGAGGTCTTTTCTGGAAAACTCTGGTCAACCGCCTTCTCTTTTCAGTTATTTTGGGCAACGCAGTCATTGCTCTGGTTGTTGGAGCTCAAGGCGTCGGCTCAAACGACCTGATAGGACAGACCGCCGCAAATGCTGGAATGCTCTATGCGATGGTGCCTCTGCCCTTTCTTGTTTGGGCCTTCAAATGGGCATGCTCGCGAACATACGATGACAAGATGAGATACCACTCCACCAAATCCCTCGCAGACCTCGATGGTGGCGATTCCGAAGTCGGCACTGCATTTTCTGCGCCAAAGGAGAAAAGAAGCCGCGACCGCGTGGCCGTACGGTTTGGCCATCCTGCTTTGTACAAACCCCTTATCCGCCCCATGGTACACGCCAAGTCTCAACACCTGCTCCATGAGATTTTGATGGAAGATCAACGTCGTGGTTCTTCCGGCCAACAGCACTACAACAGTCACTCTTCAGCATTCGGATACAGCGATACGTATGTTGGCGAAAGTGATGAACAGCATAAAGGTAAGTTATCTCAAGATTCAGTTCCTGGATTTGAAATGGTCCAAGAATCCGATCTCGATTTTGAGAACTTCAAAAGGCGAGAGGATTTTCGAGACCAGTTTGGAGTCGATGGCGAACTCTATGGGAGACCCGGTGATGTTGTTCGGTCTGGTACCCCTTCCACGTTTGCAACATCCAACGCATATAGTGGGAGAGAGGATGGACATACTTTGACAAGGGAATCGAGTAGAACAGAGGTCATGGAACTGAGTAATTGGCATGGTGTAGGCACTGGCCAGGAGGTAGAGACGGCCGACAACATTCCGCTAATTGGCGAAAGAATGGGGTATGGAAGGATGAGGAGTCCGAGTGTGGATATTGATATTCCAGCGCCAGGTTTGGATGCCGGGGCTATTTTGAGAGCTGCTAGTTCTGATGGTTTGAAGAACGTGCCTTTGTGAGAAAGGAATTCTTTAAGATATGATTGTAATGACAATATTAGAGAGCAGTGAGTAGACAAAATTATCAGGGACAGAGAATAGACAACAAAGTGGAAGCATTTCATCTATTTTCAATCTTGCACTGGAGATTAAGGTTAGTACTTCTTGAAAAACCAATCTATGAGATGACTGCGAGCATCCGTCTTGATATTAAGTGCAAGCAAAGCTACGCGGAAACTAGCTTCGTAGAAGATTTGCATATGTGCGAGGGTCGTCCATTGGTGGGCTTTCTGCAGCGTGAGCGAGGCGGAATGATAGCCTCATCATTTCGGCTCGAAAAAAGGTCAACCTTCCCACATTTGTAGTGATTTCCGACGGGGTTTGCCCCTGCTGGACAACATCCATGCTCAGGCAGATCGAGTGGATGCATGGTATCACGTGCTTATCACGGGACTTAGCTTGAAAATTGTCATCTTATCAAAAGCTTGTGCAGATGCGATAATTGAACATGTCATCGAGTCGCTAGCATGACACTTACCTCAACTCACGTTTCACTGCAGATTCTGTACACACTGTCTGAAGGATTTCCTTTTCCCGCATCGACTCAAACGCGCTTCGATCATCATCCCTCCATTTGCTCCTTCGTCAATCACGACGCGTCAAATTTCAATTTCCATCAAAGAATCAAGTCCCAGCCCCAAAATACCACAAGGCGTAACAACCCGATAAGCGCGAAGAACGGAAGATTCATCCGATATGCATACTCGCCGTTCTGCACCGCGTGGAGAAAAGCGCGGGGCAAAGCTGACACTCGCGGGTAGGAATGCTAGGTCGCGCATCGGCTGTGCAATGGGTGTGCAATTCCCTATCTGTGTACAGTTGGCATGTGGTCACAATCCCTCCAAGCCGTGCTATTACTTGTTTCGTAGTCCCATAAGCCCGGAATACGCCTCCCAGCACCATCAATCGCGTAGCATCCTTTGCTCGAAGACAGGACTTGATATTGGCATTGCCCATTTGGTAGCCGCTTGTTTGTAATTTGTTTGTCTATTTTTCTTCAAACTCATTATTGATTCTACTCTGCTCCAGAACCTCACATCGCAGACATGACGAGACCTGAAGAACAAGTTGTTGACGCTCTGGTTGTCGGAGCTGGCTTTGGCGGAATATATCAAGTAAAGAAATTGAGGGATCAAGGCCTTGACGTTGTTGGAATCGATCTTGCTGGAGACTTTGGTGGAACTTGGTTTTGGAATCGCTATCCTGGTGCTATGTCTGAGTGAGTTGGCCGATGACTGTCGGATATTTCTATTAACATCTTGTAGCACAGAGTCCTTTCTTTATAGATACTCCTGGGATCTGGAGGATCTGAACACATATCCCTGGAGCCATCATTACGTTCAAGGTCCGGACATTCTCAAGTATCTCAACCATGTTGTTGAGCGGCATGATCTACGTAGAAACTTCCGATTCAACACTGAGCTCATAACAGCTACTTGGAAGGAGTCTTCGGAGCGATGGATCATTACAACATCAACGGGGGTTACATTCAATGCTCGTTATCTGATCACAGCCCTTGGGCTGCTCAGCAAACAAAACTTTCCAGATATCGAAGGCCTCAAGAGCTACGAAGGAGAGATGTATCACACAGCAAGATGGCCAGAAACTACGACCCTCGAAGGAAAACGTGTTGCAGTGATTGGAAATGGATCTACTGGCGTTCAGGTCATCACAGACATTGCGAAAGATGTTAAGCATCTCATCAGCTTCCAGCGCAACCCGCAGTATACCGTTCCATCAGGTAACGGGCCAGTCACGCCTGAATATCGCAAGAAAGTTAACGACAACTACGAGGAAATTTGGAAAAAAGCCAAAGACCAGGAACTGTTTGGCTTTGGCTTCACTGAAAACATGGATCGTCCTCTTTCCAGCGTTACCAAAGAAGAGCGAGATGCTATTTTTGAGAAGGCATGGAACCAGGGCGGAGGTATACATGGAGATCACGTCAGCTCGATGGCCACACTAACATAACCAGGATTTCGCTTTATGTTTGAGACGTTCAATGACATTACTACTGATGTGGACGCCAACATCGCGGCCTCAGAGTTCATCAAGAACAAGATCAGACAGACGGTCAACGATCCTGAAAAGGTAAGGAGGCTCTTACCTACCCAGTACTATGCCCGCAGACCTCTCTGTGACGGCGGTTACTACAAGCAATTCAACAGACATAATGTCTCCATCGTAAGCTTGAGTGATACTCCTATCACGACGATAACGCCAAAGGGTATTAAAACGTCCGATGGTATCGAACACGAGGTCGACATGATAATCTTTGCTACAGGCTTCGATGCAGTAGACGGCAATTACACTCGCTGCCAGATCAAAGGAAGAAACGGAAAGAGCCTAAAAGATCACTGGTCCGTACGTGGTCCAACGTCTTATCTTGGCCTCTCCATCCCTGGCTTCCCAAATCTTTTCATGATCACTGGACCGTTGTCTCCATTCTCCAACATCCCCCCAGCAGTCGAAACCCACGTCGAATTCATCTCAGATACTATCGAGAGAGTTGAACAGACATCTTCCACGAAAAAAGCCGTCGTCGAAGCGATCGCAGAGGCCGAGGAGGAATGGACAGAACTTTGCGATGAAGTGAGTAAAGGTAGTCTGTTCAGAAAAACTGATTCATGGATCTTTGGCGCCAACGTTGCTGGGAAGAAGAATTCCGTTCTCTTCTTCTTTGGTGGATTGGGACACTACAGGAAGATTTTGCGGGACGTTGTTGACAAGGGATACAAGGGCTTCAAACCATTTCAAGGTTCTGTCGAAACTGCTGGATCGAAGATCGAGGCGAAATAGACAGACCTACATTTTGAAGTTTGCGATTCACGAGGAGAAGCTCACTGCCACAACAATTGCATTGGTAGATTCGGAACGTAATGATGGACTAATTGATTTTGCGTTGCACAGTCTTGTCTCGATTGATGTTCTTCCGCTTGTCTGGTTTCTCTACCCCCCTCCCTAACGGTGTTGACATTGCAGAATTGGGCCTTCGTGTTTGATACCAGGGATTGTCGGAATTTGCTTGCAGACTAGAGGTGTACAACACCCAGTCGTTTTACAACCATCTCCACAGCATTCTTGGAACACATTCAGTTTGCGAACACCGGTTATGAAGTGGAAGACTACTCACCATTTAGTTTAAGGCAGTCCCTTGGAGCAAAGACATTTCCAATGTCGGATCTGCGCTCTGGAAAACGATGTTAATTAAGACTAGGGAGAGGTAGTTAAGCCATGCGTACCGTTGGAAGGGACCAATGCGAGGGCGGCGCCGACGAAGAGGAAAATGGTTTGAATCTTCATTGTGGTTTCTGGAGTTTGGAATGCCGGTCGAAGTCTTGGGTCGGAATGAAGGAATAATGCTGTGTCTGGGTGGGGAGGAGGCATGGGCATATATACTCATCACAGTACGTCCACATGGTTCCCACTGTGCTAAGACTGCCTCGTCGCTGGAGAAGTCTGGAGGCGGGGTATTTACATCGTAGGAATTAATTGATCGATTGAGAACCAATGGCGGCGTATTGTAATAGGTGATGCTCTCGCGGTCCACCCCCGCTAGTAGGAAATATAGACCACTTCTGGTACTCAAACCACAACTACTCCGTACCGTCTTTTCCGTGCAAAGTTGGATATTGGGGTTCCATGGGAGAGGCCAGTGCAGTGATCGAAAAAGTAACCAATAAACTGTTAAAAGCGTAGCCGTTACTTATTCGAATGCCGCACCGATCTTTTCGAGTGCTGCGCGGATGTTTTGCAAGCAGCCCCGGTGTACAACTTTTGACGGAAAATACGGTACTGCGTAGAACATCAGCAAGCTGGATATCACGGGGCTGGAGTACACTTGGTCTCATCACCTCACCCTCTGAATATGAGTAGGCGAATTTGACGAATGCCAATCATCAAATGCCATTTGGGTGTTTTCTGTCGAGTAGACTACTCAGAAATCCATCAATGAAGCCGTTGTATCTTCGAAGCTATTCTTAGATTCTTAGTAGACGACAGGAATGGACATGAAAAGGCCATAAATTTGGCTTGCACTGCGGTCTTCGTCGGTGGCGCCGTCCAGGCTTCAGTTCATAGCCTTGCGCAAATTGTAACGGGCCGTGTCGTCGCAGGTGTGAGCATTGGACTCAATTCGGCGACGATACCTACGTGGCAAGCAGAGACCAATGAACCGGAACATCATGGTACACTGATGGCTGTGTAGCTTGTCCTTTTCATTTTTGGAATCGACATGACACAATGAGGCGAATTTAAGGATGACATATGGAACAAACAACGAGGTCAGCCAGAGGCACGTACTATGGTACACAACGTACTTCTAAAATTTACTCTCTGAAGGCGAGTGACAGCATTTCTCTCTCCAACTTACCGCCTGTCCAGTGCGATTCTTCGCTTGCATCATTCTGACAAGAACGTCTCTGTCCCGCCCATAAACACGATGTAGGCGACTTCCCATGCATCCCGCAGACTTGAAGCTGATTTTCAGATTGGGCTGCGGCTGGTGGAAGTTGATACCATGCTGGGAACGTGAGGGAAGTGTAATAAATGGCCATACGCTGCATCCGAGAGATTGGTAGGAGAAGCCTACAACTGCCATGGCATAGACGAAGTCGTGAATTTTTATTCGGGCATGCGGATATGGCCTTCAATATTGTAACAGAATTCATGATAGAGATCCCAACCGGGCCATCCGCTTGGTTTGCAAGGTCCAGCTCGGCGGTGGTGATGCCCTTGGTTTTGAGTTTGACCTTGACCTCGGGAGGATGGAACTTTGCTTTCGGCCCCGATTGTAACGAGTTGAAGGAAAGGGATGCGCGGGAATGAGTCCTCGCCTGAATTGGCTCAAAGCTGCGACCAGCTTCGAGAGTCTGGGTACGAATTTGGCTTGACGTCGATGTGAGTATTAAAACCTTGGAGATGTGCAGGACTATATACCTGCCTGGTTTCTCAATCTTCAAGTCGAGAGAGCCCTTGTTCTCCGTCTTTCAGTCGTAGGAAGCTTTCGTTTTCATGCCCAGCCCCAGCATCTTGTCGAGCGAGTTCCGTGTACCAATCATAAGGCGCCCAAATTGGCTGACTGAAGCGCATGTGAAGATATCCACCACATGGGCTGCCAGCTTCCATCTTCCTTCTCCCAGACTTCTAGAAACGAGGCTCACGGGTCTCGTTCATTTTCACGAGATATTCGACAGGGGCACTTGTACCAAATCAGAGTAAAGTGACAATGACGGCAATTCTTGGGCGAGCCTCGGTCCAGCCTACTGAGCTTCAGCAGCAGACGTACTGTGTAGTTCAGGTCTTGTAGATAAAGACTAGAGAGACTCTTGGGACTTGCGTCTTCTGTTCCTGTTCTCCACTTCCCCAGATTCTTGTCCCCTCCTCCGTACGGCGACCCGGAGTTAGCCTCACTGCATAATCCATTACCCGATTCGCTTAGCGTTTCCTGCGTCCAACCCTCACCGACTGGAACATCTGCTCCTACTTGAAAATGGCCAACTCTACATCCCCCTCGAGATCTTCAGCTCGTCTCCAGCAACTCTCGAATCAATTGAAACCAGCCATGAGTTGCTTCTCCGCCAGCGTCGTGCCAAAGGCACCAGAGGACCCTCTGTTTGGCCTGATGGCCGCATACAAGGCCGATACCTTCGATAAGAAGGTCGACTTGGGAATCGGAGCTTACAGAGACGACAATGCAAAGCCCTGGGTGTTGCCCGTTGTCAAGAAGGTGAGTTTCGTGCCATTTATTGAGCTGTTGATGTCGACATGTATACTAATCGAACTTCATTAGGCTGATGATCTCCTTCGAAGCGACCCAGAGCTCAACCACGAATACCTCCCCATTGCTGGCCTCCAGCTCTTCACAGCTGCTTCTCAGAAGCTGATACTCGGAAAGGACAGCCCAGCAATCGCTGAGAAGCGTGTATGTAAAAGACCGCACCTTGTCAATAGCTCATCCCACCATTGCAACATAGAACTCATTGTACCCCAAATATAGGTCACCTCCCTCCAAACAGTCTCAGGAACCGGTGCCGTCCATCTTGGAGGTGCTTTTCTCGCAAAATTCTATAACAAGGTCTATGATTCTGCTGCCATTTACCTCTCCAACCCAACGTGGGCCAACCACAACCAAATCTTCGAAAACGTCCACCTTCCAATCGCTACATACCCATACTTCGATCCTAAGACTCGAGGACTTAATTTCGATGGCATGCTCTCAACAATCACGTCTGCTCCATCCCACTCAGTCATTCTCCTCCACGCTTGCGCACATAATCCAACGGGTGTCGATCCAACACAAGATCAATGGAAGAAGATTGCAGAAGTCATGAAAGAGCGGAAGCAATTCCCGTTCTTTGACTGCGCGTATCAGGGCTTCGCTTCAGGAAGTTTGGACACGGACGCGTGGGCAGTTCGTTACTTTGTTGAGCAAGGATTCGAGCTCCTCATTGCTCAGTCATACGCCAAGAATTTTGGGCTGTACGGTGAGCGTGCTGGGTGCTTCCACTACGTCGCTGCTCCAGGTGACGAAGCTGTTGACACCACCGTCCGCGTTGCGTCCCAACTTGCCATTCTCCAGCGTTCCGAAATTTCGAATCCTCCTGCGTACGGTGCTCGCATCGCCTCGCTCTGTTTGAACGACCCAAAGCTGTTCGCTGAATGGGAGGAAGATCTACGAACCATGTCTGGTCGTATCAAGGATATGCGAAAGGCTCTTCGATCCAAGCTGGAGGCACTAGGTACTCCAGGACAATGGAATCATATTACGGAGCAGATTGGCATGTTCTCGTTCACTGGCTTGAACCCAACGCAGGTGGCCAAGTTGCAAGAGGTGGCACATATTTACATGACCAAGAATGGCCGTGTCAGTATGGCCGGTATCAACATCCACAATGTGGATTACGTTGCCGAAGCTATTTGTAAGGTTGTCAAGGAGACCTCATAGATGGAAGTCATGGAGTGATGGTACAGTATGGTCACTAAGATTCATAAGATTTAATGCAGGCGTTTTGGACGTGGGTCGAAATGGCAGGGTGGAGGCAGTCTCTCCTCTTCAAACTCATGGGCGTGGCTTCGATAGATATAAGAGTGTTTACGTGGAAAAGCAAGAATCTTTTTTACACGTACAACTATGTGTTGATATGGTGAGAAGAAGTATTGCCGGATCTACATATCCCGGCTATGTATCCGAACAGATGGGGTATGCCACCTGCATGTTCTTAGCGGCTATCATGAATCGATGGTGGAATCCATGTGTCAACAGCGGGTACTCGGAGTCCCACAAATGAAAAGTCTTCATTGGCACATGGCACAGAACGGTTGGAAAAGCAAGTACCACAGTATGCTCCAAGATCTAATCTAATCACAGTCCCTGTATGCTTGAATCATGCAACTCCCTTTCCCTTCTCCCATGACCGCTGCCAAAGGATGTATCCCCTCAAGTCCGGTCTGAATGGACCTCGTCGGCACTCTCAGCTTCCCAAAGACGGCTCAATCGTGTGTTATTCAATGGACAAAGCCTGTACCCGCCTCACCAGTCTGAGCAATTGATGGCGGGATGCAAGCGGGGATTGGCACTCTGACGTAGGCACGTCGACCAATGGGTGCCGTTGGCCTCAACCGGCCGTCGTACATGCAGCTGGAGGTGCCCTTTCAAGCTTGATCTCGTGCATGCCCTTTGGATGACGTTTGTGGTTGGAAGGAAGGGTCTGGCTTCTATAAACATTCAGGCTGAAGACTGCTTCAGACGACAACAACCAACGACCAGCAATCAGCAATCAGCAGTAGATATGCCAGAAGGTTGGTGCTCTCTACACAGCCTTGCTTGAAGAGGCGCATACTAACAAGACACAGTAACAAACCCCTTCCGCGAGGCCTCGTCCTACTCCAAGAATGCAGTCACCGCTTACAAGATCTTGACTCCAATCTCATGGCTCGTCTTGGTCATTACCTCCATCTACTATGCCTTCGAAGCTCCTCACGAGGGCAAATACCACCGACGCACCATTTGGAGCCAGAACAGCCAGTGAGCGTTGGCCATTCCTCAAAAAGTCATCCAGTGTCTAACGTTGTCACAGTCACCACACGCCGTTTGCATTGAACAGGATCATTGTCTCCATATACTGGGTGTAAGCTTGGGACACTATGCTCACTATTAATCCATCACTAAAACTATACCTAGCGTCCTCTACGTCCTCCAAGTCCCATACCTCGCCAGCCTATTCCAGACTGACACTGCCTCCGTAACATTGACGACAGCTTTGAACCTAGCACCATGGTTTATCAGCAACAACCTCCTCCTTTTCGGCTTCATTCACTTGTGGTGCCGATCATACTTCTGGTGGGCCTTGTTGTTGGTCATCATCAACTTCTTCCAATTGACCATGGCATACTTCCGCTACTCGCCTAAGATATCTGGAGACTCTCGCCCGGCCATCATCACACATTTTGGAATCCTTGCTGGTCCACTGGCATGGTCTTTCGTGGCCTTGTACTGGGACGGTGCTGCGGCGGTCCACGCTCACCACTTTGCGGCTCGTGTCGTCGCCAACATCTTCATTTGGACCTGGGCTGTCTATGGTGGCTTCTACCTTGTTGTATTCAAAGACTGGGCTATGGGTTTCTGCTTGAGTGTTTTGACTGCTGGTATGATTCTCCTCCGCCTATTGTTGAAGTTTGTACTAATGCGTTTTTTAGCTCTTGGTGTCTCCCAATTTCTCACCGTCATCGTCGCCGTACAATGGATTGAGGCTTTTACCATTATGGCTCTTCTCTTTGTTGCCTCGGTCGGCATTGCTGCTCCTGGTATCTTCGGCAAGGACACTAAACGTGGCGATGTCGTAAGCGAGGACAGAGAACGAGCTCCATTGTTGGCAGGTGGTGACAGCGTCTAGACGCGCAGCTTATCTCCATTGCTGGGCGACAATCGGTGAGTGGCGAGATCATGGATGGAAAAAGAAAATGGTGGTAATGCTTTTGATGGGCGGTTATGAAATTGATACTCCATAAAGTTTTAAGTTTATGATGCATGGTTAGCAAGGAGCAAGAGATTGACGGACATTGGTTATAAGTGTCAAAATGCTTCAGAGAGCGATTGTGGGTGTTAAATACTGTCAGAGGTCTCCCATTCACATGGTCTATTCCACTCTAAATGTACGTGCTTTCTCCAACCACCCAAAACTGATTGTGCTTGGATATTTGGATACTTTAACTTTAAAGGATTGGAGACCGAGTAGGTATCAAACTGTACAGGGATTCCGGTCCGTACTTGGAACCTTTTGTTCTAGAGGATCAAGCTGTGCCCATGATGTCGCGGTTGGATTCATTATTGATCGCTCCAAGCTGGGGAATCGCATATAACACAGTAAGACGGCATACAGTTGCTCAGTCAAGATAACCAAATTCGCTAACACTCACTCCAGATCCCTAGTGAAAGTGTTGTAAGATACTTCAGGAAATCTTGGTCCATATGCTCGGTATCGACGACTTCGAGAGTGTGCCCATCGAGGTCCTTCACAGTTTGCATGCGCAGGAGCGTATTTTCCCCTAATGGTGCCACGATGGTATCGAAGACATATTGTCGCATCATGAAGCGTGTGCCGCGGGTGTTGAGCTTTGCACGAGCTGGAGTAAGAGATGTTAGTGTGAATGAAGTCCACGAGACCACGTCAGACATACTACAATAAGTCCTGATCCCTGATCTCAGCAGCTATCCCGTCTCTTCCCTGCGGCATCCACTGAAAACGTCATACATTCGCCTGCCGTACCTTTTTCTCATTTGTCTTTACAGCGATCAAGACGAATCCGCAATGTTTCAGCACGTTGAGCTTGTGAGAATCGGGCTATCGGCAGAAGTGTGCATTCTTCCCTTCGTGCTAAGGAGATGTTTCTGCTAGATACCAGAAATGACTATTTTAAGATCCTAGCGGGGGCGGACCGGGAGAGCTTTGCGCTGCGCTTGCTTTCAGTGAACCTCAATTAATCGATTTTCGAGACCCTCCACCTCCAGAAACGTTTCAGTCGATTGAGCCAATACCGAATCGATATTACTTCCCTCATTCAGTCTTCACGAAGTTCAGTTAAATAGCTGGAAATATGTCCCTCATCAGAGCCAGACAATTTCTGCCAAGCTTTTCCAAGGATCACAATAACATACTCCGATGAAGACTCCGATCGCTCTCCTTTTCCTCGTTGGCACCGTCGTCGCATGGGGCCCTCCCAGAGGCAAGCATACTCCTGACACCTTTTCCAAGTTTCAATTAACAAGATCTCCCAGACGAATCCCACCCAAAAAACGTTTTTCTGCAAAAGAGATGCGTCGGAGAAAGTAGTAAGTCAAGTTTCGTTTCGATCCCATCAAGAAGCGTAATCGCCGTTCCCGAACTAGATTTTTTAGTTTTCTTTAAGGGTGCTGTCCACCTTCTTGCAACAACTTGGGGTGCTGTGCACCATACAAATGCCATAGTCTCCCGGCTTTGGGTGGTGCGGAGGAAGCCTCTCGGCATATATGTCAAAGAGCCTAGGAGAGACACCTAGCATGTCAATTTTCGCGCCGAGTAAAGTTAGAAGCGCAGCCGACGTTCCCGAACTGACTCTTTTTACAAAGGTTGCTGTCCTCCTTCGTGCAAGAACTTGGGGTGCTGCGCACCATACACATGCAGCACACTCCCGGTTTTCGGTGGTGGTAGTCAATCGGGACACACTGAACACTCATTGAACATGCATACTTGTGTAAGAGCCTAGGGGGAATCAAGGTCTAGGTAGATTGTTGCGCATCATGTCTGGACTGGGCACCTGCGTGAAATCCCAGTACCTGAAATTGATAGAAATGTGGGGTAGCATATCAATCAGCCCGAGTCGGTAGCGCAAAACCAAGCTTCCCCGGTGCGTGTAGCAGGCCTTCACTTGTGGTGGGCGGCAAGCAATTTAACCCAAGACTCTCAAATAACCCTCAAGAGCTTCTTTCTTCCCATTGCCAGTCTCGATTCAAGAGCTCGTCGTTGTGATCTTGGTAAATAAAGTGGAATATCCATGTGTTGCCTTTTTGATACCGGACCGGATCTACCTCCCAGCACCGTGGTTATGGGCCGCCGAATCGAGTATCCACAGGAGCATGTATGTGAGTGATTGTACTATGTGTTTCTCGTAAATGGTGGAGAAGTGTCCAAAATCTACACGCGCCTCGTATGTATCGATCGATCGCGGTGATAGGCGACGCATCTGATCGCTGTACGCGGTTGGATTCTTATCACCGTACTCTTTTCGTGATTACCATTATTGTAGCCGTAGAGAGATCTTCGCTGGATAGATGAAATCGATGGGGCATAAATCGAAATTTCGGGCGAGTTTTTACGATTTTTCGAAATCTGGTCGGGCTGGAAGGTATCGGTTGACGGAGACGACGATATGGATAATTACATAGTAAGATTACAGGTTTCGATCGTCCACAGTACGATCCCCACTCCCTAATCCCCGGATCCACCTTCTTGTCTTCGCCTGGAGTTGAGGTCGTTCTTGTCAACTTTGTGGGCTGCTGTGCCAATCCGCACAGTCCCAGCTACGCGATTCCCAAAATCGCGTCTCTGCTCTAGAGGTCAGGTAAGGTCATCTTCGTAAACCGTGCCAATAGAACCAATATCCTGAGTTATAACGTATCAATCCCGCGAAGTATTACGATCTTCGAAGCTCCATCTTCGATCTCAAGAACAAGTTGCACCACCTCCACCATCAAAACATCTCCTCTATCTTATCACGGTAAAATGAAAAGGCCCCGTTCCGCCATCATTAGATCCGGGGGATAATTAAGTACACCTCCGCAACATGAATCCCAAGTAATCGTATATAGGAGATGAGAATCGCACCTTCTGCCTCAACCTCCTCTCCAAAGTACCCATCAAACGACCAGCAAAATCCCGCATACCAACACACCAAAATGAAGATCCAATCCCTCCTCCTCCTCCTCGTCGGTATCACCACCGCCTTGGTCACCCCTCAGAACGGTATAACCCCTCAGCCCCCCAATCCCCCAGACCTCCGAACCTAACAAGAACCCCCCAGAGCAATCCTCCGACCTAGAAAACCTCTTCGAAAAGCGCAGCTGTTCAAGCAAAGGCCGTAAGTCTCCCCGTCCACCCCATCATCCACCCCAAGAAACGCCATCGACAATATCTAACCCATCTTCTTTTTTCCTTACAGAACCATGTGCACCCCAAGTGCCCATCCCATGCTGTTCCGGCACTGGTCTCGTATGCAGCCAAGCTGGTATCTGCAAATAGGCGGGAGGAGAAGCGGACGTGCCCAACTGAAGGTGTTAGCGGACCATTGGTGGCGGAGCAAATCAATGGAAGCCCGGGTGGACGGAGAGGCGGAATGTACACAGCAACCTTACGCAAGATAAAAAAAAAACCAAAACACTCGTTTATATTAAGCTAACAATGCAAGTATCCGACTGAACACTTTTGCGCGATTTAAACTGACAACGTCTTTCTTTCTGTCTTTCTTTCTACCTTTCTCTTCGTCTGATGGGCCTGTTCCCGGCTGAAATGAACGCCCGCAAGACATCCCGTGATGATGACAACGCCATCGCTCAAGTTTTCCGTCTCCCAACGCCTTACTCTTAAGCTTTGAGTAATTAGACTCCGTGACTTAACGCCTGGCTCTTGGTGTCGCTCCTTTAGCATTTGCATGCGGACGCACATGCTGAGGTTGGGTCCGGGCAAGCTTCCTTGCACGCGCAGCTGGATTGTACTGGCGGAGGCATACTCACAGGAGCTGGTGGTGACGGTGGTGATGGAGGCGAGGGGATGCAGTTTGATTTGCATGCGTGGTCCCAATGAGCGCACTTATCGCAAGAGCATGGCGGACTCTGAATCGGGTGAGGAGGCACAACGTGAGATACCGGTGGTGGTGGTGGTGGTGGTGGTGGTGGAGGAGGAGGAGGAGGAGGAGGAGGATGATGAGGAGGGGGATGATGAGGAGGAGGATCAAAGGTCGGCTTTGGGGGTTCGTGATGAGGAGGCGATGTGGTTGTGCATGGAGAAGAGGTTGGAGGTGGAGGAGGGATCGAGCTGGAGGTTGGAGGAGGGTGGTGGCAGCTCTTATGGCACTCTGCGTCTCCGTGGGCGCACTCTGCACAAGGGCATGGGGCCTTCGGCGATGGAGGAGGAGGCGGCACGTATGTAGGCGAGCTGTAGGTTGTTGGATCAGCATGGTGGCAAGTCTTACAACCCACTGATTTGAAAGACTTTAAAGTAGAGTGGATCTCAATGTAAGTCTCTGGGACGGCTGTCGGCTTCTTGTGATAGGTGTGAATGGTCTCAGTCTCGACAGCCGTCATTGTCTTGCTGATGACGTAGGACTTGGTCTTGGAGACAACAAAGCTCTTTGTCTTCTCAGTCAAGAAGGTAGATGGAAGATAAGTCTGTTTGAACTTGAGGGTAGAGCGGGTCTCGGTCCAGCTGTGCTGGACATAGGAGGTCTTGGTGTAGCAGTACTTGTGACACTCGAAGTCTTGCTTGGGGCATTCGTCGCAGCAGACTGCTCGATGGTTGTCAGCGCTAAAGGTTCCCCGTGAGATGGCAGAACATACCAGAAGGGGTGGACGTGGGGACAGGGGGTTGAGTGCAGCTCGAGCAGACGTCAATCTCCTTGACGACCTCCTTAGTGACACAGGCGGCCTTGCATTTATGGTCTTCTTGTGGGCAGCTTTCGCATGCAACCTTGTTCTGCTCGGAACGCTTCCTGTCGCCTTTCCCATGCTTGGAAGAAGAAGAAGAAGTGGCAGTGGCAGTGGCAGAAGCAGAAGCAGTAGCAACGGATGTAGCCTTTGTGCAAGCAAACAGGCATTCGTGGTCCTATAGTCATGTCAATATAGCGTCAAGCGATGTTCTCGGTTTGTTGAGCATACCTGTGGCTTGCAGTCCGCACAGGATGGCTTGACGGCTTGGGATGATGTCACAGTCACGGTCTTGGCCTTGTCGTAGCATGTTGCCTTGCACTGGGTGTCAGATGGTCTGCAGTCGTCACAGCAGACTGGCGAAGGAGAAGGGGTCTCGCTGTGGTGAGTCGTGGTGTGACTGGTCGTCTCCGTGGACTCCTTGTGATGAGTCGTGGTGTGAGTACGGGTATGCGTAGTCTTCACATCTTTCATACTAGTCGGCTTGGGAGGAGCTGGCTTTGCAAGACAAGTGGCCAAGCACTCCAGGTCCTCGTCGTGACACTCTTCGCACGGGCATGGAGCCTCCTTGGAGTGAGTTGGCTTGGGAGGAGCTGGACTCTCGAAGCAAGAATCGTAGCAGATTTTATCACCCCATGCACACTCATCACAGGCGCATGGTGAAGGACTTGGTACTGGCGGGATTGATCTAGACGCCGAGTAGCATGTGTTCTTGCAAGCTGTTACATTGGGCTTCTTAGGACACTCCTCACATGGGCACGGCGTGGGGCTTGGTGGCGGTGGAATTTTGGTCGAAGTCGTGCAGCTTGTGATCTTGGAGGTCGCAGGCTTTGTGTGAGACGTCTTCTTGCACCCTGGTACATCTGGCTTTCCTGGGCACTAGTTTGTTGTTAGGCATGCCAGGCCACTATCGACCTCAGGAGAACTCACCTCTTCACAACCGCACGCAGGGGATGATGATGCTGGATGATGAGTGATGCTGACAGGAGCTGGCGGCGGGATTGGCTTGCAGTCTCCCTCTATGCTAACATAGACGCACTTCTTTTGGTCTGGAATGGTGTATTTGTAGATATTCCACTCGTTGTTGTCGTTCACTGGACATGCAGCGAAATCGCAGATGCCATCGTGTGCCAATTTACCGTCTTTGAGGGTCCAGCCAGGAGTTCCTGACAGAGTTAGTTAAGGTGCCTATCGGTTCATACGAACTACTCACCGGCTTTTCCTTCGTCACACTGGATCTGGTATGGAGCTTGAGTAATGATGCATCCTCTTCCGTGATCATCTTTAAGCGTGCCTGTGGTCTGATCAAGAGTGAACTTTGTTGTTGGGTAATGACCGCCAACACGGCACTGTCCATCACCCAACGAGCCAATGGAGCCATGGACACCGCCGTGAACCTTCATCTCAAAAGAGCACTCGTTTCTCTTTAGGATCGCTGCTGAAGCCCCTAGGCCGAAGGCCAGAGAGGTAGCTGCGTATCTCATTTCGAATGGAAACACAGCAGAACGATAGAATTGACAGAGAGGAGGAAGATGAGTTGCTTGAAGAGATAGACAACGAACTCGAAAGGTACCTTATACGGTGCTATACAGAGTGGAGGTAACGAGAGCATTATGGCTCATTGGTACACCGAAGCGTTGACGTTGGTAAGAACGTCGTCCCCCATGATTACCTGAGGAGTAACCAAGGTTTGGGAGAGCTGATTGAGAAGGCTACTGACTACTGTTGTTTGGTCCACGATGATTTTCACCGTTGGCAGGCTCGGATTCCATTTTGCTATGTGCTTCTCGGTTTATATGAACAACTTTCAACGAGCATGCTTCTGCTGGGTAGTAATTCACGAACTTGTACTTGTTCAATACTGTCCATCGTTGAGTAGCGGCAAATATCATGATATGGCATGAGCTCTGGGTCGGCTTGACGTTGGAGTTGATGCCCCTGAATCGGCCATAATGGCTCTGCTGAGTTGTGTCCCCACTAGCTAGTCTCCGGGGACCACAGAGGTGGAGATATCAAAACGGTACCTGAAGAACCACAATTCGAAAGCTGGATCGCGTGAGGCTCGAATCGACCTAGGCACATTAATGGTTTCTCAACAACGCTTCTGTACATGTCGCTGTCAGGATGGATGCCATGGAACGGCAGGTTACTTGTCGTCAGAAGCGGAAAACAATAAGTAAGCATACCAAAGTTGGACACCAGCCAGGAATCAATGACTGTCAGACGTTTTGGCGAGTATTGCACACAAAGCACCTGTCAACGAAACGAGGTCATGCTGTAAGGCTCCTGTCATTGATGGACGCTGTACGTCCGTGACCGGAGCGAAGAGACACAGTAGGTGGGATGGCTGGAGCAGAATATTCCGTCAACTGTCAAGGGATTCAAGGGTGGCAGTGACAGTGACACAGTCGTTGCGGTCTGGACTTGTGGGCAGTTGAAACACTTTGAGATGCGGAAGTGTGTGCGAAGTTTATGATGATCAATTTCCGAAAGTGGTACCCGTCACCAAGATAGAGAGAGGCCCTCTACGGAGGTACTCAGTACTGTGTTAGTTCTGCTGGTATGGATGGTGCTGGCTGCATCTTCATTTCCGCCGGGGACACTGCACACTGGAATCACTGGACTCCACTACACACTACTGTGGCACTGCACACTGCACACTGCATACTGCACACTGGCAGACGATGCACACACTGCACACTGGCAGACGATGCACACTTGCCCCGCCTGTATCATACAATACTTCTACTGAGCTCGACGGAAGACCATATAGTACTTCAACAGTCCCGCATAACCAAAGATCCTCTGGCCTCGTCTGCTGAAGCCAACTTGAAAGTCTTGCTCATGGTAGCACCGCGCAGCCGCACAAACACAGTCGACTGACGCTTTGGCAAAAAGGAACCCCCTAGGATAGATGTTGGTTGCTTTTGACCCAGGTGCCCGGCTTTGATATTACTACGACCAATGTGACTTGGGCAGACCGAGTCCCATGGAGTCTGAGACCAGTCCCTTGAAGTCCGAGACCGAGTCCCTTGGAGAGTTTGATGCCCAGGGCCCAGGGCCAGAGGGCATGGAGCCGTGGACGACCGGGGACACACTGCTATCTTTATCTCTACCATCACCTTTTCACCTTGCCCCACGTCATTGGAGGTGAGGTGTTCTGCCCAGTGGAGGGAAGCCCTTGTTGCAGAAGTCGGCGATGGTCTCTGAGTGGACGAATCCAAGGCGGGCATTCTGTTTCGAGAAATGGTGAGGCGGCGAGCAGCCCAATGCCGGCTGGGAGGTATTTGCGCGCATGAGGTGTTTTTGCCCAAGACCTTTCACTTTTCACCCAAGTGGTCCGTCAGGCTCTCACAAATTGGCCTTGTTCGGCATACAGCCTCCGCATTAAATGCCATCCGTAGTAGTAAAACTGAATATGTAGAGGCACTGGTAGCCACTCACCGATGCTCCCTCCTCCCTCAACCACGGTCAACCATCACTGGTGCTTCAAGTTCTCCCTCGCCTTCCACGCCATCTGACCCCTACAAGCTTACGGAGTACCGAGTGCATACTGTGTACTGTGTACGCCTTTCCAAGTCTCCCCAGCATCTGCACCTTTCCTAGGTACTACCTACCAGCATCTGCAGCCACCGTCGTCATCGCTCACATCCCACTTTCGCACCTCGTCAACGACGAATCTTGATCACATCTTTGCCTAAACTGTTCATTACCCAGCCCTCTCTTCGATCACCTTCTCCTACACTTCTTCCACTACATTTTCCTCCACATACCCCAATCCCTCCATCCTAGCATCGAGACTATATCGCTCGGCAATTTCACCGCCATGTCCCGCTTCCGTTCACCCACTCTCGACTACATCGACGAGCCTCAGCGATGGGATCGTGACAAGTTCGAACGATTCAGCAGAGGCCCGCCTCCTCCACCTAGAGGTCCGCCAGGTTACGACCGAGAGGAGCTTGAAATAAACATCGAACGAGATCGCTACCCCCCGAGAGGACCTCCCCCCCGCGTTGCCGAAAGACCTCCTCCCCGCAGCCGTTACGAAGAGCGAGAGCGATTCTACGATGAAGATCGACTCCCACCAAGTCGAAGACGTCCAGATTTTCTCGATGAACCGACCCCCGCTGAAATTGCCAATCGCGCGTTGGCGCCATATCGACGCCGTCCCATTGTAGAGCGAGAACCATCTCCTCCAATGAGGCGTCCATCAAGGCCAGGTTTTCTCCGTCGCCAATCATCTCTGGATACCTTCGACAGACGTGCCATGCCACGCTATGGAGACGAATACAGAATTCCGCCAGAAGTACCGATTCCGCTTCCCATTCGTCGGCCACGCTCTCCTCCTCGCAGGAGATATCAGGACGAGGAAATCGAGGAGACTCGATTCAAAGAAGGCCCCGGATATGAAGAGTACCGCGACATTCGTGTTCGCCGTGAACGACGCGGAGGTGGACGTAGTCGCAGCCGTGCTGCTACATCGATTCGAAGTGCCAGTTCTGGTTCTTCCAGCTTTGAAGAGATTGCTGTGGAAGCACCGGAGCCGCCCAAGGCTCCTGAACCGCCGAAGATCGGGAAAAAAGGAAAGACCCGCATGCCCAAGAGATTGGCACACAAGAAAGCCGTTGCGGAGCTGGGCATTCCATTTGAAGAGGAAGATGACTTCCTTATCATTCAGCGTGCTCTAGCCAAGGAGAACATCGACGAAATCATCGAGAAGAGCAAAACATATAAAGAAGGTAAGTTCTCCGCTCAGTCCCCGACAGCACTCGCATTAATTTCGTAGCAGAGAAAACAGTCTACAAATACGAAGGCGGCGAAGAGGTCAAAGAAGAAAAGAAGGAGGAAAAGAAAGAAGAAGCTCCTCCCCCTCCTCCTGGTAAGAGATCACGAAATGGTAAACAAGATACCAGCTAATATTATCAAAGCCCCAGCCAGTGCCGCCCCAGCCCCTCCACCTTCCGCTCCAGCCAGTGCAGCACCACCGCCACCCGCTCCAGCCAGTGCTGCCCCTCCACCACCCGCTCCAGCCAGTGCTGCACCTCCCCCTCCCGCTCCTGCATCGCACCACCCTGGTGAAACCGTCATCAAGACGACCACTACCATTCTGGAAGGAAACCCGCCTCCTCCACCGCCTGGCACTCATCGTGGACCTTCTCCAGCCCCGTCAGTAGCAGCCAGTCACCGAACTCATAAATCAAGTCACCACGACCACGAAATTGTGGAAGAGAGACACTACTCTGAGGAAGTTGGCGGTCCATTGATGCTTGTAGACCGTGGCCGCCAGTCCGATCATGAAATTCGACGTGAAATCAAGGCATTAGAGGCAGAGCGCCGCGCTCTCAAACTTGAGCGCGAGGCAGATGAGAGGAGATATCAGGCTGCGCTGATTAGAGATGGAGATTACGAAGTCATCGAACGTGTCGACACGTATGAAAGGCCTCGAGAACGAACACGAGCTCGATCTGTTGTGAGGGTGGAAAAAGATAGAAAGGGTAGGTTGGCTCTGGTCAAGTCGACTCACTGATCTCTTCCTACCCAACTTCTTCTTGCAATGGTTGGTGTGCGGATCGGTTTGCCATGAGCTGGGCTGATTATCTTCTAGTGCGACGATCTAAGTCTAAAGCGCCTAATCCGAAGGCAGTAGCATTTGCCATGTCCACACTCGCTTAATTTGTGGATCAGAGTCTGAGCGGCTTATTTTTTACAATGGCTTTCTTCCTATATCATATTTGGTACTCGCGCATGGTGTTTATATGATGAACATTTTGAATATATCTTTGTCAACAGTGTGTTCCAAGCAAGCGAAAGTATGGATACATAGCAGCGGTGTTCATTGGCTTGGTATCTGTATTCCTTCATCTGAATGGCTTGCGTTTGTCTATAGATTACCATAATGAAAACATTGTCCTTCAGCTACCATGGTTTTGAGCGGTACTGCTTGCCCGGCGAGCCCGCAATTGAAGTTCCTCCACTTCAAAGCTCGAATTGATTTAAGCTCGTTCTCGATGGGCTTCGCTAAACTTTTGGCAATCCAAGTCCAGAAAGGTGCTGGGAATTCGTTAATTATACCAATGTCCGGCCAACGAACTTGTCATGAAATTACGGCCTGTGTGTAGTGTGTTGGTAATTTGAGAGAGGTGAGAAAACAAGCAATATCCATTGGCAACCAACCGCATGCACATACACAACTCAGTAGAATTATGGATTGCTGTGCCAGGTACATAGTATCATTTTTCACGCCCCTGGATTACTCACCCTTTCGACCAAAGCAAGCAAGATCAACATTCGAGGAAATCACCCGCAAACCCCGTCCCGACTGAGGGAAGCCAAGGGACCAGATTCCATCTCTCACGTCTCCTTCAGATCTGCTGGAAATCGGTTGGGTGGATCTTTTTGGCCAAGCTGCGGTTTTGGGGCGTTGGGTTGTGTGTTTTGGGTTGTGGTGAGATGGATTGGAGTTTGGAGTGTAGGTTGTGGTTGGAATATGGGAGGTTAAGTGAGAGATGGAAGGGATGGATTGGTGAGGTGAGTGGGTTGGTTCCATTGGGTGAGGTGTGTATTGTGTATCGTGCCGCCGGGTTCGCAATACCCAATTCCCTTTGTGGCATAACGTTTATTACATGAGATGTTTGATTTGCAGTTCAGAAACAGTGGTATCCAGCTTTTTTTTTGCGCTTGTCGATTTGATTTCCTGGCTGGGCTTCTATTTCTTCGTTTCTGCTCTGTTTTGACGTGTCTGGGCCCGGTTTCTCGAACCCTACTCTCTGTTCTTCGCTTCTTCTGCTTTGTTTTTGAGATGTGCTATCTTTCTTTTCAGGATCATGTACTTGTCTACTTTGGGTTTGTTCTTATTATACCAGTTCCGTCAGTGGGGAAAAGGACCGCATCCTTTCCCGACTTGGAAGCTGACTAGCTTTGAGTATACAAGCCGTATTGAGGTATGAACTCGATCTTGAAGAGGGAGAGAGAGACCACCGGAGTAGATCCCAGGACATTGACGATCTGTCGAGTTTCGCTCGAAAGCTGATCTGTGCAGAATGCTTAAAACTACTATCTTTGATGCTGTGCCATAGTCTCTATGAAAGCTGGCGTCGCATCCTCGCCCTTATCGATACGCACAGATACACTCCCACTCCCCTTCATCTACGACGCGTCTCTCAACGCGTGTGGCAAATCTTCGAGTCTTTTCATCCTCGAGTCTTTTCATCCTCGAGTCTTTCCATCTTCGAGCCTTTTCATCCTCGAGTCTTTTTATCATCGAGTCTTTCTTTCGAGTCTTTTCGTCCTGAGTCTTTTCGTCCCGAGTCTTTTCGTCCTGAGTCTTTTCGTCCTGAGTCTTTTCTTCCCTATCTCAACCATCCCGATCAGTTCTTGCTGTTCGGATAACAACACGTAACAGCAGAAACTGAGCACAGTTGCAGATTACAATGTCCCTCTACCTCAAAACGCCTCCAATATTGCTCTAAGGAAATTGAGGTTGAGATGCATGACGCCTGGCTGACGAAGAATGTCAATGATGCAGCAGCAATCGATATTGGTTTTGAGACCATTCACCCGTCGCGGCCTCTTGGTGATTTGGATTTCTTTATTCTTGAACAAAGCTCATTTATGATTGAGGCGATTGCCCGATGCCTTTATGATTCAGGGTACTTCAATTGCAAATCTGACCATAGTTTGAGCGGACAACTCATCTAGGGCTGGTATCGTCAACAAGTGCAACTCAAGTGGATGTCTCAGTCTCCGTGACTGGCGAAGATCGCAAGTCCCATTCAGAATCCGACATCTCTTGTTGGTTTGAGGCTTGGCTGCATCAATCGCAGTCCTGAGATGTCGGAATGAAGCTTCCTTTACCTCTGAATTGGAAGTCAATCTTTCAAAGCTGGACGATAGGCTTGTTCGTGAGTTTTCAGGGCTTTTGATTCCTTAGGTAGTCAGGAAGCCTAGTGGCTTACCCCACCAATTCAATCCCTGGCACCCCGCACCGGGACCGAGCCGCTGCCAGCCAGCTTCTTGAGGTCGAGGTTGTCTTCAAGAGCAACAACCAACACTATACAATGCATTGTGATGCTCGAAAATAATGATACTGGATGTAGTGCGTAGAAAAGCACTGCCGTCTTTTCTGAAACTATCGTTAACATATGCCCGCCGAGGTATCTTAACTCAAGCCTCTATTCGCGGACCAACGGAGGTAAACTTTGCTTCTTATAACAGAGAATCATGCTGACTCCAAGCTCATAGCCTGCATTGCTCGAGCAAACTGTTGGACAACAATTTGCCGAGATTGTATCGAAATATGGCGATAGAAGAGCGTAAGAACTCGCGAGCAAAGTAGGAGAGCTGACCATTGTTGACAATTGAAACAGGGTGATATCCCGACATCAAAATAAAATATTGACCTACGATCAATTGGATCTAGATAGCAATGCTTTGGCTCGAGGTTTGGCCAAACAAGGGGTCAAGAAGGGAGATCGATGCGCCGTAATGCTTGGGAATAATGTGGAGTTCGCAACAGTAAGATTCAGCTGGTGATCAATCTTGGGAACAAAAAACTGACGCTCCCAGGTTACTTACGCGCTCTTCAAACTTGGTGCCATACTGGTCCCTTTAAATCCGGCCTTCAATAGCACTCAGGTCCAATCTGCCTTGAACCATCTCACAGCAGCCCACCTCATCATATCAACGGAGACAAATCTACCGCGGAAGGCTCCGAGATCCAATCTTCCTCTGTTTAAAGAGCTGATTCCCAATCTTCATAGCTCGAGACTAGTGTCAGAAAGCGTACCATCATTGCTAAACCTCATCATCGTTGACAATTCAGCCGGTCGTTTTGAAACATCAACGAGCCAGCCGTTTCTCGCAGCAGCTCAATACCAGGATGTTCTCGAAGATGGCAGTTCCGGAACCGCACTTTCGGACCAGAACCTGGATCCCAACGAGGTAGTCAATATCCAATTCACCAGCGGAACGACCAGCATGCCAAAAGCAGCGATGCTCACCCATCGGAATATCCTCAACAACGGGAATAGTATAGGCTCCAGAATGCTTTTGACGCCCGATGATGTCGTCGTATGTCCTCCCCCACTCTTCCACTGCTTCGGTTGTATCCTGGGATACATGGCAACAGCAACCCACGCCTCAGCAATCGTCTTCCCATCCGAATCATTCGATCCCGTAGCAACACTGAAGGCAGTACAAGAATACAAAGCCACGGCTTTATACGGTGTCCCCACCATGTTCATCGCTGAGCTCGAACTCCTGGCCTCAGGTGCAATCCCCCGAACCGGTCTCCAACATCTAAGAACCGGCATAGCAGCGGGCTCGTCTATCCCTGCTGAACTGATGCGGAAATTGCACCGTGATCTTCATCTGACGGAGTTGACGATTTGCTACGGGATGACGGAAACGAGTCCTGTTTCTGCAATGACTACGACGGATGACCCGTTGGATAAGAGGATTGACTCTGTAGGAAGGCTACTGCCACACGTGTCAGCTAAAATAGTCGATCCAAGTAACTGGTCACGTATCCTCAGCGTCGGCGAGAGAGGCGAATTAGCTGTGAGCGGCTATCTAGTTATGAAAGGCTACTGGGGCGACGAACGAAAGAGTGCCGAAGTCCTCGTTCCCGACGAAGGTGGTGTAATATGGATGCATGTAAGACCATTCCTTTCGTTAACATTTCCTCTCAATCCTGCCTTGAGATGCCAAAGCAGCCCTCTCCCCTACTTCTAGAACTAACACATCCCCTAGACTGGCGATGAAGCCTCCCTCGACTCCGACGGATACATACGCATAACCGGCCGGATAAAGGACCTGATAATCAAAGGCGGCGAAAACATCCACCCCCTCGAAATAGAAAACTGTCTCCTCTCCCACCCCTCCATCAGCGAAGTCTCCGTCGTCGGTCTCCCAGACGAGAGATATGGAGAAGTGGTCGCCGCATTTGTGATTCCACGACAAGGACTGAAACTCCAGGACGCCGAGCAGAAAAAAAGCATCGCCAATACCGTGGACGCGGTGACCGTCTTAACGACGCAAGAAGTCCGAGAATGGGTCCGAGAAAAACTAAGCCATCATTTAGTCCCCAAACATGTATTTTGGGTCGATGAGTATCCCAAAACAGCTTCTGGAAAGATTCAGAAATTCAAGCTGCAGGAGATGGGTTTGGGATTGGTTAGGGAAGGAAAGGGGGTCTGAAGAAGGATATAGTAAGATACATCATCACAAGAAAGTCTTGGTTAATTGAAAAGCTAGATGAATTGACAGACTGATCTTGCTTTCACAACGCAAGAACCAACAACTAAGATGAGGAGAGGGAAAGAAAGGGTAAGCTATCCGACTTATCATTCAAAGACTTGAGTAACCTGGTCTCCCACCATCAATGCTGAAAAAGAAATCTTCGTCGTATAATGCTGCGATGTTGGGAGTCTTCCTTTCGTCAAAACAGGCCAGGGTGTAGTGGGTTATATGCATTAGAACCACTGAATCGGCACCTTGGAACGCGGTCAGACGTACATTTACATAAAGTAGGTATCCTGTCCACCGCATCTCTCATCACCCAACGCCATCCATTCCCACGACAAAACAAAGCAGCCCCCAGAGATAAAGAGAATAGCCCATCGCTATCCCTATCCAAGACCCGAGGACGTGTACCAACCGCCAGAGTGGCCCAAAACGTATTTATTGGAATAGATATCCAAGGATATCATTCATCGTCGTAATCATGCCGCATCCATCTATTCATGACTTCGTCCTTTCCAACATGCCAGTGCGAAGGCTTGTCGAAGCACCCTGGGGCATCTCTTTCCACTCCAAAGTAAATCTGTGACCGATTCACGGTCTATCCCAACGATCTTCTACTCCAACTCTTCATTAGGGAAATCTAAAAATCTGCAAAAGCGCTCTCATACCGCCGCGCAAGCTCGTCGGTGTATTTATCGCGTTGGTCCGCAGGTGCCTCAGGTTCATATTCATCGAAGTTCCTCGTGTCTGCCTTCCCTCTCAAATGTGGTACGATCGGACCATTGGCTCGTCGATGATATAAATCGTCCCAATTAATGCCATTGAAGAACGGGTGGGCTTTCACTGTTCTAGCACCTCCTGAAATGTTTCCAAGGCGTTTGCTGGTGTCTGGGATGCAGAGTTTGGAAATGAGATCGCGAGCATTGGGAGATAGGGAATGCGGGTATCGTATACGGGCCTCCACAATTCTGACGGACACTCCATGTTAGCACAAAGACAGTTTCAGCCAAGAGTAAACGTACTGCTCGTAGATCTTCATGGGATTTTGATCCCAAAATGGAGGCTGCCCAACCAGGAACTCATACACCAGGATCCCAAATGCCCACCAGTCGACAGCACACCCATGCCCAGTGTTTCGTATGACTTCAGGGGCAAGATATTCAGGCGTTCCGCAAAGGGTGTATGTCTCTCCTGTTGGAACCCGTCAGCACTGTCTCCTTTGCATGGGCACACATAAACCTACTATCCCAGATCTTCTTCGCAAAGCCAAAATCTACCAGTTTCAGATGACCTTCAGCATCAATGAGGATGTTTTCAGGCTTCAGATCCCGGTATGCAACACCTTCTTTCTCGTGTAGGAACTCGAGGATAAGTACTATTTCGGCGGCGTAGAATTGTGAGGTGGGTTCGTTGAAGCGACGTGCGCGGCGCAGATAGCTGAATACTTCGCCTCCTGGGCAGTAGTCAAGCTAAACACACATCAGTCGATTATTGGGTGTGTAGAGGTAAGGATATGTACCAGCATGTATAATGAATCGTGGTCTTGGAAACTGGAGATCAGGGTGGTTATGAAGGGATGGCCAGCAACTCCAGCCAGGACGTTTCGTTCGTTGCGAACATGCTCGACCTGCTTCAGGCGAATAACTATGGAAGATGTTAGCCATCAATTGGGAAAACTGATGCCACGGGATGCAGTCAATACCGTCCGTCTTGCGCAGGATCTTGAGTGCAAAGACACTGTCCTCGCCCTTATGCTTGTCTTTATGAAGTCGGGTGAGCCATACTCGTGCAAAGGTGCCTAATCAGACCATGTCAGCGTGCGATTGTGTTATAGAGAGGCAAGACATGGCGCACCAGTGCCCAACGTCTTGATCAATTCGAAGTCGTCGAGGCGCAGTTGATGCGAAGAATGGCCGATTTTCTTCAGTGCAGGATCCATGGCGAGTTGCGCAGGACTCATGGTTCGCGTCTCGTCCTCCCACTGTGATATAAACTTCATCTCTTCTTCATGGGCCATCATGTCGTCCTTGGTCTCGCGCCTCGGCGACTCGGTGTCCTTGGGAGGGCTCTGCGTAGCATTGTCCTTATCGTTGGTGGAGGTTTCATCGTGGCTACGCAGCTTCGAGGGGAGGAGGTGTTTGACGGCAGACGTGACTGCCATTGCTGTATATCGCTCTCTCTGCCCGCGGAAAGATGGACGGAATGGGACGTGCAGAACTGGAACTACACGGTATGGAAGAAGGGATGGGAAGCCGCGAATCAAGTCATATCTGGCGGGAAGGTTGAGAACGGAAGCTCATGAAGAAGTCAATTGAACATGGTACAACGACAACAAAGCTGGTACAGCTGTAGTTCTATGCGGGTGTATTTGTTTACAGAAGTCAAGAGGTTGTCGTGGTCGTCGGCTGTCCGCCGGGGGTTTCATGATCGACTGAGCCAGCACCACTGGCAGCTCGACTCGGTGAAGGAAGAATGCGTCATGTCACAAGGGAATCAGCCAGGCGTCCCATGGGGAATAGGGACTCTCCCTGCACTTTGCAACCACAAAACCACCATAAATGCCATGGATACCTGCACACAGTCTCTAGCCAGACATGTTCCATCTGCTGGTGTGCTTCCCTCATTCCCATCGTCATGCACGCCTACAATCATCGGTGCAATTGCCGACGCTGGCCGCCCCCGGATCCTGGACGTGCAACGGTCATATCCAGAGTTGAGGACCCGAGCTAAACGTCCAACATTTCTCAGCCCCTAAAGATAACCTGAACCCCGTATGAATTTTCTTCGGCAATTGATGGCGATGCGTTGCCAGCAAGTCAGCAATCGAATCGCCAAAATTCCATCGATACGAACTGTGGTGTGAAAACTTGAATATGACCGTATTCTCCGATCTTTAGAGCAGACGATGAGGAGAAGGCTGGTGATTTGTCGCACTCAGCCTATAGTTGTAGTCTGAAAACTTTGACATTTGAGGGACAGAGGTCGTATTCCGTTGCTTGGTTGACTGCCGGTATGATTTACTGAAGAAAGGAAATGTGGTGGCAAATGAGGAACCGTCGATAAATCTGATGTGCTACTTCTGTCTAACAATAAAATACAGGGCAAACAATACAGGGCAGACGAAGTAGCTTTGGTATTCTTGAATAATATTAGTCCCATCCGTCGGTTACTATCCTGCCACTGGTAGGAAATAACAGCACTACTCGTGACAAACGACGCTTTTATATGCCGCTCAAACGCCGGTACAATGTATTGTCTACGATCAATTAAGATAACTCGTGGCCATATGAGATTCGATTCGGTGGTATCAGCTCTGTATGAGCTGCTCATGCTGTAGCGCGCGTATTCATGATCAGACCGACAATCAGCCTGGTTTGTTGTTAGCATTTCCGACATGTGCCGTCGCGCACGAAGCTGCGTACCCATAAAGACCCAGAACCTCTCCAAAAATCAAGATCAAGACCATGCCGACGAAGATCCTCGATTGCTGCATGTATGATCGCACGCCATAGTCTCCTACGATGCCAATCGCATATCCTGCTGCTAGCCCAGCGCCTCCTACAGACAGTCCACTTCCCAGATGCATAAATCCCATGTATAAGCTGTAACTGTCGGGACTTAGATTTCCTGCGATGAGGACGGCAATAACGAGGGCGTAGACGGCGATAATTCCAGACATGACCACAGGAATGAGAGACTGCGGTGTTGTTCAGCGCTCGCCACCATGATTTCGGATCGCAAGACGATCGCACCTTCATGATCAAATCTGGTCGGTAGTTTCCGATACCAGCAATTCCAATGCCTGACTTTGCAGTCCCGAATGCGGCTCCTGCACCTGTTGGTATGGTCAGTACTTCGCCGCCTGACGCTCCAAGATTCTGCAAACGTACATCCTAGGATCATCTACAGTGAAAATATTAGCATTTGGTCATAGATGCAGATTTGGTACGACGCAAACTTACAGCAGCAGAAATGCCGGCCTGTGTAGATGTTAGCTATCTGATATGCTTAGATGGAGCTCCACATTGACGTACCATGCTGAAGAAGGGCGCAAACTTGGGGGCATACTCGCTTTCGGCCATGATGGTGATGTGTTGGCAATGGTATGGTTGGCAGTTGTTCGGTGATGTTGTGTAGGTGAAGGTAGTGGATAGAGATGGGATGGAGTTTGCCAGAGGTAAAGCTAGTCACGGGTAGTTCGTGGTGGTCAGGACGAGTGAACATACCCAATACGAAAGAGATATCTCCGCAGCGACATCTCGCCAAACTCAATTCAATTGCCCGTACATATACATACGCCCCCGGAGTCACCCATCGGTGCTGTAGGTAGCCACAACTCAATACAATTCCGCCCACCCTCCGCCGGGCACGCCATAGCAACGGCTGAACACTGCATCCACGCTCGAACCACGCTTGATGCCACACTGATGCGCCCAAGCCCTGCTGACCGACCCAACTGAAGGCGATTGACTGGGACGCGTAAGAGCCGACTACAGCACAGTCGCGAAGATGGCGGGCAGAGAATATGGAGGACGGGAAGCAGCGTTCGCGAACATCTTTGGGCAAGCGCCTCCACCAGGACGAGCCGGAGTGACTCCAGGAAGGACGCAGACCATGGGAGCAGATCCCTATCAACGCTCCCAGACCATGACCTCGCAGTACGAAAGAGCTCCCCCAATCCGCAATCACAGCAACTACCACCAAGGTCCTCCCGGTGGTCCTGCTCCCCCTCCTCAAAACCCGTACAATCATCCACCAGGAGGACAACATAGAACTTTCTCTGCAGGACAGCAGCTCCCGCCGCAGCGCCAGTACCAGAGTCAGCCTTTCAATCCCCAGCAGCAACCACAGCAGCAAAGATACTACCCACAACAAGGTCAGGGAGGACCACCACCACGAATTCCTCCCCATTATCAACCTCCACGGCTAGGACAGCCAGGTCCAGGGCCGGCTCTCGCTTCAGATCCCTTTCGCTCACAATCACTGGCAACTTTACGCCCCCAGATGCAACAACCCGGTCCAGGTAGCTACAACAACATATCTCCTGCTCACACCTTTCGACAGCAACAATATCACCCTTCACGCACCCCACAAGGAAGGGTTGTGCCGGAAAGGCCTGACGAACGCACAATGTCCATGTCATCCTATTCCAGAGATCAGCACCACACCCAAACTATGAGCGGCAGAGTCATTCCGGATAGGCAACGCATGTCCAATGACACAGTCTCCACTACAGATCGCACCTCCCATGGATCTATACCGCAAACTCCACATAGCCCACAAACAAAGGGAAGGACTCCGAGTCAAAGCAGTACTCATCAAGCCCGGACAATGTCCATGGCATCAACAGTAGTCTCGCCATCGGGAGAACGCTCAGATTCCATGGTGAAGGCTAATGGGATTGCGAAATCGGACAGCCAGCGGACGGGATTTGTAGCCTCGAAAAGAGCTCCTCTTGTGTACCCAGCTCTGTTGTCCAAAGTCGCGGATTGCTTCAGAAACAACATTACTTTGGGCGATCAAGCCAAAGATGGATTGGACTACAAGAATTCCTTCACTGGAGAAGAGGCAGTGTCTACGATTTCTTTCATTATCAAGACAACGGACAGAAACCTTGCTCTCCTGCTTGGTCGTTCACTGGATGCTCAAAAGTTCTTTCATGATGTCACGTACCAGCACCGCCTTCGCGACATGAAACATGAGATCTATCAATTCCGGGAAACGATCGTAGAAGATGACAGCACCGAGGTGAATGGCGTTTTTACCTTACTTACCGAGTGTTACTCTCCAACCTGCACAAGAGACACTTTGTGCTACTCTATTGCCTGCCCACGACGATTGGAACAGCAAGCGCGACAAGGTGCAAAATCGAAACCCCCAATGCTGAAGCAAGACGATGATGCTGCTATTCATGACGACCAGCTCGACGATACCACTAGGAAGTTGTGGATTCACACTGTTTCCAAGGAAATTGCCGATACTATTGATGACAAGGAGAAGAAACGACAGGAAATCATCTCGGAGCTGATGTACACGGAGCGCGACTTTGTCAAAGATTTGGAGTATCTGCGCGATTTCTGGATGAAGCCGCTTCGACAGCCGATGACTTCTCCCATCCCTGAACAACGCCGAGAACGCTTCGTGCGCACCGTCTTTTCGAACGCTCCAGAGGTCTACCAAGTCAACGCACGTCTAGCTGACCAACTGACGCGGCGACAACAGGAGCGTCCTATTGTCAAGAATGTGGGAGACATCTTTTTGGAGAACGTGCCTCGCTTCAAACCTTTTATCACATATGGTTCGGCGCAACTGTATGCAAAGTACGAATTTGAGCAGGAAAAGCGCGTCAATCCTGCCTTTGTACGATTTGTGGACGAAACGGAACGTTTGAAGGAGTCGAGAAAACTCGAACTCAATGGGTATCTCACCAAACCTACCACGCGCCTTGCGAGATATCCTCTGCTGCTCGATGGTATTTGGAAGAACACTGCAGACGACAATCCAGATAAAGAGGATATCCCCAAGGCCATCGCCATGGTCAGGAAGTTCCTCGGAGAGGTCAACGATGCCAGTGGTCGTGCTGAGAATCGCTTCAACCTCTTACAGCTGAGTAAGGAACTCAAGTTCCGTGCCGGCGAATTCGTTGACCTCAAGTTGACCGACGACAACCGCCAGCTTGTTTTCAAGAGCACGCTCAAGAAGACTCCTCAAGAACAACAAGGCGATATTCACGCATACCTTTTTGATCACGCGGTTCTGCTTGTTCGTGTCAAAACCGTGAACAAGAAAGAGGAACACAAAGTCTACAGGAGACCCATTCCGTTGGAACTTCTTGTTATCGCTGAGATGCATGAGATTATACCGAAAGTTGGCATTGTCCGACGCCCATCCTCCGGACTCATGGCCACCCGAACACAAACGATGACGGCCATGTCTAAAGACACAGCCAAAGCAGGGGGGTATCCGATCACATTCCGCCATCTTGGGAAGGGAGGATACGAGCTGACTCTATACTGCGCCTCAGCAATTCAGCAACAAAAGTGGATGGAAGCAGTCGACAAGCAGCAGAATGAATTGCGTCACCGCAGCAATGTCTACATCAAGGATAACCTTAGCGAAGGCTTCTTTAATGCGGCCACTCGCGTCAACTGTTGCGTGCCTATCGATGGTGGTCGAAAGCTTGTTGTTGGTACCGACAATGGAATTTACGTATGTGAGCGCAAGCCCAAGGACGCGTCAATCAAACCTCGCAGAGCTCTCGACATCAAAAATGTCTCCCAGATCGATGTTCTTGAGCAACACTCTATTCTTCTCGTGCTCAGCGATAAGACACTGTACTCTTACCCTCTCGAGTCGCTGAGCCCTGATGCAGGTCAGCCTGGTATCAGCAAACGAGGACGCAAGATCTGCCACGCCAATTTCTTCAAGTCGGGCGTCTGTCAGGGCCAGCAGCTAGTGTGCTGCGTCAAAACTTCTGCCCTCTCCAGTACAATTCGTGTTTACGAGCCAATGGACTCAATGACAAAGAAGTCAAAGAAATCAGGTTTCGCAAAAATGCTTGCTGGCAACGAAGATGTGCTGAAACCATTCAAAGTTAGTGATCATCCCTCCAGCGTCAATGTTTTCGGCATACACAGCTTCCGGGTTGACAAGCTATCTGGATGGAGATTCAAGGTTTGTGCCTTTGCGACTTGGCCGCTTGTGCCGATGATTACCTCTCATCATATCAATATGTCTATCGTCGCTCGTCACTTTGGCACTGTTCTTGACGCTCTGATGCTTCCATATCTGCGCCGACCACTTCGCTAACACATCATGCACAGGAATTCTACATCCCGACCGAGTCCTCGTCTATTCATTTCTTACGATCCAAGCTTTGTGTCGGTTGTGCTCGCGGTTTTGAAATCGTGTCCCTCGAGACATTGGAGGCGCAATCTTTGCTTGACCAGGCTGACACCTCACTTGATTTCGTTCAACGCAAAAGCGACAGCTCAATCAAGCCGGTCTTCATTGAGCGCATTCAGACTGAGTTCCTACTCTGCTACTCTGACTACTCGTTCTTTGTTAACAGAAATGGTTGGCGTGCTAGACCGGACTGGATCATCGCATGGGAGGGTAACCCTAACGCGTTCGCCATCTTCAACCCGTACATCCTCGCGTTCGAGCCGAGTTTCATAGAGATCCGCCACATGGACACTGGCATGCTCGTTCACATCATTACGGCCAAGAACGTGCGAATGCTTCACTCCAGCACCAGAGAGGTATGATCATGATTATGCGTGGTTCTCTCGAAGCTCCTGGGCTAACAATTCGTCAGATCCTGTACGCCTACGAAGATGAAATGGGCGAAGATGTCGTTGCGTCCCTCGACTTTTGGGGCAATGGCATACAACCACCTACTCATAGTAATTCGGCTCCAGATGTGCCCCATATCGAGAATGGCCGATAGCATGACCCACATTTTTATCCATAGCCTTGGTCACATTCCATTTTGTACGACTCTGTTCGCTAACAAGTCTTTCTTGTTGCAGGGTCTATGGTGGAAGCAATTTTCTCGGATCCTGCATGGCACACGGAGCCATTCTTGGACGAGGATACCACACAGGATCCGAATATCTCCGGCGCACTAAAAATTCACGTACCCTCAATTACAGAGAGCAAGACATGGCCTTGCTATACCTATGACAACATCAACGATCCTGCGAATTGGACCGTTACCTGGCCGTTGGGCTCCCACTCATTCACCATCGACCATGACACTGCGGTTGTTGACACATGCGATATTGACGATCAAGCATCTGTCCCTGAGCTCCAAGCTATCCCTGGTCTTTCTTTCGATCGCGAGGGCACTCCAGAAAGCGATGCAGACTCTGTCAGTCTCATGACCACAGAATCGAAGTCTTTCCTGGTCCTAGATCCTTCGAATAGAGAAAGGATGGATGTTGTGCAAGACAGGAGTTCGAGGTTGTCTTCTGTCGATTGGTTGGGCGTTTCCCTGCTGCCTGGTGTTTCTGTTATGGACAGGGGTCGGCCTGTTCGAAAGAGTTCTGCTGCTTGTTGGCCTGGAGTTGGGAGGACGCATCCTAGCGAGGCGCTGGAGGAGTGGAGGCCTAGGAAGGAGTCTTGAGGTCCTTATCGAGCGTGCGTTTGGTTTATCATGTTTTTGGTGGGTTTTTTGGTTCGTATGAGACTGCTGAATGCATGATGAACATGGCATTATCGCAGGTATCGGTCCACTAGCTGCTTAATGTTGCTGTCGCGTGTGGTTTTATACCTTTTCTTGTAGGATATTTTGTTGGATTGTGATTCTTGGTTGATACAAGCCTTGGAGCACCCAGAAACTTAGGGAAGATGTGGCTTGCCGTGGATACGTTGGCAGTTCTACTGTTGACACATATAGAGCAGGGAAGAATAGTATGTACAGCTTTTTTTCAAACAAAATATCAAAGCTTATATCTGTGTTCGCAAAGGCTTGAACTTACCAGATTAGGTCAAAACATCTAATCACAATCAAGATGGTCGAGTGTTCATCAGTTCATGTACGCCGAGCAAAGCGTCCTCGCCGCTGCTTGCCTCAACACGCCATGACCCTTCGGCATGTCAAGGTTCTCGATGCGCCGATCAAAGCTTAGCAATCGAGAAGGTTCAGAGGCTATCCGTGCTACGGCAAGGCGTGGCTCTGGAAGTTACTGCCCTCGTCAACATACCTTGTGTCTACAGTAGGTTCTTCTATAGTCTCTAGTCCCAATCCTACTGACACTGGGAACCGATATACTGACTTCTAACATCCACTCATCTCTTTCCTTGACGACTGCGTCGCTACTCTGGCTTTCTCCATTCCTCGAAAGGGTGATAATGTTCCCAGGTGTCGCCGACGTGGATGCGTAGCATCCGGGTTCGACATCCGTCCGAAGATGATTTGACAAAGTTGCTCAGACGTGCCGCCGTCTTGATGTCGTTCCAACGGAATCTGATCGTCCGAAGACAATGCGATTGAGATTTATGGATGTGTCGACTCCTTGCCAAGATTTGAGCCTTTAAGTTATGCTGAGGACGTAAAACAGTTTTGTGACGTGCTGGTCTATTCTGCGGCTTCTGGTCGTGGTATGGACAGGCAGTTTTGAGACGCGCTGGTCTGATCTGCCTTTTTGGGTCATGCTTGGGATAATGGACGTGTTGAGGATCTTCCAGCCCTCTCGTTGAACAGAAAGGTCGCAATTCTGAAAGATGCTGCCTAGAGGATGCTGCTTGGTGAGTTCTTCTTGCAGGATGCTGCTTGTAGCATGCCGCGTTGAAAGCTTGAGTGAGCTTGGTATAGACGAATTTGGGATGAGAGCAGATCAGAACATGAGGTTGAGGTTGAGGTCAGTTGAAGTTGAAGTTGAAGTTGAAGTTGAAGTTGAAGGTGGAATTACGTCACGAATAAGCTCGACAGTGGCGGACCAGCGGTCGGGTGGGTGACACTTTGAGCGAATAAAGTAAAAAGACAAGTATAGCATTGGAGATATTGAAGAACCTCATCATAAACCATGTGGATACCTAGACAAAATATGCTACCTGCTTTCATTGTTGCGGCATTCGTCTGGCCAGATATGGCCCCAATCATTAAGTCCGAGATTGTTGAACATGTTTCAAGTGGGCGGTCGTTCAGTCTTACGCACCTGTTGTCGTCGTCGAGATGTCTGTAGGCACGGCGGAGTCAATTCAGTATCACCTATTCTAGCATCCACCTTCGTATCTGTGCCCGCATTTGACGCCCAATGCGTAATGTACAAAGGCAGTGGTGTCCTTGTCCGTTCTGTGCCAATGGTTATGGGTTATAATATGTTCGAGTATGGTGGGTTAAAGTTGTATCTAAAGCTATTTTCTATTACCGATGACCCTCTATCAAGAAGAAAGAAGTGAGCCTCCTAGGTTGTCTACATCTCAGCGGGCTGAAAGGTCCAGTAGCATGGTGACAGGTCTTAGTTTTGCCCCCCATAGCTATGATTTTCATGGGTCGATAGCTACCTGCATCAACGCCAGTCAGCGGGTAGAGCTAGAACACTGTGGTAGCGGCAGTGTTGCAGAGTGGGCTTGTGATAGCTGGAGATGAAACCTGATCTTGTGCTTCTGATGTGTATATAAATTCTTGTTGACTGGATTTCACAACAATCAAACCAGCTTCTTAGAAGAATGCTTCCCCGAATCCGACATCCCATCCGAAGCGGTGATGTCCGATCGTGCATGGAGGATTGTTCCCAGGGTGTTCCGGACACAAACTTGACGCAATCTCAAAAGAAACCAACATGCTCAAAACGTTTATAGCAGTCGTGGACTGACCGTCTTACATCTTGGTAGAGGTTCAGTAGGCATCCCAACGACAATGAGAAGAGATTACAAGAAATCGTTGAGGAACGCGCAGTCCTTCATCACACCGCAAGGCGACAGATGGCCACTCTCGAGGAATCGGTACGACGGCGTTCCCGTTCCGATCATCTCACAGCTCTTGGCTTGCCAGACGTTCAAATAGGCCTGCGAAACTTGAGGGATCGATTTGCAAGTCCGGCGTGACCCAAGGGATAGCGGAGTCTAGGCGCCAAGGTGAACACGACGACGGGCCAAGAGCGGGATAAGCCACAGCCGTTACACGGATGCCGAAAAGGGAGACAAAATTCTTGATTGAGAGATCTGGTTAATGTTGAGATGTCGATCTTCGGTCTTCGCGGTGGTTGTGAGACTGAGCTTCACCTTTTGGAGCCGATCGAGAGTTGGGGCGCACCCAATGGTCGAAGCGTTCGAGAGGTAGTTCTACCCAGGGATACCGCGATTTCGATGTTGTGAATGTCTTGTCGCCCCTGGGCAGTTGCAAAAGTCGTGAGTAGATCGACAAAGGAGTGCTTGAGGTGGATCATTTCAAATGATGCTGCACACTGCAGGGCTTGGCTTCGATATCTGGGCGGTGCAACAAGACTTACAGTGGCGCGACGAAACAACACTTCGCTGTTTCGATGAGATGGCCAATACCATTGGTAAGTATGCTTATTCCTTGATATGGAACTTGTTTAAACTTGCAATGATTGCAAAAGAGACATTGCACGAGACTGAGAGTGCACCTCGACCATTAATGAATAACCAGTGACCAATTGGATGTGATACGAAACTTTCAACTTGAGTTCATGAAGACTGTGTCTTGGGCCGCCGTGTTATTGACGTCCAAACTTCCACACTTCATGCATGTCTGTGGGGGTCAGCGAAGTCAGCAGAGCGGCTTACGGTGTGTGAAGCCTCGTTGTTAGGGACTGTGTTATGCACCCAAAGGGTAAGGTGTCCTCGTGCCTCGGGGCTAAATAAGGAGGAGGATGCAGAGTCGTGCATCTCCTCAAAGTTGAAGTACTACTGTGATTATTGTCAGAAGTAGCACACCCATGAAGTTCGTTGTGAGCGGGGTATGGAGGAGATACGGAGTATTGCTAGACGGACAATAATAGTCTTTTTCAAGCTCCGGATACTACCGCAGAGTTATTATAGTATGATCTCCCAAGCAATTGGCCAAGTTTTCTTCCAATATAGATCTGAACATGATATAGCCAGTCCACGATGATCGGAAGAGAAGGCCTTCAAAGATAACGGCAGACGAAGTTGGAATGTCTGAGACCGTGAGAGGTGAAGTAAGCCTCGTGAGGATACGCCGCCGAATTTCGACCAACCAAAACACCCGCATAACGAGATATCTCCAAACATCACCCCCACGCCTGATCAAGACGAACGACTAACGTTGAACGCCCGTTGGACCGACCCGGCATGTGCCCCAACGGACCAGCTGTGAGGACTTTAAAGGCTCGCTTGGATGATCTGCAAGTCGACCCTTCTTCGATACCGTCTGTCCCAGCGATCGATGCCCTTATGTCTGAGCAGAACTCACCCTTCCCAGAACCAGCTCAACAACCAGAGCCTGGTGCAGAAGGCAGAGAGAGCTTCTCGAATCCCGCACCCGGTCGTCGTCTCCCCACGATGAAGCAGGGGAGATGCGGAGATTCAACCAGCAAGAGGCTCGCAAAAGAAATGGCGCAAGCAAATCCCCGCTGTTTCGATCATGAGATTGGAGGTGGATGCCAATCAAAGGCAGACGTCCAAGCAACATGCAACATGATTTCTCTGTAGGGCTGACCTCGTAACGAAGGGCATGCATGCAGAGTTGATCCATGGGTAACGAACACAGGGTCTAGCCTCGACGGAGATTGGAGAGGGATAAAATACACAGTACAGCTTTTGGAATACACTTGGCAGCTTCATTAGCGTTCAAGGTTACATGCCTTTTGGGAGTCTTGAGTCTTGACTGCCTTGGTTGTTGCAGCAAACAAACTGTGTAAAGACACGACAAGCACCCTTCTTTGTTCAGCTTGGAGCACATTGGTGTAGAGAGAACGAGCTGGAGGAAGGCAAACTGGACTGCGTATATCTACTCTTCGTACACCGTGAGAGCCACATGAAGGACCTGGAGAGATCCGCAATCTGGAAATTAACGTGGTATATACAGATACCACAGTACTGCGTACAGCCTCTTCCCCAACGTTCAAGGGTTATACGCCTGCGCGATTGCCGCTTCTCAACAGTGGGGTTCGTGTGGTCCTAATCTTGCTGGATGTGATACATGCTGGAGAATTCGAGTAACAAGATGGAGATTCACCTCCCTCATGTGCAACTTGCAGGTCAATTTCTAGGGTAAGACTAGAAGCCATGCCACCAGTGCTAAGTGAGCAGCAGCCGCTCTTGGCTGATATGAGGTCTCGTAGGCTTGCCAGCTTGTCGGATTCGGCCAAATTATGTCTTGCCCATAAACCATGATTCTCGGCTGTCGGGGCACAGTAGTACGGCCTTTCGAGCATCACCTTTGAATATAGTACTAGTATCCAACCTGACCGTCCCCAATTATCTCCTCGCCAGCAGATCCATATCTTCTTCGCGCAATCCCTTGGTTGATCTCTCAAACATTTCCCTTTGCTAGCCTCGATTCTTGGAGCGAAGCGCTTCCATTCCATTTTAGTCGCCCTTCATATTCTACTAGCCGAGCCCGCATTGGACCGGATCATATAAGCAACCCTTTTCCCCACCGATTTGATTGTCCTGCATCTCGACCTTCCCTTGCAATCGTTGTTGTGCACTGCCTTTCTGCACATCTCCTGCCTGCAGGGTGGAAATAAGCTTGTTCAGCCTACAAGTTATAAGCCCGCTTGGCTCGCCACCACTTGGATCGTTATGGCTGCCGCTACTTTACCTCCTCGTCCGCCCGCCTTGTTCGTCAATTCCTCCGCTCCGCAACCTGCCAAACCTCAATCACCTCCCTCAGCGTATTCCTCGACTTCCTCCTTCCGAGCTCGACGGAGCATGCTGGATATTGAGCCTGTCCATGAACCCATTCTTGAGGAGAGCACCAATTCCGAAGAAAACCAAAGCACAGATGGTAGTGACGGAAATTCCGAACCATTGACTCCTACCGGCAGCGACACACGTCAATTCCTGTATATAAAAACCAATAGACGCCACTTTGACAACCATCTGCCCATTTCGTCACCTGACGTCAAAGCCATGGAACGCAGCAATCCCGCTCCGCGGCTGATACCCATCCAAACCGCGAATGTAAATCCACCAAAACACTTTAGGGGCTCTCTTTCGCATACGCCGACGATAGAACAACCTCCGCGCGCTGCACCCGCTGCCCTCTTTCGACGGACAAGCAGTAAAGCCAACGTGACGAAAGTCACACCGATCCAGGCGTCTCCCTCGCAAAACGAAAAAAGACCCGGCGTCTTCAGAAAGGCCACCAGCTTTCTCAGGCGAACCAACTCTCGGGTAGAGAACGTTATTGACCAATACGCTCCCTCTGAGCCGCGAAGCACGCCACGTGTGCGAGCTCCGTCCCAAGAGTCGAAAAGTCGCCCATCTCAATCCACATTCAATACGCGCAGATCTTCGCGAGCGACCACACCTCCCTCACCCAGAACACCTTCGAGCACTATAGACGATTCACAAACAGAAATGGGAGGAGAAAGTGAAGCTTTTGGGAGAAGGAAGACTTCTAATTCTGCAATCAATCTGAACAGAAACAGCACTTCCCGAGCTGGGATCACTTGGGGACCGGGATTCACGGATGGAGGACTGCAGGTGCCCACGCCGCCCTCACGGCGCAGATCAGCCAGTACAGAACAGGCCCCGAGTGCCATTCGGCATCCAAATGAGCCGATCCACGAGGATGACGAGAGACCGACCACAACGTTGCAAGCTTCGTTTTCTGCTCGCGCTAATGCTGGGGTGGGGTTGAAAGCTCGAAGATTGAGTTTATCTTTGCCCGAGGACATGCTTGTGGTTACCCATGAGCTGGAAAAAGAGTACAAGAGTGGGAAGGTCTTCAGTGGTAAAGGTCATGTGGTTGGAAGGGGAGCTACTGCAAAGGTCACAACCATGATCAAGAGGGATGGACCAAAGGATGAAATTTATGCGGTGAAAGAGTTCCGTGACAGAGAGAGGGGGGAAGACGAGGGGGAATATGTCATGAAGATCAAGTCAGAGTACACAGTTGCTAACAGTCTAAATCATCCCGGCATCGTCCGCACGTTCGACCTCTGCCTCGACAAACATGGTCGATATAACCACGTCATGGAATACTGCGAATTCGAGCTTTACGCACTCGTCGAGCGAGGACTTTTCAGAGACCATTACAAGTTGGCCGATAGGGTCTGCTTTTTCAAACAGATTCTACGAGCTGTCGAGTACCTTCACCTCAACGGAATCGCCCATCGCGACATCAAGCTGGAAAATATCCTTATGACCAAGGACGGTTTCCTCAAACTGACAGATTTTGGAGTCTCGGAAGTCTTTAGCGGCGAGCATCCTGGAACGAGAGCCTCTGGCGGCAAATGCGGTCAGAATATGAGCGCGCCGAAGATGTGTTCGCCTGGCATTTGCGGCAGTTTGCCATATATCTCACCGGAAGTTCTCTCCAGGAAGGTCGAGTATGATCCTACGAAACTGGATTCTTGGTCCTGCGCCATGGTCTACGTCAACTTGTGCCTCTCTGGTTCTCCGTGGCAGAGCGCCGCAGATGACAGCAAAGATGCTGCGTGGATAACATACAAGTCTGGTTTCAACAAGTGGCTCGCCTCGCATCCCGACGGCGAAATCACCGATGCTGATGGCGGCGCACCCAATTGTGGGCCCGCCTTCAAGCCGGAATACATGGGTAATCCTGCGATAAAGCGACTTATGTTCAAGATGTTGCATCCCAATCCCGATAAGCGCCTTTCGGTCCATGACGCGCTTACCGGTCCCACGCTTCGAGGGTGGGATTGCTGCGCACCGGACAGCTTCGAGGATCTCAGTTGCGAATTTGATGTAAGCAAAGGCGTCAAACCGGTAAAGGGAAGATTGTTGAAACAAGTCAAACATCATCATCTGCCTCCCATAAAAGAAGGGAAAATAAATAAAGCACTCCAACATCGGTTCGATATGGGACATGGTTGGAACTGAAACAACGGCTTACCTTTCTATCGCCCATACCCTTTTTCTGGCACGAAATGCCTTGCTTAATCAAAGTCATTGCAATGATTCGGCGCACTTTGGAGACGCGAGAATGTACAAAGATGGGATGTATACCCTTTCCTATGCATCAGTGTTGGCCGTTCATAAGATTATCCGATGGTTGGAATGAAAGCGTTGCAGGCGTTCCCATGGCTACATACACTGTGAATCCTGCCTCTGCACCAATTTGTAACATGAGCAAAAGGTCGATGCACCTGAGTCTAACTCTTGTACATATTCATAGGTGGCCTATAATTATGGCCCGATGTCCTCTCTGCGACAAGAGGCCGCTCTGCTGACTGTTTCTTCAAAACGCTTCCCAAAGCTTTCACAAGAGTTGTCCTCAATATTTTCTACAGGCAATCTCATCATGTGTCCTGACCGAGCTCCAATCTTTCTGGCAGTTATCATCCTCATCAATGACACCGGCTGCTCAAACCTGTGGGTGACGTGGGAATTTTTCCGCTACACGAAGCAGGGACCCGCGATGTTGCTTGCTTGCATCCAACCCCGCCCTTCAGCCTTGGTGTCGGCTCGCTAGAACTAGCCCGGTTCGCCATCGCACATCAATCTTGCGCACAATAGTGGAGTCGACCGATCACAGTATGTTTGCGCTTGTGTGGTATTTTTCCGTAAACACAGCATTTGTCACAGCTAGTGTCGACCAAAATGTTGCTGGAGTACTATGTACAGTCCCGTTACAAGGGTTGGATGTCGTCGGCCTCCTTCCAACCGTCTGGAATCGATATACGAGCACGCATTGTATGCATTTTCGTTCGCTTGGCGTGGACCTCGAGCGATCCGAGAATACTTGCGAGATGTTGAAGCACGGTGACGCCATCCTTGCCGTGATTGGTTGTCAGGATTCTTCCGTTTCCTTCTGGAAGATGGAGGGCAGGGAAAGTCTTGCTAAAGTAGCCTGGTCTGTCTGACCGTCACGCGCGCGCCTAGGTCAAGGTCACATTGTCAGAGTCTTGGTTCCCGTTTTGCTGCAACCTGAACCTCATCCGGTGATGTGCCGGAGAGGATGTTACCAACCTATGCTCGGACACTGGTATTTTGCTTACCTCGTATTTGTCTGGTGATTAGGTCATTGTCTTTATTAGCGGTGATGCTGATGTGGGTTGACACATGGATGTGACACTAGCCCCCGGTATATTGTCCGTTGCATCGAGTGGAACGAGGCCGCAGCTATGCTCAAAGGAGAGTGTTTGTGAGTGGTATGCAAATCAACACGTTTGATGAGCCTGTTGCGCTTTTTGGTGTCAGTGGTGCTGTGAGCTGTGAGGCTCTTCCATATCTTGAGACTGTGTGGGAGAGGGATGTGCGCCCGGATGGCTTGGAAGGGCGATGTCGGTGGCGGTTGATGAGATGGACTTGGTGGACTTTGGACATATCAAAGAGTTGAAGGGGCTGGATGGGTAGATGGTGCGGAAGCCGCCATCACTGGATAAAATTTTCAAGAACGCGAGGGTCGAGGTGAGATGGTATTCATCTGATGAGAATCAAGTGTGGAAACCGAATCAGAGACCTTCCAGCGGGATTGTTCGACGACACTGGCGCCTGCTTCGGGGGCTTGTGGGAAAGAGCTCGACAAGTGGCAGAGCGAGGAGCGAGTTCCTTTTTTCGAGGAACAAATCATGTCAGAACGAGGCTGTTCAGGCACGTCGACACTTAGGTGTTGTATGAGCTTGATCTTCGGGTAGCTGATCTTATTGGTCCTAGTAGCTCTTTGGCCCTTCTTGGATTCTTAGGGAAGTCTGTGGCTATAGAGGCAAATGATCAATTGGATAAGACGGTCTGGACGGGTAAGTTATTCTTTGAATTGAAACTGCGTGGAAGAGAGACGATGTTCATCAAGGATAGGAGGGGATATGGGAACCCTTTGAGTACTGGTACTAAACTCTAGATGTAGGTAATCGCGGGGAATCTAAAACTCTGTTGGCAAGAGCCACCTTCGCACAGTAGTACCAGATCGATTATAAAGAGAAGAAAAAGAACGGAACACGAGGCGATGCATCACATGTCGACCAATTATTCGTCGTTGGACGGAATGGGACCACATGAAGTAAATGCATTGTAAGTCTGCGTTGTGCCGCCGTTCTTGTCCCCAATCTAATTCGTCTGATCGCGTCCCAAAGTGCTCTGCCTGCGGTTAGGTGTATTGCAATTGTTGCTACCGGGGGATAATCAAGCTGAAAGGTGTATACTGGGATCTAAAGCTCGACGAGCAAGCGCACTGATGTGGTACGACTGGGTCGATATTCAGGTTACTGGTGAGCGAAGTGAGCTGCGTGAACACTGCCTGCTATTGAATCACTTGTCATTTCATGACCATGTATGAACCTAGATAGATCATTTTGCTTGCTCTCCATGAACATACAAGATCTCCTGACGTCTCCTTTGACTAAGCTGCTGGGAGTTTGTAATTTTGGATCATGTATTGCTGCTCCTGCCCGTCGAAGCAATTGGGGACTTCACGGTCCTCACTATCAGCAAAAAATGGACGATACCTAACTATCCCTAGGGATTCATCAATACTGGGTGTCCACCAAAGAGCCATCGACGCTAAGATCCAGGCAGAATCCAGAAATCTAGTCGCTCACCTTTGCTTTCACCCCTACGACAGCATGTTCACTCCATTGTCATATCAACCATAGTCTTCCAACTGACCACGCTCGCTTCATTAATTGTTTTCACCGCATGAGATTGTGCCTGAAATATGTCTCCGATACCTACAAACCACGATTACTACGCGATCCTCGAAACTGAAAGCGATGCTACCATCCAAGCCATTCGACAAGCCTACAAGAGACTGGCCCTTATCCGTCACCCCGATAAGCAACCAGATAATCCCAACGCCACCACTGGGTTTCAGACTGTGAGTAAGGTAAACACTTTGGGTCTCGCGATAAGTAACTAACCTTTAGTTATAGCTCCTAGCAGCATTCTAGATACTGAAGACTAACAGACGCGAGAAATATATGACCAGGACCGCGTTGAAGAGATTTGTCTGGCTGAGGAGGAGCGACGCGCCGGAGAGAAGAGACAGAAAAGGAATTGACGCAGAGCTGAGACGAAAGCTGAGGAGAAAGCTGAGGAGAAAGCTGAGAAGAAAGCTGAGAAGAAAGCTGAGAAGAAAGGCGAAGCTGAAGCAACGAGGAAGGCCGAGGAAGAAGGCAGACGCGAAGAGCAGCGTAGAGCTGATGCAGAGAGGGAGGCCGAGCAAGAGCGTCAAGCGGAGGCAACAAGACTGCATGAAGAAGAGCAGGATAGAAAGGCTGAGATCGTTCACTGGCGCGCATTGGAGGCCAAGCGTCATCATCTCAGCTGGTGGCAAGTTGAGGTACCGAAACTGGTAAAGGAGCTAGGGGTCTTTGAATCAGAGTTGAGAGTACTGAAAGGTCACTACCACAACGGTGTTCCTCCAAAGACTAAGAAGCCAGCTGAGGACCCGACCGTCGACTCACGACTCGTCTTGGAGACGCGACTGGAAGTACACAAGGCTAAGGGGATAATCCAGGACGACCCATCATGCCAGAACCGACGAAAGCACAAAGCTGCGCTTCTAAGACTCAAGACTTTTGAAATATTGGAGACCAAGAACCTGCTCAAATTCATCACAGCCAGAATGGAAGAGTTACAAGGAGAGCTGGAAGAGATTGAGGGTAGGACAATCGAACAGAAACGACAAGCTTGGTGTGAGCACAAGCACGCTTGGCGTGTATTTGTTGTAGACGACGTACCTATAGGAGAGTACTCATGCATGTCCAAATATTGCCGAAGCTCAGAGATGGAGGTCATTATTGAGTGCCAGGAATGCCGTCTGATGCAGTGCCCACCATGTCACTGGGATTGGAGTAATGGCATTGGTGCTAGAAGTGGCGATGAGTCCAACAAAAGTTGGGCTGACCTCCAGCATTGGCTTGTACAGAGAACTGCGGCATATAGGCCTATGTCTCGAGGTGTAGATGTTTCGCCGTACCATCTACCTTGTGGAGGTTTCGAAGAATACTACGATACTTAGAGCTTCTTACCGGCGTCTGTTTTGACAAACTGTATCACGTCGTGGCTGCTAAATTCGACCCATTCGAGGTTACCCCGATCTGCTCCAGGATCGACTTGATATCTTTGGCGGCTTGATCCGTCCTTGCTCTTGCATACGGAATGTGAGGCTTGTCATTGATGATATTTCCACGACCCCAAGGTACGACGTGGTTATGGTATTGTTTGATTTCTCCAGGTGCTCGGCAATGTCGCATCTCAAATGCTATTTATAAAATGGTGCAAGAATGTACGACGAAGGTTTGTGATGAGCGATCAAAAGTAGTCCGTTGTTTGGATGGCGCGGCTGTCATACCAATCTGGGATCCGATCGCTTGTTTTATATAGAGCCTCTCTCCTGAATGATTCTGATCGACTTCTGCCTGACATGTTGTACTGAACCTACCACGCCTGCCAATGCTCGGGTCACGACAACTCAGACATCGAGAGCTTGGAGCGAGTGGCTGAACTCGTTTGTGACGCGACGAGGCTTCGGCAAACATCCGCCACCGTGACTTGCGCCATGGATTTCACTATTGCACCAATAGTTCCATCCTCTATCGAAATCCGTGAAGGATTCTGACATTCCAGCTCCCTGGAATCTCCGTGTCTCAATTCTTGATTATTGAGTACAAACACGGGGTACATTCGTCTTTCATGGCTGAAACCACCTGCAGGAAGGTATCTCTCGAAAATTGCATTCCGTGCAAGAGACGATTCGATAGCCCAAGTCCAATCCGCAACCGTAGGTACCTGACAGCGTTCAAGCCACATTTCGGGTTCCTGGCCAGCCCGCATGAGAATCCCACATTGTGACTTGACCATCTTTTGTCGATTCGCATCCTACGGTTGATGTGGTGCGGCGTGAACGTCCATCTCTCATGATCATATATCAGAAACCATCTTCTACTCGTCACTTCAGGTCTCTCAATTATTTCCGACTTGTCTTAGGCGGTGCTTGCTCTTTTCTACCTATATATCCATCTCCTCACTCCTTCTACCTACTGCTTCTGCAACTCAACTTCTCACTGGCTCATCACGGTCATCTTGCATACTGGTACCAGGTGGTCAGCATGCCAACCCTTTCACCATTCCCGCGCCCAGCTGCTGCAACATCACTACCGACGCGATCAACACTTTTCAATTCGGCCTGGGCGTCAGAGCTCATCAACGGCCTTTCTAGCATCTCACTGTCGCACCAGCCTCGTCGAATAGGACATGCTCATTCGAATCGGGCACCACATTTCCATACGCCAGCGTTTCCCAGCGCACCACCTCCCAATACTGCTCCTCCCGATTCACCAGCGTCTGCCAAGGATTCTACGGATTTGACAACAGATCAACACCATACATTGTCAAGTTCAGTCATGGCGAGCAAAATTAAAGTCCTCGTCACCATCGAGGTAATCACAGAAACCGAAGACATGACCCATCGACAACCGGAAATACAACCCGACTTATCGAGACCAGACCGAAGTAGACGTCTGAACTCGAAACGGCGACCTTGTACCCAGTTTCGCCATAGACGCTCCCCTTCTCCACATCCGACCAAACCATGTCTCATAAGACACGTACCAAGACGCCCAGTCCTCAACGAAGATTGCCCAATCTGCTACACAAGTCTTGCGTCCGCGACAGTGGATGATATAGTATGGTGCAAAGGCGCCTGTGGGAACAATTTCCACAAATCCTGCTTCGATGAGTGGAGGATGTATGCCCCAAGACCACTCCGCTGCGTCCACTGGTTCGTCCTTCATTCCCCCCATCGGGGCCGAACCATCCTCTAACAATCCTCCCAGCCGATCCATCTGGAGACGATCTTGCGAGCACGATTACGCTGGAAGCCGGTGACCCATTCCCAGCCACAAATTCTCCCGTTTGCATTGATCCCTCCCCGAAACCACAAGTCGTTAGGCATTACCCAATCCATCCCAAGAAATCCTCAGCCCAAAAACAGAGTCCAGTCTCCGATCTCTCAATGTACCTTTAGCGCGCAAACAAACAAACAAGCAAGTATCCCTCCCAGGAGGAAAGGGCAAATCTACATCGAAACAGCATTACCACATCTGAGCCAAAGACAAGCTAGACAAGCCGAAACCGACAACCCATAGATCAACATCTAATTTGAGACCTCGCACCAAAATCACTGCGCGCCATCATCGGTATTCCATCGAATTTCTCTTGCGAAATCCATCGGGATATCGTTCTGGGACCTTTCTTTTGATATGGGCTTGGCAATTATCCGTGTATCAGAATTGAGACTGGCCGCTCTCTAGCAAATGCTTGTTGCTATGAGCTTCGTTCTTGTAAGAATTGTAAATTAGTAGCCCACTTGTATGGTTGCTCAAGAAAGTATTGTTCGCGATCCAAGCATCAAGGATCAAACCCTTCAATCATGCATGGCTAATCGTGGCCGCCATTTGCAACAAAGCACGCAGAAAAAACCATTGATATGGGTTCATACATTACATGGAATCCCTCCACTCCGTCCCCAAGTCCACCATTTTCCAATCCGTAGCCTTGATTTTACGCCCTCATAGTTCTCCTCTTCTGCTGCCTCTTCTGTTCCTTGTCCCTCTCCTTGTCCAAGTACTTCTTCTGCTCAGCCGCACTCAGTGTTTTCAACATGGCTTCCCTCTCTTCTCTCTTCTTCTTGTCCTGAGCAAGCTTGCGCTCCTCCGCTTTCTCATCCTCGTCGACCTTCTTGAGTTTGCGAATCTCCTCGTCACGAGTCGCGCGGACTTTGCGCATGACTTCTGGTCGGAACCGGCCGTGAGAAACGAGGACATCTGGAATGCGTAGGTAGGACTGGAAAATTGGGAGGATCTTGGCGTAGTCGGACGGGACGCGGAGGGACAGTATGATTCGCTTCTTTGGAATGGTCTCGTCGATTCTAGCATTCTGTTAATGTGGTTCAGATAGGGGTTGGTAGCTTACATACTTGTTCGGTCGATCCACTGGCTGGTCAGTGATGATCAGTGCTTCGAACACATCGTCTCCGGCATCGTGTACAGCCTGGATCAAATCCGGTGTAAGGAATGTCTCGGTGATCTCGTTGGCCTCGCTCATAACTGTCGCCCATGCAGGGAGCTTTGGATGATCCTTAGTAGTGGTCAGAGAGACATCGTAGCGATCGCCTCGCAGGCGTTTCATGTTGTCCTTATTGACAACAGCCCAAACAAATCCATCGTATGCAGAGTTGTGCGTAGATTTGCGCTCTTCTCCCTTCTTCCCAGGAACGATGAGCGCCTCACGGCCATCGAACGTGTATGCAGTGTAATCGATGCGCTCCTCTGGTGCGGGAACGCTCTCAAAAAGGAATCCTACAATGTACTCCCCTAACACGACCAAAGGGTTGTATCTCTTAATCAGACTGAGCTTCATGTCCAAAAAGGCCACATTCTGCCTCCCACTGGCATAGGTGACAAACTCGTTGGGCGCATTCTCTTTCATCAATTCCTCTGGGTTTGAACCCCCACTCTGTACACTATCCGAAGACGGGGCTTTTCTGCCTCCAAATCCAACTGTTGCATACTCCTGCTCTAGGATTGGCGCGTGTGCAGCGATCCAGGTTTTGGCTTTGCGCTTATTTGTTCTTGTGCCCCAAAGGTGGACGAGAATAATAGCGATGAGGAAAGGTAGAACCATGGCCTCGATCTTAAAATCGGCTGGCGACGTGCGTTCCCACACGCGGTACCATTTTGTATAGGGTACGGCTGGGAGGCTGGTCTGCGTCGAAGTTGCGGCAATGGGAGTGATTGGAGACGGCGATGCTACAACGGGAGATGGATCAGGAGCTCCAGCAAAGTCGGCGAATCCTGCACGATTGTGTCAATGTTTGCATTGTTCATATGGACTCGAGGAAGTTGTGGACGCGGCTTGGAAGCAATGAGTAGAGCTTAAAACATACCTGCATTGTCACCTGCTGGTACGGGCGATGGTGAAGGCGAGGCCTTACTACCCAGGATCTTTTGAATGAAATCCATGATGAGTGATTTCAACAGCGTTTGTTGTTCAAAGGAGGCGGTAGTAAGGTAAGCAATGAGCGGGAGAGAACTAGACTTGGCATTCAGGTACGGGTCTAGAAAAAAGCATAAACAAAGCCATTGTTGAGTATTCTATAGGCTTTGATAGTTTTAATGATAGTTCCATGGTGTCTTAATCATTTAGTGCCTATGTACAGAGACAACCAGTGTTACCCAAGCCCATCCCATCTTCGTGCACGCATACCAAGTCATCCATTCACATTTACACATCATTGTTGATCACAGTTCAAAGACGCTGAAGTCGAAGCTCGGGGTTTGAATATCTGATGATTCATATACATTGTTCTCATGATATCCATCCTTCTAAGCCCTCGAAAAACCAATTGCTGCATGTCGCACATGGCATCTATCCCTTTCCAAACCAGGTCTTGTGTCCCTATCAATAGGTTAGGTTTCTGCCTTCACTGACTCTGTTGGTTGCGGAGCTTACCAAAACTAAGCGGCCCATCATGTACATAGAACTGCTTAGAGTGCCAGCCATGAGGAAGAAGTATGGGTACAAGATGAGCTTGCTGCGTGGCGTCTGTCCAGCCGAATCAGCAATTGTCCATACACGCCAACCGATATGGAGTATCTTTTGGGCCCACCGCCTTGCACACCTTCTCTTATCTATGCAGTTGTCTATCTCCAAAGTTGGATCCCTAGGGAGGCAGAACGTACCTTCATAAAGACTCGGTTGCCATCTTTCTTCTGGAACATGCGCTGGTAGTGAGGAACACGGTTTTCTCGGAAGACGAAGCTATAGCAGCTGTATGTTAGCCATTTTACACCCCATTCGTGCCCTCCGGTTTGTCCCTTCGCGAAGTCGTGGAGCAATTGTCGATCGAGATGTGGTTGAAGAGAGTACTCACCCGGCCATTGTGAGAGATTGAAACTCGGAGAGCTTGGCTTCGAGCTAAGTGGAGAGAGTTGCTGGTGATTGGAGACGTAGGACTGTGAGTACAAGTTGAATGATTCGGGTGGTTCGATTTGTCGGAGCCTGAGGTTATATCCTTGGCGCGCTAAAATAGCAAAGACTACGAGTACTATCGGAGGTAGTATTCTACATAAGATTAAAACGATCCATTCGCTTTGTTCATAACAAGATCGAGAGGACTCAAGTCAAAGTCATGCATATGCTTCATGTGGGTTTGGTATAATACTGCCAAAAATGAATTACCTCATGCATATCTGCAATTCTGACCTCTCTGGATATATACGACAAAGTTCAATCTTCCCTCCCATCAGTTTCCACCGTCTCACCAGCCTCGTTTGTATTTCATTTCCTCGTTTCTGGTGTCCTCACACCATCTTCCTGTACTCCAACTCCAGTTCATCAAGACTTGTCTATCCCCAAGAGCCAGACAACAGCCACTTATGCGCTACCATCCTCATCCTCCTTCCCCTTCTATACCCCCTCATGACTTGCCGTTCACTCTTCATCAGGCCTGAACTCCAATTGCCGGCGGGACGACTTTGCTTGCCACAATTGAACTCAGATTCGCATTTGTCTGCGCTCCGATTGCCGACAGAACGACCTCACTTGCTCGAATCAAATCCAAATTCGCGTTTGTCGATGGCGAGATACCCACATTGAAGACTGTGTACTCAATTCCTCTTTCTCGAAACTCGGGTATTAGATCCTTCCGAATCCAAGCCAATTGCGTTGCAGCATACGATCTAGTGTTTGCCTTCATCCTGGCAAGACCTGCGGCCAGGATGCAGTGATATAGAGGGCTGTCTTGGTCGACCTCGAAACATGGTCTCAACTCTGGGTAGCCGATAGACTTCCAGACTCCCCTCGCGACTCTCTCGCTTTCCAGGAGCTCGCTTTCCAGGGTGTAGAGATGTCGAGCTTCTTCCAGAAGTCCTTGCCCAACCATTTGATCAACTCGAGCATCAAGTTTCCACCCCAACCCCGCCATATCGCTTTCCATGATAACCACACTCAAGTCCTGTCCCCTCACAAATGGATGGGAAAGAAGCGGTTTTATCAAAGACGTCGAGCCTCCCACAAGAATAGGGATCTTCCCCCTCTTTTGGATTAATTTGATCTTCTCGACCGCGCATTCATCAAAATCGGTTGGCTCCTCTTCTGCCTCGAGATAATCAATGAGGTGATGTTCGATCCCATCCATCTCTTCCATAGTAGGTTTGGCTGTCATGATGCCGCCATCCCGGTAGACTTGGAGACTGTCAACGGATATGACTTCGCCATTTAGGAATTTGGCAAATGCGACTCCCAGCTTTGTCTTTCCTATGCCCGTAGGACCGATGATGGCGATAAGGGTGTGTGTTCTCATAGTGAAATCGGCGCGGATGGAAGAGCAGATTCAGGGGCGCAGAGCGGTCGGCTTTGCTTCCGCAAGACATTCATGATTTCAGTCTTTATATCGTCGTTTTCGCGCGATTCCAGACGGTTTCAGAGAAAGTCCTGACTAGACATTATGAGGTCTTCCAGCTAGCTCACGCGGCAAGCAGCCCGAGCGTGATTGAAAATTGGTTCGAGAGTGGTTGTGAGTTGCTAAAGTGGTTGAATCGGATGTTGCTACACATCGGGAGTACGGTACGACACTCCAATTGTACCAGTCTCTCGTCTACTATTACCACACATGTGCCGATAACGTGCACGATGTTTAGCCAATCAGAAAGCTTGAAATCAGCCGATAGGGCTGTCGATTGCGATTGATTCATACCGTGTCAGCGTGTCAGTGCTGTCCATTATTACTGCACTTATATCCAACCTGATCTTTTGATGTGGAAGCTTTGGTATGATTTACACCGAAAGATGGAATCGCTTCGATGTGCAATTAATCGTGAACAAAAGTTTGAGCACCTGGGAAGAATACGATGATGGTAAACCGTGATGGATGACATCATAGAGTTGTATTTGGTAGCGACAAGTTGGTGACTGCCACCTCAATGCCGCTCATCTCAAGAACCTGCGTTGGAGTAAGCGTATGATTAAGCGAGTCCCGTCTATCGCTTAGAGCCGTACCGAGACTAGCTACGGCCGTGTATTCAAGGCTGTACCACTTCGTCCCGGCAAGACTGGACACGCCAGATGTACACGGTCACGGTATAAAATGCAGACTTGTTGAACGGTGTTGTCGCGGAATCCAAAAGCCTATCATTGCCGTATCACTCTTGTGCGGAGAAATACAGCATATCCCTCTATTGCAGAGGAATATTAACGATCGAGATCAGGAACAGTGATGAAGATATCCAATTTGCGAGTGTCGAGTTTGCCCTTTGCTGCAGGCGACACACGGCGTCCTTCTCATTCCCGAACGTCCTCGACCCCCTCATGACGCTGGCCTTCCGTGGCATGGCATTGTATGCATCGTCGATTCATCCGCCTCGCTTGAAGACAAAGATAGTTGTTGTCGTTTGCGTAATCATCCTGACACTCGACGTGTATTTTTTTTTTCTTGGACCACTATGCTGGTCGTACCTACTACGGAGTACCTCCGGATCACCTCTCGCTCGCGTGGAAGCTCTGATCTACGCCCCGCTAGATTTCCACTTATCGAGAGGAGATCTACCGATGGCTACCCGACGGCTATCGTGGCCGTAGTATAGATTGATCGTTTAAAAAGTATACTATAATAAGGTAGCTTGATGTTCTAGAAGTCGCCTAGAATATCTCCTTCGGGCCTTCAAGTTAGCAGTTATACTTCCTAGGAGTCTGCGAAAGATTTAGTAGTTAAGTAAATAAAAAAACTTGAGTGTACAAATGATTACCCTAATGATAGTATTATAGTTTCGGAGGGAACGAGGACAGACTCAAAAAATTCAAGTTAACTTAATAGAGGAGCTATTCCAAAATAACTAACCCCATCGCATTTCCCATGGCCGTATGCAGAGCGAAGGAGAATAGGCGTTGAGAGTAAGGCGAGCCTTAGCTACATTAAAAACCACCACTACTTTTTTCGAATATATTCTCGTTCCCTATGAACCCACAATTTTATGGTTTCCAGGTCACAATCAACGTGAAGTTCAACAGCCAACGCGCAGAGAGAGGACCCACTGCTCGAAAGCACCTGACGTACATCAATTACAGGCAGGATATGACCACGAGGCTAGGTTTCGCTACGGTATCACGGCGTAAATACTCTGAAGTTCTCTCTGGACGGTAGCAAGAGCCTTGCATTCACCGTATTACTCCCTGTGATCATATGTCCGCAGTGGGTACCTCTTTCTGCGCGTTATTATTGAACTTTCGTATTGTCTGTTGAGACCTGAAAACCGCAATACACGTAGCGTGACGGAGCTCCTGAGGTGATCGTTGATCTGATTGTGCCTCGTTCAGTTCAGCTTGCTTGTGGAGTGGGGTTGGGAACAGCATCTTCAGCGAGGAATAAATACCGGCACAAATCGTGAAATTGAACCCGACTTTTCAACAAACTAAGATCCGGCTTCTATCACCTTCCTTGTTCAGCTCAACGTTCGGAATCCTAGATCTGTACTCCATCCAAGATCTGTCTCGCTTCTGGGCTCTTCCACCAACTCACACCCTCCTTGCCAGGGAATTCGTATTGATCCATGCTCTCTGCCTTCATCTCAACGCTGTATCCGGGCGCCAGAGGCGTGATGAAATGCCCTTTAGCCACCTGGCAAGGATGCAAGAAGTGCTCATGCAAGTGGTCAACATACTCGAGCACACTCTTCTTCCCACTCACAACCACATAATCAATCGTACTCAAATGTTGCGTGTACTCTGGTAGTCCCACACCACCCGAGTGGGGTACGACCTGGACTCCGAATTTGGCAGCCATGAGGAGGACGGCGAGGACTTCGTTTACGCCACCGAGACGGCAGGCATCGATTTGACATACGTCGATTGAACCGGCTTGAAGCATTTGCTTGAAGATGACGCGGTTGTGGCACATTTCTCCCGTCGCCGTGCCGATGTTGTAGGGTTTCAGAGCGGCGCGGATGGTGGCGTGGCCGAGAATGTCGTCGGGTGAGGTGGGTTCTTCAATGAACCAGGGCTTGTATTCGGCGAGTTGTTTCATCCATTCTATTGCTTCAGGGACGGACCAGATCTGTGGGACTCGTCAGTTTGTACCGGATGGATAGACTTTGAAGGTGCAGAAAGACAAACCTGATTAGCATCGACCATGAGCACATTGCCTTTATCGTACCCAATGACACTTCTCGCCAGTCCCAATCTATCTTTATCTTCCTTTACGCTCGTCCCCACCTTCAATTTGAAATGCTTGTATCCCTCGTCCATCGTCTCCTTCAGTAGTCTCTCCACCTTCGCTCGATCATATCCAAGCCATCCCGCACTCGTCGTGTACGCTGGTACACCAGTATTGTTCTCCGCCTCCTTAATCCTCTCCTGCTTCCCCACTTCCGTCTTCTTTAACATCTCCAAAGCCTCCTCAGGCGTCAACGCATCAGTGATATACCGGAAATCAATGCACCTCACGACCTCCTCAGGAGACATATCAGCCACAACCCTCCACACGGGTTTTCCTAGAACTTTGCCCCACAGATCCCATACTGCATTCACAACAGCACCCAGAGCGAGATGGATGACACCTTTCTCAGGCCCGATCCAACGTAGCTGTGAGTCGTTGACTAGATGTCTCCAAGTCTTGCCCCAGTCTTCTGTGAGGGAATCGAGGGTTCGACCGACAATTCGGGAGGCGAGGAGGGGAATTGCTGCACAGACGATCTCGTTTCCACGTCCGATAGTGAAAGTCATGCCATGACCTTGATGGGAGGAATCAGTTTCGAGGATACAGTAAGCGGAGGAGTAGTCGCCGGCAGCGTTCATAGCATCTGAACCGGTCTTGTCGAGAGAAGTCTGTTCCGTGACATCAGCCGTCGGAATTCGGAGGGGCAGAGCTGGGCATTAAGGGACATACAGGAAAGCGAACATCCCGAGTTGAGAAACCTGTGATTGTGACCATGATGACGATGTAGCTCTCTCCCACTCTAGTATACAGCAGGTATTGATAAGGTGTGGATAAGTCAATTGCAGACTCAATTGTCAAGCGAAGAAGTTAGGAAGTGTCGATCTGGACAGCTAGACGTTCCGTTTTAAAACAGTTATAATATATACTACAGTAAGCTTTCTTGTAATAAGCATCCCCATGGTAAAGATCTGCTCGGTACGATGATGCCCGCAAACAGTGGAGAGAGAAAACGAGGGCGTTTGGTACCACTAGTTGATTGGTGGAGAAATAGATGCTATTTTTTCCGCACGTTGGTACTCGCAGAGTTCGGGCATTTTCCAATCTTCGTTATGATGGTGAATGGATGATGGTGAAATCGTTAGCATGGATTGGTGGTGTTTGGCAGTTCGTGAAGAGGCGGCCGGGTGAATGCTTGGCCGGCTTGCCTGTTTGGGATGATGTACGTCGAATTTACTGGACTGGGCGGCACTAGTCTTGCAGCAGGGTAGGACGGTGGTATAAAAATAACCTTAGGCGACATACTGTACTTCGACGTGAAGAGACGGAGACATGATAGCGAGGGCTATGGATGAAGATACTTCAGGACTATCTGAATACCTAGGTAAGGAAAACTGCAGAAACTGCTGTCAATGTTGAGGTCCAATTTGACGCTCAAATTAAGAGGAGAAAGAGAAGATACACGACATCCATGCGCAAAACTGGAGAAAATAAATGCTTGTTGTAACGCGCCTAACAGAATCATTGCAACGCCGTCTGTCATAACTTCATGGAAACATCGAAAGAGGGACGGCCGAAGCCGTTATTCGCACCAATGCGAGACCAACTCACTGCTGGCCTCATTCCCAAATATGCAGCAAGACATTCGCCATCACGTTCAGCGTCCCTTTGCTGCTCCTAAAATCGATTGGGGGTCCATATCACAAACGCCAGATCCTATCTCTTGATCTTGATCCCGATTCTTCTCGCCAGTTTCATCCTCCTGCCACAACCCACTTCCTTGCGGAAATTGGTCCAGCTTTGGCCTCTCTCCTCCCAATCTCTCATTTGGTGGAGCATGAAGTCCCAGCCCTTATTCTCGTTCCGCAATGCCTCGAGTGGGTCGCGCATGGCAGTCTCTCTGTATAGTCGTGAGGACTTTGCTCGAGCAGCTGCGACTTCTCCGACCAACGCTGGATCTTCTAGAGGACTAAACGGGGCCTCGACAGGGGCCAGAGAAGCTGAGGACGAAGACGATGCTTGTGTAGAGACGCTCGTAGGTGCTCGCTGTGGGGTTGTGCGCGTGGATGATGCGATTGGGTATGTACGCGCAGAAGACTCTGATATCTCAGCTATCATAGCCGATGCTGCGGAACCCGATGCCGTCATGATCGGAGTTGGTATTGGAGCTGGAACGGCCGAAAGATTGTTCAACAGGTGAGATACGTCTGTATCGCGCTGAGCTCTTCGTCTTGCCACATTCTCATATTCTCTCATCCTGTGTCCGGTCCGGATCGTGGACCAGTTTGCAATGTTGAAATTATGATTTTGGATATCAGCCACTGAGCCATGCGCTCGGGATTGAAATCCGGGTGCGTAACGTTCGAGTGCTGGAAAGCCATACTGCTGTGTGGTCGAAGAAGCGCGAGGGCTGTATGGGGGTGCTTCGGAGCTATAGGATGGCGCAGTTGAGAGAATAGAGGAGGTCTCAGGATCGAGTCGGTGAGAGCGTGCCGGAGGAGAGTATGGTGGTAGATCTTCGCTTTCTGGAACTTCGAGAGCGAGCCGAGGGTGGAGGAGAGATCGTACGGGCATCATACTGTCGAGGGTGGATGGTGGATAGCTCGACTCGTATATCAATGGGGTATTTAGTAAAGAGCAGTGGCTGGTCGCAACCGAGGATATATTTACAGTTCGAGGGATACAAAAGTCGGCCTCCTCGTGACGGATGAGCAGTCTGGTCTAGGCCTCGAGGCTGGTCAAAGGGCCGCCAGTAGCTGTCAGTAAGTACTCGGTATGAATATATGATAGACACGGTCTCAGGCCAAGTGCAGCACAAGATAACAACCTTGTTCCAAAACGGGCCAAGATATGCAGCAGATAGGACCGTGACCATGAGACTGACGCGGAACCTACTTACATAGTATGTATGGAAACTGGGATTGTGGGAGAGTGGAATGGACGGCACGCAGTATGGATCAAGAGAGCGGTACTCCGTACGGATACATGCCCCCGCCATTCCATATGGTGTCCCATTATGAGGTCGGTTCCATGCATCCATCCTGCTTGACGCATCTGGGAGCAGCCGGTTCCAATTAGCGTTGGCGGCTGTGCTTGGCTGCTCCTTGCACTACTATGTAGATGCATAATGAGTGGGCTACTGGAAGCTTGATGGTGTGCTGTTGGATGAAAAGGAAGGGTTGCTGGCAATCATCCAAGATTGTGGCTTGCCCTACACGGGTGAGGCGTTTCCATGGCGGGGCATTATCATATTACCTTACGAGTACTATCTCTTCCATCATTACTCCTACCCGACATTCCCCATCTTCCATCATTACTCCTACCCGACATTCTCCATCTTCCATCATTACTCCTACCCGGCATTCTCCATCTTCCATCATTACTCCTACCCGACCTTCTCCATCTTCCAAATCTCCCCCATCATCGTTCCATTCGTGTTTATAACATCACTGTCCATCATTGCGTCGTCTGCATGCTTTCTTCCAAGCGTCCTTCTTATCGCGGTCATGACTGCAACTCTCCTACTGCAACAATCCACAGTGGGGAGTGCGGTGGACGGGATGTGCGAAGGATTGGACCGAACCGTTGCCCGCCCGTTCCGCAACGTCCGTACGGATAGCTCTTTGATAGATGATACCCTCATCCCTACCGTTTGCTCGATTTATTCAAATCGGTCGTCACTGCGTATTTGGTCTTGTGCTTCAAATCTACTCGTTCATCTCATCCAATAAATGCTAAATATGCATTCCCTGCGGATGCGGAAGAAACGGTTAAGCCTGACTGGCGCCATCTCTTGGGCGGGCCGTAAGAAAACATTATGCCTGCTGGAAAAGCCGCTTGGGACCAAGTTCCAAGAGCAATGCTTGTTGCGCTTACTCGAGTCAGCTCCGTCAATGACTAGTACCAATGGAGACAAGGACAAGCAAGTCTCAAGGCTTATTAAGCTCAGCGGTTTTCTTGCATAGAAATCTTCTTTTATAGGAAACCTGCTAGACGTCAAAGAGGGAGCCTAGGAAATGGCTGTTGAAGAATGTATTGTGGTTAAGAAAACGGTCGATTAGGCTGTGTACGGAGTAAGAGTGGGTTCTTTGGACTTCTTGTTGACTATCGTAACTATGCTTTTTTAGAACGTTCAGTTTCTCTGTAGATAGGTTCGATACAAGCAAAGTCTCTCCGCTTCTAATTTACCAAGGTTGCGGCATACCTCGACAACAGATCTGTTCTGGAGACACAGTGGGATACTCGAAGTCCTCTTATTACCCGTGGCTACTTTCCAGTTGTAGACATCCTCCATTCGATGCGACTTCATGATTAAACTACCCCGGAACTATGAGGCCACCCGGAGCTATGAACGATCTCAGTGCCTACGACTCCTGGTGCTAACTATTCCCTTCTGATCACAACAACAGTCACCCAGATCCAATACCTTCGCCCGATCCCTTGATACATTTCAATCCTTCGGGCAGGACAACTGCAATGAACTCCTCTTAAACCATGATGTTGTACAGGGACATGTCAGCCAGATCTTTGAAGCGCATCTGCAAGGATCGTGGATTGACTCAGAGTGGTGCAAAGTCGGAGCTCATCGTTCGTCTCGAAGACCAAGACAAAGAAAAGCTTAAACGCAAATTACCAGGCAACGACAAAGAGGAGCAAGACAAGACAGAGCGAACCAGCAAGAAAGCAAGAATTAAGGGCGAAGTTTCAGCCTATGACCAGAGGAATGTGAAGCAACTTAAAGATCTCTGCTTCAGTCGTAGAATATCAAAAAAGGCCAAAGATAAAGCTGCTCTCGTTGCACGCCTTCAAGCTAATGACAGAGGCGAAGACGAACCTGGTGAGGAGTGTCCGATCTGCGGAAATATCTGCGCTTTCGAATTTTTTGACGGCTCTTCCCAGTCCCTCGAACACGCGTCAGCCGGCCATGGCCGTGGAAAAAAGTGTCGATGGTGCTCAAGAGATCATATCATGTCTCGTCTGAGTGATGGTATTCCTCCAGCAGAAATCGAATGCATTTGGTGCACTAAGCCTCTTACTCAGGCAGAAGTTCGTCGGCAACTTAGCGATGATAAACCTGACTACCAAGTGTAAGTCGAATAACTTTACCTACCACGTCGTGCCTGCTCCATACTGATGATCCCATAGCTATCTCAGCACGGAATCATGGCATGCGCACTGGGAGCACCCGAATTTCCACCAATGCCAAGAATCTGGATGCTCGGAAGGTGGCACAATTGAAGCTGGTGACATCGACAGCCACTGCGCACGCTTCAATTGTCGCCTTGATGGCACCGGTCATGAGAATTGCTTAGTTTGCAAAACGGTCCACAAGCCAGACGAAACTTGCGAGAAATATCGAGCGTCGAACCCCATCAGCTACCCGATCGACGAAGCATCAAGGTTCTTGCGCAACTACATCGCAAAGCCATGCCCAAGATGCGGCATCTACATCTCCAAAACTGATTGTCACCAGGTTAGATGCGTTGCTGAAGTTCGTCCAAAAGTCAAGTGTGGCCATGTCTTTTGCTATGATTGCGGTAAACATCGAAACGGTGATGATGGGTATCATAAAACTTGGCACGAGGACGGGTGTCCACACGACGGACCTGGGACAAAAAGTGCAAAAAACAAGAGCAAGATTATTTTAGGCTTGGATGATTGACATCGCATCAGAGAAGCAAGAGCAGGATAGAACGTCAGAAAGATGGAGAGTTTGGATTTTGGAAAGGTAAGGTGGATGTTGTCCAAGACATGGAAAAATGACGGAGGAGTGGACTGAACCGCCATAAAACATGACCTGTCCGAAATATCATCAAGCAGGCCGGCTGATATCTTTGGCGACCTCTAGGTTGACTGATAAAGATACTACTCCTAGCCAAGGACGTGAAGGCGGTCTTCAACAGTATTTCGATCTATTGTATTTTGAAAACAACTTTCTTCATGGCCAATCATGGCCGTATTTCCTTAGATCCATCCTTCCTTCTTGGCCTTTGCAATGATTATTTACAAAGAGGCTACTTATGCTGTTTTCGATTAATGTTCAGGATGTAAAGCTCTATTTCCCTGGAAAACAGCAGGCTTGGCAGAAGTTCATATTTCCAGTGCGATCAACAAGGCCTCATCTTTTCCACCTTGATCCCACTTGAGTTCGCATCTTAGAAGGAGTCGCTCAATCTACGATCGAATGTCGTGAAATCCCAACAAACTGCCGTTGCTAAAAGACAGACATTGATCGATATTGAAACTCACTTCAACGACTAAATGAATAACTAGCACGCTCAACTTGTTCTGGGTCACTGTAAGAGATCATCGAGACAAATGGACCAGGTCTCAGCCAGAATTACCCGGAACGAGCATGTGGCATCCAGATATTCGATCTCTCGTGGTCGCTCTGGATTCCTCTTACACAAACACGTAAAATTGATTTCAATAATAACAACGGACGACCCAGTTCCATTCGATATGGACCTCGAGCTTTCCGAACTAAAGGATCTGTGCGAGAAGCATGGTTTGCCTAAGAGCGGTTCTAAGAAAGTACTCGCTGACCACCTGGCAGAGAAAGACGTACCGATGTTGAAGCGTGCATTACCTGACGGGACAGATGGCGAGATCGAGGACCAACAGCCAGCCGCAAAGAAACCAAAATCAGAGAAGACATGCTCCATCTGCGACTTCCAGCACTCTTACGTCAAGTTTTGTAAGGATGCACATGCCAACATCGACCCGGCTGCTCAGCAAGTGCATAAAGATGTGTGTTTGTATTGATGGGAAAACGATATTCGCTGCCAGATCAGTTTGAGCAAGGCTCATGACGATATCACCTGCTTAATTTGTCTCGCGAACGATCCCGACACCGATGTCCGGTTCACGAAGTCAGAAGTTCAATCGCTCGTGAGGGATAATCAGGAGGTCCGCCGACTGTAAGTGGCTGGTATCTTTGCCCACCAACCTAGACTCTATCTTCGTCCAAAGAGATCTAATTCCGATATACGAAACTCATATTGTCATCGAGCTCACAAATTTCCTGGCTATTAAGACAATCGAATTGTCAGGACCTCTGCAAGCTCGATCTTGACTTCGGAGACCACTTTCTGACCTCGGTTTTCCGATGAATGAAGCGCACATCGTTTTTGTTGCCAGATGCTGATACTGACGTATAAGCAGCTACGCCTTAATAAAACTGCAAGATGAAATCAACAGTCATGGCTCCGAGTATCATTGGTGTCAGCACTCGGGATGTTCACTCGGAGCCGTCGTCGAGCCAGGTAGCAAGACTTTCCAATGCCCAGGGAAGCACCAAAATGTCATCAAATGCATGACAGAGAAGGAACGCAAAGATGACAAGGCTCACCAATTGTTCTTGTCCAAACTGACGAAGCCATGCCCAGCGTGCGGATGGCAGATTCTTGGGGTTGATTGCCACCAGATCAAGTGTAAGCCAGTAATCTTGTACTGATTCAGCTTGCGTGTTAATGAGGGATTGAAGGCGATGCACCAGTACGCAGACTCAACGGTCTGCCACAGAAGTGCGGTCACGTCTGGTGCTACTTCTGCGGTCGCCGACGAAACGGAAAAGAAGGTTATAAAGATATTGGACACGTTGGAGGCTGTAGGCGTCCACCGGTTTAAGATGGATGTCCGGATTGCATCCATAAGGGTGACGGGAGTAGGAGTTTACGGAAAGGAATATGAGTTAGTTGATGAGATGCGGTATGCACACTTGATTTTCGACCTTCTTCGGAGACATTGAAAGCAAGGTTCTACGACCCTCGATGCTCGATTAAATGCTGAGAATTGGTTCTTGGTGTCTTATGTCGCCGGGAATTTATAGAGCGTGGACTGAATTTGGGCGAGCGCGAGCTTATCTAATTTGGGCCCTTGTTGGAGATCGAGCCGAATTTTGACGCGCCCAGAGGTAAGAAGGTAAACAAACACGCTTTCCTTGCGCAGCAACTACCCGCGACCATCACAACATGGCCCCAACCAAAGGCGCAACACTGGCCTCGATGCTAGATTACTCAGAAGACGACCTCGACGTTGAAATGCTCACTCCCGACTCGCAAATTGAGAACAAAGCCCCCACGAAGCGCAATCCAGGACCCAAGAAAGCTGCGCCAACTACGAAATCAAACGTTTCCACGCGAAGAACAAGCGCTGGAAGCGTACTGAGCAGGAAAATGGCTGTGACGAGGAAAATGAAGGCTCTGGCGGAGCGCGCCGTTCTTGAAGATGGGAACGACACTGAAGAGGTGGATGACTTTGAACAGTCGGCGCCTCCACCAAAGGCAAAAAGGGGCGTAAAGGCAGCAGCAGTGCCGGCGAAGAGAGGGAGGAAACCGAAGATAGCAGAGCCTGAGCCCGAGTTGGAAGAAGAAGCGCCTGTAAAACCATCAAAGAAAGCCCCAGCTGCAAAGGTTACGCGTGGAAAACGCGTAAAAGAGCCCGAACCAGTCATACCAGAGACTCAGCCGGATCCTATGGATATTGAACAGACGGAGTTACCCACGGAAATACCAGAAACAGACCAACCTGCGTTAGAACCACCAAAACCACTTGCGCAACGAGCAACAACAGGCAGGGCGCGTTCGATAGCACGGCAGCCTGAGCCATTGGCGTCGAGACATCGACCTGGAGGAAGCGCATCGGATACAGAGAGAGCAGGCGAACCAGCATTACGGCGCAAGCTGGGCGATATCACGAAAAAGTTTGAGAACCTGGACCTAAAATATCGAAGTTTGAAAGAGCTGGGAACCACCGAAGCACTGAGCAACTTTGATAAGCTACGGAGAAGCGCTGATCAACGGGCGAAAGGTAACATGCCTTGCATATTCTTCAGAGCTTGTAGCTAACGCGCCCAAAGACCAAGAAGAGATAATTTCTTCCCTGAAGCGAGAGCTTTCCAACCAAAAATCGATCGCGTCAGAGTCTAGACGCCTGCAGACCCAGCTGCAATCTCTTCAATCTGACAACACGCGACTCCAAACTGAGAATAAGACACTCTCTAGCTCTCTTACCACCGCACAATCCAGTCTCAAAGCCTCAGAGAACGAGGGAAAGACTCTCCAAGCAAAACTGACCACGTTACGTAACTCCAAAGCCGACGCGCCAGCAAAGACAGTTCCGGGAAGCGCCGTCAAAGCTCGAGGTGGAATGGCAGCAGGCAAAAATGCGGTCGCTTCAGAAACCGAAGAAAGGATGAAAACCATGATGCTCAAGGAGGAGATGTACTCTGATCTCACCGGATTGATGATTCACACCGTGAAAAAGGACGAAAACGAGGATATTTACGATTGTATACAGACTGGGCGGAACGGAAGTAAGTCATTAACCCTTGTTTACCACCCCACGAGAACGAGTGTCTGCTAATTGACTCATCAGCTCTGCGATTCCACCTATACGTCTCCCACAACACAGCCAATCCTTCAACAACATCAACACCGGGCAATGTAACAGCCTACGAGGACGAGGAATTCGCATACCTGCCTATCCTGGATCAAAAGAATGATAGTCACCTTTTGGAAATACTACCGGATTACTTACAGGAAGAGATCTCGTTCCCGCGTAACGCGGCGCCCAAGTTCTACGAGAAGATTGCGAAGCTTATGAATACTGTGTTTGAAGATTAATGGGACAGCATGGGCCATGAGAGATGAAGGGATGACGGTTTTTTGTGTGGCGTGGCGTTGGTGGTTCACCCAGTCAGTGTGTCTTCTGGGCTTGGTGAGGCGGAACATATGCCTTCTGCTTTCTTGTACTTGGCTTGCTTGTATGAGCCCGTAATACCCAATGTCATTCTTGCGTGGACTCGAACTCTTGCCCTTTCCCATAAGTCCTTCGATTCGAGATCGATATTAATCTCGGGTTGCTAGATCGCTTGAGATGTAAATAGCCTTTGTAAGTCAGCGCAGGGAATACGGACTTTCCACGCTTCATCTCTCACGCTTTCTTACTCTGTCTTTCCGTTTGCGGAAAGTGACGCCTCTGGAAACACTGGGGTGATTTCAGTCTTTAATGCACTGATGGAAAAGATACTACACTCCCTCATTATCGCGAGTTGTCCTCATTTATCATGCGCGATGTGGGTTCGTTGTTACTCCTTACATGTCCCATTGGCCCATCTATCTCCAGCTTTGAGCATCTAAAGCAGAGCTCGATTCACAGTTATCGGAATGAAAGGAGGAGGACGATTACAAAGACCCCACCACCCGACGACGATAGGTAGATCTGCATCCTTCCCATCAATAAATGCAAAAACCACACCTGGAAAAGAAATCTGATATCGAACCCAAACCAACAATAAAGCAAGCGCAACATATCCACCCACAAAACAAAACAGGCAACCCAAAAACCGCAAAAACCGCAAAACACAAGAATACCATCCAAACCCGCCCGTCCACCAAAAAACCCACCATCCACCCTCACATATTCCTATCCGTATCAAAATCCAGATCCTGCGTCGTACCCCCATAATCACTATTGATACTCCTCAACTGCAACGTCGCCCTCTTCCTCACGCCCTCGCCGCTCCCCACCTCAACAAAGCCCTTCATAGCCTCACTAACCAACCTCGCGATGTTCCTCGCCTGGAACCTCAACCGTCCCAACGCGCTCGTGTGCGTCACCGTCCAATCCACGTCGAAGCGTGCCATGTGCGGAAACAGTGTTGGGAGACGGTGCAGATGGTTTATGGATAGGATGCCCTCTGGGGCGGTGTCTGTGGGACCGCCTGGCATCACGTCGGCGGGTGCCCGTTCCGTTTTTATCCAGAAATCGAAGGGGGAGGTGTTGGAGAAGGGGGTTGTGGGTGTGTGTTGGTTGGGGTGTGGTGTTATACCTGTTATTGATTTATTGAGGGGGTCGCGGAAAACGTGGATGAAATCGATGTCTTGGGCTTCGGGGAAGGTGGCGCGGTACGAGGGGTGGAGGAGCGTGAAGGCGTTGTTGATTTGCGCGATGACATCTGTTGTTTGTAGATGATCGTCGTGGTATTCGACGATGACTTTGATGTGGCGGATTGGATGCGTGGCTGTGCTTTTGAACCAATGAGCGTCCTGGACTCCGTTCTGAGCTGGCGGCTGATGGAAAATGTGGGTTGCCTGTTCCAATTGTATTTTGCTGAATTCTTGATGGAGGCTCTTGCACGTCATGTGGAGCGGGTGGTAAGTCCCTGATGGTGGAGAGACGGTTCTGGTCGTCGTTTTCGTAGAAGATCCCTGGTGATAGTGATGGACTGTGGCGAGGAGTTTCGGTTGATCCACAAGTAAATACTCCATGATGCGTATACGAAGCTCGGCAGGGAGATCTTTCATGAAGGAGCCTTTGACAGGCTTTTGGCTGTTGAGGATGCAATTGTCCATCATTTTTGACTCCCTGATCAAAATCATCAGTATTTGATAGTTGGCCGGAAATCGTCGACGGCAGGACTCCATAGTGGAAGTCTATCTGCAAGTGCAGATTTGGTAATCAATGAGATGGACTCACGTCGTGGGCCTTGCCATTCTATAATCTTCGTCCAAGCCGTTGTTCATCATATACAAAAATCGTTTCGCAAATGGATTCGGGCCATGCGAGGGTCGTTTGCCATTCAAATTGAAAGTCGTGTATGATGGCGTCTGGGGACGCATTCCAAAATCCAAGAAGCAAGACATTGTGAAGTAGAGAGAGTTGAGTTTGACAATTGAATAGCGAAGGAGGAGAATTTGCGAGTTGTTATAGACGGGAGAGTCCAGTGTACCCGCTTTAACCTAAACGATCGCCCTAAACTCCATCGCTGCTCTTCCGCTTTCCAATTTATCAATTGATTGTTCCGGAAAGAGCAACTGTTCCCGCATCGGCCATTGCTGAAAATTCTAGGAGAGGAATCTTTTCCACCCTTGCTAGGCGGGAAGTCCGCGAGCGAGAATGGGGCGGCCTCCACCTCCGCAGTGGCAGCACGGTGTACAAACCGTACATGTAATATCGGGTACCTGTTTCCTGGTGGTATATGTACAATGTGTCCGCCTACAAGCCTAGAGCTCGAGATGAAGATGATAACGTTGTCCGTGGAGCCTTCCTCATCACTCGAAGAGTTGAGCGTGGTAAGAATCGGACTTGCTCCCGCATTTACACCTTAATCGAGGCCTTCTCGCTGCAAATTGCACATAGATCTCACCGTGATCTCCATAATTTACTGTATAATCTTCTGGCAGAACAAAGCCGGAGAACTCGATGTTTACTCATGATGCCAGATCACCAGTCTGTAAGATACATGTTCATTTTTCCTAAACAGTTTAGGTCTGTGGAAGTGGACCTGCGTTGAATGAGTACGAGGCAGGCGGGCGAGGCACGGCGGGCCGCGGGCACGGTCAGTCCGTTCAAAACGGAGTTGCCGGTCTCAGTAGCAATCATAATCTGGGGAGGTCAAGGTCTTCCTAGCTTGAGGACCGAATACCGAGGCATAAGATATGTCTCAGCCAGTTTGATCATGCTCAAGAATGTCTCCTGGTTTCATCAAAGTGAAGGGAACGAGAGAAAAACATAGAAAGTTGATAATCGGAAGCTGGATTTCTGACCGTTCCACTCCGCTATGGCTTGTGTACTCTCTTCGATGGAATTTAGTGAACAGCCTCCATACCCTTTCCAGCCCACCTTAGTCAACATCCGTAGCTGAAACTATACTGAAAGCCCAGAAAAGAGTCACAGAGAGAGAAAGATGTCTCACAAGGCTCTGGTTAAACTCACTGTCGAACGAAGAAGTGAATATGCCAAATGTACACCGCTTCAATTCCAGCCACTCAAACCCGCCCATGGATCCTTCTGCCCCTGTTGGGCCGGTTGCTGCTGTTGCTGCTGTCCTTGTTGACTAGCTCCTCGAAGTGGCGGAGCAGCATAGCCTCCGGGTCCACTTGGATAAGTCTGACTCCCCTGTATCCCGAAGTTATAATCCTGTTGAGCAGGTGGAGGCCCTGGAGGTGGAGGCGGAGGTTGCCAACCAGGCGGTAATTGATTTTGTGGCTGTGAGCTCTGTGACTGATGAGGTGACATTGTAACACTGTGGCGTTGTTGCTGCTGCTGTGGATGTGCCTGAGGGTTATATTGTTGTTGAGAGTAGCGGCTTTGTTGTTGCTGCTGCTGATGAGGGAGTCGGTTTGAGCCAGAGGACGTGGTGTGAGAGTGTTGTGGCGGAGGCGAGAAGTATGATGGCTGTTGTGGTATATTGAAAGATGTTTGCGTAGGAGGAGGTGATGAGACAGGACCGTGGGCCATTGGGTTGTATGCGTACGGCTGTCCTACTGGCGGCGGAGGCGACGCCATGGATCCATTTCCATTATGCTGGGGCAAATAGCTCGTAGGTATGGAGGAGGTTGCTGATGGAGCACCAAATTGGGTGGTGTTTTGAGGGGGTGCGATGGCATATTGACTCGTGATGGATGATGTCACAGGAGTGAACTGAGGTCGAGCTGAACCACTTGAACCGGAGCCAGAACCAGCCGACAGGGGCCCAGAGCGCGGAGAGCTTTTTGCAGGAGACTGTTGAGAGGGATCGACCGACATTCGCTCCATCAGCTGGTTGAGCCGCTCCCGTTCCCAATCCACCAAGCCGGCGTTCGGTTTTGCTTGCTTCGCTGCTTCGATGGCACCTAGTAACGACCCGCCTTCACTTCGTCGATTACTGACAAAAGTCTCAACATTCTTATGCAAGCTCTCGACCGTCTCTTTCATCTCTGAATAAAATCCTTGTGCCCTGCTGAGACCAGTCACGAGGTCATTGAATGCTTGGTACACTCTCCGGTATTTCTGAAGCACTGTATTACGTTGTCGATTGAACGACTCGAACTTGCTGTGCTCCGACCTCACTCGTTTGTCCTGCAAGAGCGTGTCATATGATCGTGTCAGCTCTTTGAGAAGAGATGTTTGCTTATGGTTCGCCTGGAGGATGCGGTTCTGATGTGGCCTAAACTTTTCCAGCTCGACTTTGAAGATTGAATTTTCTTGGTTGGTGATTGACTTTTTGTTGAGAATAAGAACATTAGAGATGTCATCGTTATGAGCCTGGACATTTATCAGCAAATGAGTCGAAATAGAAAAATATTCGTTGTTTACCTTGTCTTTCAGGTCCTTCAATACCTGTTCTCGTTCTTTCTTTATCAGCTTTAGCTTTTTCATCAGGTCATCGATGTTTTCAATCTGCTCTGCAACGCTTGGTCCGCTATCGAAGTCGTCATCGAGCAAATTTTCAGAACTCGTCGGGCTCTTTCCCTTGCCTTTACCTGCTCCAGCCTTGAGCATGCCACGCTGGTATAATATGTCTGCTTCATCGACTTCGCCGGCACTTCGCATTTCGTCGAAATCTGATTCGTATTGCCGGAACGTGCTGTAGAGTTGTGCATCGCTCGTACTGGCTTCCTCGATGGCTTGTCGGTAATTTCTGATGTCGCTTCTTAGAGTGGCTGTCAATCTCGACGATGGCTGTTGTGTCCAGTCATCGCCGTATTTAGATCTCATCTTTTCGCAGACACTTTCTTCCATATCCAAAGACTTCATGCTCTCTTCAAGCAGTGTGTTTACCTGCTGCTTATTCCTTCCAAGTTCCTCAAATGATTGGGAAAACCCCTCGTGACCGGCTAATTCATCACACCACCTGCGAAAGTCGCCATCTACAGCGGTGTCCCAGTCTTTCGCACCTTTGAGGATGTCCAGACTTCCTGGGAGCTTGAGATAGTCAAGAGAAGCAGCCATCTCATCATTCGCAATCTCCACACGTTCCGCTTCGCTCCGAACAAGCTTCGCTTTCTCCTCGTCGTACATGCTTGCAGATTCCGTCACAGCCATGGGCACAATGCGCTGGAAGATGTCTGGCCCAATGATACGCTGAATGTCCTGGCCCTGGTAGAGCTCGCTGACGGGTATTGCTTTTGCAGCTGGTAGCTTTGGTATTGCGGACAAGGCGGCTTCAGCTGGGATTGGTTGGTGATAGATGAAGTCATTGTCCTTCGTGAACTCGACAATTTTTTCCTGTATCAACGACAGGTGCCGTCGCGTAATATCTCCCAGTATTATTCCAGTTTCTGAAGTCAGATTGGAATTGGCAGGTACCGTGCTTGGGAACGAATTCGCCGTTCGATTGGCTTCCCGTGCTAGACCTTCAGCCACTTGTAATCGCGAGATGGCTACACCGTGCGCGTTTGCATCATTGTCTGCCAATGCCTGGTAATACTGCGCAAGGGACGCCACATGGCTTGATTTTATCTGCCTTTATGTCAGAATGTCATCAAAGATTTGGTCTCAGCATCAGAAGAAATGACGCGGACCCAACGCAGTCTTCTCACCTGTGTTACAAGAAGCCAAACTCTCTCAAATATTGCCGAGGTAACATTCAGTTGCACTCCTTCCAATGCCTGCGCGTAGAGATACGCGCCCTGACTTGCCAGCTTTGCTAGCAATCCTACCTTCTTCTGATCTGCTACCTGTTTCTCCAGAAACACTTCCTGCGCCTGAGCGAGCATGACTTGTATCAAAGTTTTGACCGTATCTCTACTCAGATCTGCCGAGGGCGCATGCAGGAAGTTTTCATTGATATATGTGAACATACCGGCCGAAGCCTGGAAGGAATGATACGCGGTTTTGAGGCCCGTGTCTTCGTGGCGATTCTGGTGATTTGCATGGCATGACAAAACGGCAGATATGTTGAAGATGATAGATGCCTTCTCGTAGGCGAGGGAGAATTGAGAGGTAGGTTTGTGAGTAAACGCGTCGAACCTGAAAGACGATTAACAGAGAAGCAAGTCAGACGAGGCACTATGGGGCATACCAAGTGAAGGCGATTTTAATGTGATTCTCGTCGACCGGAAACCGTAAATCGAGCAATTCCAGCTGCCCATAGTATCTGTATAACAAGTCTCGCCCAGAAGCACTGTCCTTTCCTGCCCCTCGCATGTCCTGTCGCAGCCGATTGAGCATCCCGCATTCTTCATTGTATCTCTCTGGGTCGTCGCCATAAGTGTTGCGAATATACGCTTTTAGCGGTGCTATCCAGTCGATCTCATTTGTTTGCTTGAGAGGGCTAGACAGCATAGGTGCCTGAGCGGTTGCCATGATGCAGTTGTCGTGCAGGCAATCTGAATTACAGACGCCTGTGGGTGTATATGTCTTTCGGCGTGAAGTGTGTGCCCCTCGTATTGCCTCGTAGAAGGGATGCGTCCTGGGTGGAGATGTGTAGTGTGATGAGGTGCCGATACAGGCTACAGATTCCGGGACGGGTGCTTGCAGTGGAGCAGACCAGGCGGTGTGTATGTCGTGTACCAGTGAGGCTCAAGTGTCTACTGTATTGCCACGGCGCGCTCTGTAGAAGGGGGTCTCGAGCGGAGGAGGTATTATTCGGCGGCGGGATATTTGTTGTGTAGTTCTAGGAAGAGTCGAGTCGGGTCTTCGTTTGCAAGGTCTACCGACTATTCTACCTAAGATTGTGACATATGCGACATGCAGGTGACGGCTTGATTGTTTCCTTCTAGAAGACTTCACGCAGCCGCTGGGTCATAGGACAAAATCCAGAAAACCCCCAAAGCGCCGTGGAATCATTCATGGCAAGGCGTTGCACATTCACAAGCCACTAGAGCTGTATGCACCAACCACACGCGGCTGCATCCGCAAGCAAAGTATGGTCGAATCAGACCTCAGCCTTACGCGCGGGGGTGATGATCATGTACTGATGCCTCATGATTCGATATCTCTTCAACTTCTTCGACCGTTACCACTCGACGAGCATGTAAAATCGATAGAGCACAATCAACTTGGGAGCACTAGAACTAACAATCCTCTGGCAGTTTGAATCGGGAATCGCAAGGCATCCATCCATCTCGACAGCCAAACGAAGGACATGGAAATAGAAGGAAAGGTGTAGAGAGCAGAATCTGCTGAGAAGAGATCCAGTAATTGTTACAATTGATGCAAGTCTCTATTAAAACCAACTCGTTCTGCGGATACATATCCAACATCAGACAGACAGGTACCTATGCATGCATCTTTCCGTACACATGAATACACCCTACAAGCAACAGTACTCCGCTTCGACGTCCAACACGTCTTAAGGCAATGTCACAATTGGCTGACTCCGTGATGGCAACCCACAGTTCCACCCTAAATATCTAATACAATCCCATCCCAAGGACAAAAAAGAGCAGAGATCCGTCAACGTTATTTCATCCAGATCCAGAAGCCTTTTTCTTCTCCTCGTCCTCTTTTTCTTTCGTCGTGCTACCTTCATGCTTGCCCGTGATGTTATGCCACGCACTCTTCAAAAAACCCTCCCTCTTTTCATTCGCGCTGGCAGCCCGTTCATCGGCTGTCTTGCCCAAGTTCATGACACGTCGGGCGGTTTTGTCGCCCATCTCATCCGCCAGCATCTCGACATATGTCCGTTGGTTCGCAGATAAGTACTTGGGCATTGAAACCTTGAACTCAACCTTCAAGTCTCCCTTTGCCCCTCGTCGAGAGTTGATCTTCGACATGCCCATTCCACCAAGTGTAACAGTCTCGCCAGTTCCTGTACCCGTGGGGACCTTGACCTGGGCATTGCCGTCCAACGTTGGAACAGCGATTTCGCCTCCGAGAATTGCAGTTGTAAGTGGAATCGAAGCAGTATATAGAATGTCGCTTCCTTGGCGGGAGAATTTCGAGTCGGGTGCCACGCGAATGAAGACGTAAAGATCACCCTTCTCGCCCATAACAGTGCCGCTGTGCTCGACCTTGCCCGTCAATGGATAGTCGCCCTCCTGAGATACACGCAAGCGCATTCCATCTTCAACACCACCTGGTATGTCCACTCTAACGCTTCGCCGTTGTCGCGTTGCCCCCTCCCCTTTACATGTGCCGCAAGAGCTACCAGGAGGCGCTGTAACACCAGCTCCCCCACATGCGTTACAAGTGACTGCCATCTGAAAGCCCGGCTGAATGAATTGCACCCTTTGCCCAGTGCCCTCGCACTTTCGACATCTTTCTCGTTTTGCGCCCTTCTTCAATCCATTGCCCTTGCAAGTGCCACACTGGACAAGAGGCGTAATAAATATCTCTTTCGTACACCCCTTTGCAGCATCCATGAACGAGATATTGGCTTGCACCTCGATGTTCTCTCCAACATATACCGAGTTCTCGTCAAATGATGTCCTGCTTTTTCGACCACCTCTTTTCCCGCCTCCCGTAAATGCCCCAAACAGGTCCTCGAAGTTGACGGAGCCCGAACCTCCAAATCCTCCTGCACTGCTGAAGCCACCAAAGCCTTCACCAAAGGGATTTCCACCTCCCGCGAAGGGATTGCCGCCAGCTCCAGGTCCTCCCGCGCCCGGGTTGAAGCCTCCTGATTGATCGAATGCTGCAGAGCCGTAGGTATCGTACGCCTGCTTTTTCTCAGCATCCGACAATATCTCATATGCTGACTGAGCTTCCGAGAACTTGTCCTTTGCGGAAGCGTCTTTATTGGTGTCCGGATGGTATTTCTTCGCTAGACCATAGTATGCCTTCTTTATCTCCGCAGCCGTGGCGTTTTTGCCGACTCCAAGCGTTTTGTAAGGATCTGAGGATGCGAGTGACGATGGAGAAGCGTGAAAACACCGTTTGGAGAGAGTCGGTCGATGGTTGGTTCGCTGTGAATAAATTTGCTGCTCTCTCCATCTCGATCGTGATGATAGAGATCTTTCTTGCGTACGTGACAACCGTTTAAGTGAAGAATCTGACTGCCATTGACATTGTCGTGATGCGGTTACGGCGCGCAGAGGAAGCGCGTTTCTCAAGGGTTGCAATGGAGCTACAAGACTCATTTTTTAAGCAACGAAATATTCATCGATGACGGTGGAGAGAGGGGAGGGAAGCAGGCGAAAGGAGGCGGTAGGATGGTGGGGTTCAATGCGTGGAAAGTAGGAGAAATGGCTTTCTCTTTCGATCAAAAAAAGTTGTCGACCGTCCCATGAGAGTGGCTGACGCACCCTTGTGCATTTGTCTTGGCCCTACAGCACCACAGTACATTTTACTCTGAGTAAACGCACCCACAGCCTCAGGTGGCCTCTGCCTCTGTCCACTCATCACCTCGACTTAATCATCAATCATGCATCAACAATCGACCTCCTCTCCCTTGTATCAATCATTTTCGCCCGGATGCGATGTTCGCGGGTAATGATAGGAACTCCATCTAGGATTGCAGTGTCGTTCGGTCTAGATCCTAAGCCTGCGGCCAATATATTCTTCGATATACTCCTAAAGACTGGTCATCACACAGCGATGCAGGACTCTCATCATGACCATGCAATGCGCTAGCAAGCGTCAACAGATTCCGAAGCTCTTCACTGCATGTCCACAGTATAGGAGGTACCAACACTCTACTCTACTCCAAGGCCAGCAATCGTTGATGTCCACTCCGAGTTATCCAGGAATCCTCCACCCCCACCAAGAAGATGTCCAAAATAGTGCAGATTCTTTACTGCGCACTTTGGCTTAAATGGATATCGCCTTCGCAGATCTGTTTAGCAGAAGATCCGGCCAGGGACACCCCGCCGTGTATAAAGCAAGGCCGCGCCGAAACAGCATGGCCTTCATAACCTGCTCCCCTTCTCTTCTGTCTTGATTGTGATAGATCTCATCATTCTTTCACAAAGTCTCCTCGCGCTATAAGTGGAAGTCATGGCAGTCTGGAATTGGTATCTCACGCATCTGCTGAGTCTGGTTAGCTCTGCCTCTGCTCTCACACTACTCAGTGCAGTTGCAGCAGATCCAGAGCTCTCAACATTAAAGTCTGTCATGGCCGGAATGGGAACCAGCCCCGATAAGCCCGATCCACAATTGGAAGAGAGGTTCAATTCCAGACTCGACGGTAGAAATTACACCTTTTTTGCACCAACAAACGCAGTGAGTCTTTCTAGATGTGGCGATATCAGGCACAAAGACTACTTCGAGTTAGCATGAGAGACGAAGCCTTCTCCCGAGCATACCAATCAGCTGAAAAACTAAGTCTCGGGTAGGCTTTCGCAAAAATCCCAGCATCTCAACTCCAAGCTCTCGCCTCACCTAGCAATTACGAACTGCTGCTGTCAATCCTAAGGTTACACGTCGCAGAAGGATACTTCACTCAATCGGCCATCGCCAACACCACCGCGCCCATTATCGCCATTGAAGGGTTTCCCCTCTCCTTCCAAGGAACAAGAATCAACGCCCAAGCCTCAATCACAGCAACAGATTTTAAAGCCGACAATGGTGTCTTCCACAAGATCGATACAGTGCTAAATCCGTACACTTCCTACTTCGGCCTCAGCTCACCAACTGGACAATCACCAGGTCCTAATATCGACAAGTCAGACGCCAATTTAGAAGATCTTCTAATCGCAGATAAGGGATTAAATCTGTATCGCAATATATCCAACATAATAACACCACATCAACTCCTACACTACCCCTACCCTTACCCCTTTACACAAAGTCAGCCACTCCCACTCTTCCTCGTTCCCTCTGACAACGCTTTTGCTGTCCTCCCGCGATCTAGCTATTCATCTTTCATCGCCCCCAGCAACAATGCACTCTCTGCTTATCTTCTCAACGCTGGTAGGGTAGACAACATAATCAGCAGCGGCATCCCGGCATCGACTTCTCTGCTTCCGAAAATCAAGGCAGCAAATGGAACGCTGGCGCTTTCAGGTGGAAATGGACTTGCCATACTCCTCCGAGCTATTGGGGAGGGTGAAGAGCTGATGGTAGGTAATGCGAGGGTGGAGAGAGAACTCTGTTGGGCCGGTGGTTGCGTTTGGGTTATTGATCGGATCTTGGATCCGCTGTATGGAATTCTAGGAGTCTGACATGTTGAAAATCGTGGTAGCGCAGTAGGTTGTCCAACTCATGCCCGCCAAATCTATGCGGGTAAACACCGATGATACCTTACTTGTTCACAACACTCTCAAAGTTTGATCGATATCGATAATTCATTAAACACCTAGAAAGATTAATTCGTCACGGATTCATCCATACCGATGTTACAGAATGGACCTTGCGTCGAAGCAAGCTCCTGGCGGGTATTAATTGTAGAGATGGCTGTGGACATGGATGATACAGATGGCTGCACACTCCAAGCTAGGTGAATGGAAGTGATGAAAGAGCGAGTCAAAAAGACAAAAACATCTCGGAACTCAGAGGGTTCCCATTCCGGCTATCAAATTAATGCAAGACAATGGCTCAGACAACCCGAAAGTGTTGTGAGTCGACGCTGGATCGATGGAAAGAGATACCGCATATCTGGTGCAAATCATGCTTCAATGTCGCAAGGGATTATGGAGATGACGAGTGCGAGTGCGAAGAATGTGCGGGTATCAATAAGTATGAGGCATTCAAGGATTTCTTGGGTGGGCTGCTGGAACAAGGGCCAATTTTCCGTAGAGATGTGCTCGAGAGAGGGAAGAGGAGGGTGTGAGGGACAATGGATATTGGGTTGAGAGGGACGACTAGAGGCCGATCTGAGGGGTTGAAAATGAAGAGTAGAATGGGCGTTCTCAATTAATATCCATTGCCATTTTTTGTCTCGCCACAGAAGCTGAGATGTATCGATTCCGGGCAACTCGGACCGCTACATCTTTGAGGTTTTCCTACTCAAAAATCGGGGAAATCTCAGAATCAAGGGCCTTCGACCGCATCGAAGGACTGGAACTTTTTCTACCTTCAATTCCGAGATTTTCTGCGGGATAAGCCCTCAAAATTATCTTGTCAGTACCTGCTTGTCAGCCTCGCTCGACCAATCACGTGATTTGAACCATTGATAGCAGCAGAATTGGTGTATCCTTCAGCGAGATGTTACTTTTAAGGCAATCTTCGAACTAGGTCTTAAATAATTGGTGCTCGTGGAGAGCTAGACGTTCACAGATCACGAGCTTGAGAGTCAGGGTATCTCCACTCCGAGTGGAGTCCTTCGCGTCGCGTCGCGTCATGTCGAACATCGATCCTTTCTCTTCCACTTACACTTCTCACCTCTCACAAATATCTGCCTCCGAAATTTTCGGATCGACGACCTCCTCTTAATTGTACTTCTCGAATAAATATAGCTCTATTCAAGGCTGGACGGGACCTCTCGCATTAAGCCGAGAGGTCGCCTGGTAGCCACAGAGTCGACAGGTCTCGTTTCCGGATACCATGGGATCTGTGGATCCATTGCCTTGCTCTTCGACCTGTTAGCCTTTGCTTGGTTCGCCGCTCTCGAGCTCGAGTCTAAGTAGCTCAAAAGATCTGTCACAAGCAGGCTGTCCTTGGGAGAAGCGACAAAATAGTTGTCTCTCAGCGAACGATGATCAGACCAACAACACCTCTTGCAATTTATCGCAATAAGCGAAATGAGAGTGGCTGACTTGACCTTCTGTTCTCTCGATTCTGGCCACATCATCGAGCCCATCTTACCACAGCTATGAACTCGAAACCCTGGCTGAGAGGATGAGCCAACGAGACCGACTCGATCGTGTCCACGTCTCGAGGGAGGTCAGCCTGTTGCCCATGTTGTGTGTGTAGGTATTGTAGCTGACCATCTCATAGGAGACCAAGCCTACGTACAGGAGCAACGATGACCAGGGTTCCGAACTTGTCAACAAATCCCACACATCGAATCGTGGAATTCTGAGCAGTATACACACTCGCAGATGCACTTTCTCATCCTGAAACAATCTTCGATGTCAACGGCGGAGGACATACCAGCGCCGGTGAGTCGAGGGGTGCGACTCAAGTAGTATGATAGTACCGGCTAGAACATACTATTCAGCACGACAAATCCGCCGTCCAGAGACTCTGCTAACGCACTAAGACTTGGCATTGAATCTCCACTCAATTTGTTTGGTTTCCTTATGACGGTACGTCTAAAATCGAGAGTTGTGAAGATATCATGATACTATGGTTGCCACGAGCGAGCCATGCACCGACATTTTTTTTATGAGCATCGATCGGCAGTCTGCCTTTGATTGTCTATCTGCTTCATCTGTTTGTATCAATATAAGCGTCAAGACCCAACAAAGCTGATCAATTTTGACCGTTGATCCCAAACCAGATCTAGACCACGCCGGGTCACAGACACCTTAATTCGATCACCTCCACGTTTCGGTTTTTTTGCCAACCCAAAACCGCGTGCCTAGGCACGAAGGAGCTAGCTGGACCGTGAATTTCCCAGACTAATCAGCAGCAACCAATTCGCCTCGCTTGAAAGTCGTTATGCAATGCGGACAAATACGCCACACCATCCTGTTGTGCTTGGCCACGTTACAGCCTTTTCGATCGTAGGCGTCGACAAAAGTACCGGCTCGAATATGAGACACCACAGGACCGCCTTCTCGCCAGTGGGCTCGCCAAGTACTCGATTTGTAAACCAGTGTTGTCCCATTGCAACTTGGGCAGACGAGACCCGAGGCAGGCTGTCGGGAGATGAATCTAGGCATTTCCACTTCCCAACCATCGTTGAAATCTTCATCATCAAGACCGGACTGTTGAGCAATGGCTTTCCTCAATTTTAGCTCCAGGCCAAAATTGTAGTCATGCTGTTCCTCCCAGTCCCGCTGGACGCTCTTCTCTTCCTTAATTCTCAGTAGAAAATCCTCCTCGCACCTATTCAGATCCGCCAATCGACGGCACTCCAATCCAAACTTTTCATACTCTTGCGATTGCAGATTCTTGAACCTATTTCTAGCAGCCGTCTGACCATCCCTCACTTTCTCTAGCTCTATGAGGAGGAGTAGCTCACGGCCGTAACTGGACTCTGATCCGTTCTCCGGGCCATGCTGCTGCGTCATCCACCGCGATTTAAGCTTGAAAGCTTTCCCTATGGTTAGGCCGACGATGGCCCCATCATCCAAGTATACCGGTAATCGGTGCGGATGTTCACCAGTAAGAAGGAAGTAAACACGCCATGGTATCCACATCCAAATATGATTCTCCTGAAACGCCTGTACCCCCTCAGGGGACATTCCTGCTTCGATCTCCTCAGTCCGCTTCCGGTCATGCTCAATGGCCTCGTGCTGGCGATTCCAGTCAGCCGTGGCGACCTTGACGTCCTGCGAAGACATGCTTGTGTGGTGTTTGGTAAGTGCCGTGACGGTAATTGTAAGAGTTGAAGGATGGGTGGGGTACAGAAAGTCAATGGTATGGGGTATCGATGTTGGTTGTGAAAGTCAAGTTGAAGGTCGATGTTGACGATAGTAGTAATTGAAGTTGCAGTCGATGATGGAAAAGGCGGAGAGAGAATGGAAAGAGCGAGGCATTAAATACCCCTTCCATCGAGCCTGCATTGCAGAGACACCACGCCACCAGTTTGTTAGAACATTGATCGTGGCCGAACACAAGAGAAATCTGATCAACAACGGTGCTCTTCATGGCTGGTGGGATGGGAGCGTTTAATAATGTGACCTGGTACTTGATCGGGCACGCCCTTTCATTGGACACTGGGGTCGCGAGGCCTGTGGTGTTGGTAGGATTTGAACAGGTTGACGAAGGGCCAAACACATGGTTGATCTCCTTGTCGAGGCCAATCACGGGAACCTTCGTGGTTGGCTTGTAAGATGGGCGGCGAGGAAGTGTGATCGTGGTGTTGGGATGGTTTTTCTGCTGGCTGGCGGACCCGCAGAGTTTGTCTCTAAGGGACCGGTCCCGATGTTAGGACAAGCTGGGAGCAAACGAGTCGCGAGTTCTGTTGCTACGGTACGTGAAAATAGTAAGAGTCGGAGATCCCCTTTTCCCAGGAAAACTTGTAAAGCCTGCTCGTGAACAAGCTGATCGGAATCTAGAGACATGTTCCTAGATCTTTGTGACGATCCTGATTAAAGTGGAAGCTGGAGAGAAACCGAGAGCGAACTCTGTCGTCGTGAAACGCGAACTCTGTAAGTGTATTATTCTCATTCTGTTTGTCCCCCAAATTCATCCAGCTCCTCCACAAATTCCTTCCTTAATTTGACCGATCAAAGTGCGCAAACGAGTAGCGTCTTCAAGAAGCCCGCGACAAACAAAATCCCTGAAGTTTTGATCAGCCCAAATGTTCCTATCATCCTTGCTCCTAAAAGCTCTCTATGCGCCTCAAAGCCTTTGCTCACAATCTTGTGGTATGATACTTGCAATCCTCGCCATGGAAGGCATTCCCCATCTTTCGAATCATCGCATAACCGCGCAAACACAAATGGCAGAACTCAAACCGACACCTTGTACAGCTCATATGATCGCATCCTCCGTTTTTCTCGAAAGGAGCCTTACATTCTGGACAAGCCTTCTTCTTCGCGATCTCGGCTTCCGACGCAGCATTATCGGCGGCGACTTGTTGGGCATGTGCGACACGAATGTCGTAGTCGGCGCACAGCTCGTCTTTGTGCCATGGGACGTCGTGGATCGTACAGGATTTGTGACCGCAGCTACGACAGATGAAAATGGGGCTATCCGTGCCACCAGAATGGAGTTGTCCTGCTTTGCAAGTTCGTGAGAGACAATGGCGGTATTCACCCATCGAGTTCAGACAGGCTTTGGTGGCGAGGTCGTCGTAGCTATGTCACCTGTATTAGAGAAAAATCTGGGAAAAACATGGGAGCGATGACACTTACTGTTTGAAGCTTTCAGAAGAAGGAGATAAGATCTGGAATATATCCGTGTATTCGAGGAGGCTGTCACACTCTGGGCAAGTAATTGTGTTCCATTCTCCGTCTTCGATTTTGGCTTCAACCCACTGGACGACGCAATATTGACAAGTCTCTCGAGCGTGGGTGCAGGTTCCGGTGAGTTTGTATCCATACTCCTCGATGGATTTTTCTTCTGCACATGTCAAGCAGTCTCTTTCAGTGGGTGCCTCCCGTACCTTCGGCGCGCTGAAAACCTTCTCGCTGTCGCTCTCATCTACATATCCCACCACTGCTGTCCGACCCTTTCCAAGCTTCACAAGCCCCTTCTGAACCGCCTTTCGATTCTTTCCAATTCCATTGCAAGACTGACATTTTTTCCAAGAAGTCTTCTCATGTCCCCGTCGTTGGAACTCTTTGTCCCCGCGCCTAATAGTGTGGTCTTTAACAATATGTTTTGAGCTCAGTTTTCCCTTTCCTTCACACTCGGTGCAGATTTGACTTTCCAGCTGGTCTTGATTTGGGATTGGGCTGGAGGAGCTGTCTGATATAGCTGTGCCTGCACCACCTTGAAATATCACTTTGTGTTTGACTACCGGGAGGTGCGTGCGCTTGTGGCGTATAGCTGCGGGTGTCTTGGCTCTCTTGGGTGGTGGTTCCGTTATTCTTTCATCCTCTGATTCGAATAATGGCCTAGGGTTGGAACCATGATTTGCAGTCATCGAGAATCTGGGTTCCATTTCCGGCGAAGGGGAGTAGGAGGATAGTCGACGAGGTCTAATCCGGCTTTTTTTCATGGCGATTTCCGGCGCGAAGGGGGAGTTAAAGGATAGTCGACGATGTCTAATCCGGCTTTTTGTCATGGCGAAGGAGAATGTAAGACCTATCTGATGTTGTCGGTTAGATGTTAAAGGTGAAACGTAGAAAGGCTGGGTGATATTGGCTATAGATCTACGCTAGCACAGATCTGCGCTAATATGGCTGGGTCATTTGGGGGATTAGTAGGCAACGATATCGAATTACCCGGATTTGAGGCAGTGAAGGTCATCTTCATTGCTTCGTCCATTGTGGGAAATTGTTGTCAAGACTGTATCTGAAGTCTCTGTCAACTAGACTCATATCCACTTGCAGTATGTGATATGTAGATGACGTTGGTAAGATAGAGTCTGAACATCCAAGTCTGCTCAAGAAAAAAAGACATATTTGAAATGAGAAAGTGGATCTCAAATGCCCGTCTTTCTACTTCGTTGCTAGAACTTTCTGTTCTTTTTTCGGCTATAAGTTGCCTCATCTCCTCCAATCTGTTCCATCTGATCACCACTCCAGCCAGTAGCAACAACCTCCCTTCTGTGTCAAACTTTGTTCTTGACAAAACCATGCCCACACACCACCTTTGTTCCCGTGAAATCAAAGTTTAAACCCAATCGTTTGGCAGAAGAGGAAGTCATCAAAGTGATCCCAAATCGTGTTCCATAGAAACCCCGAAAGTCAAGCTATACTGAAAATTTGGCGTATCACCAAGGATGAACAGCAGAGCACAGCGATTGAAACTATGAATCGTCAGCAGTCATTCCCAGCTTTTCAATCCACCAAACTTACCGCTCGATACGGCTGAACATGAAGCCAGAAGTATGGGCATATCTTCGATTTACTCGTCCCCTCATAATCCTCGCAACACCTGAAGTTCTCCCATCGGCCGTCCTCAACGCGGCTTTCGATCCAAGAAACAACGCAAGCTTCGCTTATGATTACAGCTACTTGTTAGCTTGCCTTCGAACTGTCGTTCAGGCTTTACTGTTTCGCAGGTGCAGCACTTTCGTTGAGCAGGACAGAAGCGTTGGAGTAGTGTGAAACATATTAATTGGATGGGTGTCATTGTCCTGCTGGAAGATAAAGCATGACAAGTATAGGCAATGAGTATTGATACTATTCGATAACTCATCGGGTAAATCGTCTGTTGCTCGCTCGTATCGGTTCCAGTGATTTGTTTCGGTTTCGGTGGATGTAATTATTCTGAAGATTGAGCTGGCTGTATCGAGTTCTGGGTGGACCGTATCCGTTGTCCCGCGGTCCTAACAGCATTTGCGTTAGCACCTGATCGGATTCTCAGTTGGCGTGTATTTCGTACCTAAAGAGACGGAGTTGTCCCATCTTCTTTGAACCGGGTTGTGAAGTTTTCAATGGATTTTAACTGGCTTTTTCGGTATCAGGTGGTCTCAACACCGCGCGAAGGGCGTCAACTCTGTCTGCTCATAGATACCATACTTCTCACAAACTTTCTGTCTTTCTAGAAATGGGAGGATTTCCATCTTGAGATTCGAACGCTCGATTCCGTACAAAGTTTTGACGATTTCCCAATCTTGAGTAGTGAGAAATTTAGCGACACGGAACAATTCTTCACGAAGGAGCCGAGTCAACAACTCCTCGATAATGCTAGCCATGAATGCCTCACTAACTAGCAATCCTCATTCGCTTGTACCATTCGCCCCGAGTAGCGTAGTACCAGTCCAATTCTTGCAGATTAGCTCAGTTTTACGAGCGATCGACGCCGCAAAGCGTGTCTCCATGAAGTGTCGCCAGCTGTCTTGTCTTTATCCATAGTCCCCGTACTTCCTTTTTTCATTCCTCAGAATCACTATCACGAAACATTGTCTGCAGCTCTTCCAGAGTAAGACGCCCCAGTTCGGTGAAACCATCGCTGTCGTTGCCGTCATCGGAGAAGACTCCAGGTATGTTATGATACGCAGGCTCATGATCCTCCAAAAACCTCGGCTGCCATGAATCAAGGGGACATCCAGCACCATGCCCATCTTCCTCGACCTGATCCCATTTGACGACACAGCCATAGCAAAACTCGAAATGGCATTTTGTACCTAATCTCATCATTAGCTTACCTCCATATCATCGCAAGTTGTGGAGAAAACTGACAAGTCATGTGCGCGCATCCATCATCACCATTGTTGCCCTGTCGGAAGATAATCGTTTTACATCCAGGGCAGGCCTTTGACTCTCCCTGAATTCTCTGCATCGAAAGCTTGTTGTCGATGGTGTGTTTGTCCTCGTCTTTGGAAGTCCTAGTGTCGTACTCTTGACAGCTCTCTCCTTCATGCCATGGGATATTGTGGGTTCCGCAGGTGAACATTTGACATTCCTCGTTTAGGCATCGGCGTTTCGGATCGGAGCAGGGAACGTCGTAGAGGTGTCCTTGGCCACAGTGTAGACATTCGTGGTAGCCGGGCGAATTTTGTAGGAACTCTATGAAGAGAATTCGAGCATAGCTATGATAAATTAGTAGCAGTCGACCGAAGCAACGGGTCAACGAGTTGCTTACCTGTCGTAGGTTTTGGTACCAGGCCGGAGAACTGTATACAAGTCCTTGGGTTGCAGGACCAAGCAGCAACTTGTACAAATGATGCGACTATAATTTCCCCGAGCGATGGCGCTCTGTACGTTTCGTTCCAAACATTCTTGACATGTTTTCCGCTGATGTTTGCAAGAGGCAGACAGCTTCGTATTACACTCCTCCGGTGTCAATGTCGCACCACAATAGTAATTGCATTCTGGCATCATGGAAGCTGACGTTGTCAGTGAGAAGTTTGGGGCAGTAAAACCTGGATGTTTTACCTTGTGAGCTCTTCGGCTTGGAGCGATGTTTATTTTGAATGAATGACAGTGGTCAGTGTTCTTGCAGTCTCCCAGCCCAGTCCCGCGCGGATGCTTCTTTGCCACTGGGACGCATGTCACGCTCTACATGTCAATTTTTTCCCATCTTTACAGATTAGGAATTATCGTGAGCTTCCATACAGTTCAATGATGGAGGACAAAGCTCTATGATATGATATTTTTCGATGGCTTCTAGGTGCACCAATCTACTCAACAGCGGCTCTGTCCATTTTCCATTCTCTTCATCCCCCGGAAAGCAATCGAAGCATGCCAGACCTCTATGAATTGAACCCCGCGCCATAGTACAAATTATTGAAGAATTTTCGCAAGTAATCTTTACTGATTGTTCTTGTCGTTGAGATTAGCTGTCATTTGGCATGGGTCGATCCCAATTTCCATGATGTGAGCAAGTAGATTCGTGGGTGCCATATTCGATGTTTTCGAGACATTCCCAGCAGAAGATGTTACGGCAAGATGGACCTGTTGCTCATTAGTCTCAGAGAGTTTCACCAAATAATTATATAGCCCACGCACATTCTATCTCGTAGCACTGATGTCCCTCGTCTTTTTCGATGGGTGCGCCACAATCTGGGCAGAGCCTTGCGATGTTTTCGATTTCGGCCTCCGAGAGCCGATTTTCACGAGAGTTCGCGTAGTTGGCAACAACAGTATCGTATTCGGTGCAGGTCAAGCCGTCGTGCCAGGGAATCTCGTGCTGGATGCACATGAAGCGCTGGCAATTGTAACACTGAAGCATTGGGGGTGAGTCGAGAGGATGAAGCTGGCCGAAGTTGCATTGCGGGTTTAGACAATCGTGGTATTCGTCTATCTCGCGCAGAGCGTCACGTAAGATGTGCTCGTCGTAGCTAGGAAGTCTTAGTTAAGCCTACGGACAGGCAGGAGAGAAATGGTCCTACTCATTGCGAATGTCGCCTTTAGGTAAGAAGGCCAGAACTTGTACGGGATCGAGGGGATTTCCGCAACCACCTTCGCATTCGATGTTTGCCCATTCATCGTCATCGATTTGTCCGTTGACTGTTAGCGTCATGCATAAATTGCATGTTGTTCGGTACGAATCGCAAGAGCATAGCTGAGGGAGAAAGTCGGTGATTGGCAGGTCGTCTCCACAACTGATGCATCTCCTGGAGACTGTTGTTCGTGTCAGCGTTAGCTCTGACGAACTGAAAGACCGTCATGTTGGTTGGTATCCCTTTGCATCTTACCTTGAGCTTGCGCCATTTTTTGCTATTGTCTCGAGGATGTGCGGAGCGTTGCTGTCTGCAACTTTTTCTGGCGGCGCAGTGGAGTAAATAGATCCCTGAATTGCCATGCACGTGAGCATTGCCGGTCCCAGTACGCAACCCATTCTGGACGAACACAATCAAGCAAATCTGAAGGCTATTGGAATACATAATGTCGGATCCAGAGCAATTTTCCTAGCTCTTGAAGATCAGGTCGCTGCTCGATACGTGACTTTCCAATTCAAACCCACTCGGCTAGATCTTAGCACATCTCTGACAGGCCTGAGCCATAAATATGAACACCCTGAGATTTGCTTTCGATATATATTGGTTACCAATACTAGAACAATTCATCAACCATAGAGTTCGATATTGCGCGCATCTCGATCATGTACCGTGCATGAACATACCATCTCTAGCACTGTTCGAACTGGCAAACAGAGCACCTCCATTTCAGTGAGACTCGACGCAGGGTTAGAAGAAATATCAAATGATCATCGTCAACAAAAATCTGCCGAGGAGTCGTGATATTTGCAAGGATTCGAACACTAGCTCAAAGGAAATAGAAATACTACCTTCTCGCAGCAAACTCTAACCTTATGCAAGAGAACAAAGCGCAAAAAAATAATGCCTTAACTGCTTTGCAGTGAGCCAATGGCCAAGATCTACACAATTCAAATTAGCCCGACAGGTTTGCAAGTGATGAACGCGGAACGATGAGCAAGTATCAGCGAGCAGCAAGCAGCGAGTTTGAGCGCCCGATCGTGGGCTTGGTGGTGAACCACCGCGCCATACGGGAAGAATGAAATGTTTTCTACCCACGTGGAATATCTGATGACCTCAGCGAGGGCTCGCAATTTGGACGAAGATTCCGCCGGCAGCGGAGCGACAGAAAATACCCGGGTTGAAAAAATAGGTGGAAGCTGGATACAGATTCGAATTTCTGAACAAACTCAACGAGTTACCTGAGAGAGTAAGATATGATCTGGGTCGGATTCTTCGATCAAGAGTGTTTGGAAACTCCATTCCCTGCAGCGCTTGCAGCTCTGACAGCTGTCGTCATAATAAGATGATGAACTAACAGATGGCTGTTTTGAACGAAGTTTGAGTTATAGTGAAGATCTTTTGTAATATCCGGAGTTTTGGCTTCATGCCAGGGCGAACAATCGGGATCTCCACGGAAACTAAGGATTAGATTGCAAAGGTACTAAAGCTGGTCAGCTTTTAACGACTATATTATGGGAAAATATCTGAATGCCCGAGTAACAAGATACGGCTTGGCTGCTACCATCAAGATATACTTGAGTATGTGGATAGGTCGAAGCAGTCCAAACATTGAACTTGTTCCGAAGCTCTTATTCAAGCAGACAGCATCTCGATGGGTTCGAATGAAGTGATGAAGATGAAGATGAAGCTGCACAACCTTGTCATTCCGACTCTTGAAGACTTGGACCTCGTCCTTGGATCAGAAAAAATGATTAGGTCTTTTAGAGTAATCATAGCATCATGAGTTGATGAGAGCAAGTGCAATGCCTGAAATATCGGTCCTCAAGAGATATGGACAGAATACGGAAATAGGTGGAAATTTTATGCAGTGAAGGCAAAGGCCTGAAGATACGTATGGCCTCGGGCATTGGGGAAGGGTGGTCCGTCCTTGCTGATGATTAGCATCAGATAGCAGCAAAATCCCAACCGACATCATAACATGCGAGGCAGGTATCCTGAATCAGGAAGACGAGTCTTCGGTACAGTTGTGAGAATAGTTGAACTGCCCGTTGATCCCATAACATCGAAGCATGTCCAGGAAAGATAAACGAAGCTAAGTGGATTGCCTCTTCGACAATTTAGGGTTGAAGGGTACTGAATCGCCAAGTGTGTCTGAACATCAAACGACCTTCCGCAGCTCGCAGCTCGTATGGAGGAATGTACCATTACCCAGTGCCAATTGCAAGAAAGCGGCGAAGCTGAAACCGACGCCTCAAATTCCTGGGCCTAATTCGACTGCCTGGATGATAGTAAGGATGTTATGCCGGGTGTGTATTATAATATTCCACCCCAGGGACGCAATTGAAGGACGACAGAGGCCAGACTACGATGTTGTTTTATCCACGTGGCTGGCGAAGAGGTATTCCGCAATCGAAAATTCGTAGGATTTGGAGTGATCAAAGGCATGGGCGGAGTCTTCTATGACTGGATGTTTGTTCGGTAAGGACTTGGTAGATATGTTTGAGTGAAATGCTGGGCCGTGCTGGTATATGGAGGACGGTTTATCATTGAGGAGCGGGTTTAAGGCAAGTTTAGAATGATGATCGTCGTTCCTGCTGGATAATACGAGGTCAGTTTATCTGCGACTCACTTCTCTATGACTTGAAAGCTGTAGGTTGGATGCGCTACAGGCTTATTGCGCTTGCGTCTGTGCCTGTCCTCAGTAACAAGGAGTGGTTTATCACTTCATGACTTTGGAAAGGCAAAGAATAGATACTCTTTTGGCTCGGAGTCGTCTGCGGCTGTTCACAGCGTCGTTGAAGGCAAGTTGCAACTTGTGAGGCGCGTTGAGGACTTGGGCAGTGCGCCATTGCTCGACTTTGGGGGGCGCTCGAGGAGTTTAGGGAGTGGATTGCCGTATATCAATGAACAGGAGTATTGCAGCGCTCAGAAGAAGCCCATTGTCAGTGTGAATAGCATGTATTGGTGTTTGTATGATGCAAGTAGTGGTGTATGTGGCTGTCGAGATGGGAATGAGGTTGGGGAAGGGGCGTGCCTGCAGAATTTCGGCGCCGAAAAGCTGTGCAGCAACCCAGGAACCCAATTTCGACTTCACCTGTCCAGTCCTACCATCAGAATGTCCTCCCACCACCCTCCGAATCTTATTAAAGTCGCTGAAACCCTCCAAATCCATCGCCTGGGTCCAAACTGAGCCCTCCATTGACCTCGAAACCACCCCTGAGCCGCCAAAAAACAGACTCAACCGCGCCATTCTACCCAGCTGCGCCATTCTTACCACCTTTCGACCGTTCAGGACTACTACAACCCGCCCACAACATCTTCGAGGTCCCTTTGGAACCCTCCAGACCCTGTTTTACGATCTTCCTGATGGCCTAGAGAGCCTGAGCAACGAGCTTGAGTCTCGGAAATTCAATGCCGGTCGTCTGGGGTGGCCATGGGCTGAGCCGAAAACACACCTGACCGCCCTGAACGCGTACAGACCCTCTACAGTACCTTCGAAAATGATTTTTGGACCTTGAGACTCGACTTATCCCTCCTCCTATTGCCTCAAAACATTCTGGAAGACAAGTCCTGGTCTCTAGGAAGCGATTTCGACCCTGCGCAGCTTTCTCCCGCCTCTCCTCTATCGTCCGCAATGGCGAAAAGTCCATCGAGAACGTCCAAAAGGTCACCCAGATCTCACAGGCTCAGTTCACCAAGTACCCTGGCCCGATGGAAGCGGTTTAACAACATCTGTCTGGGCCTTGAAGCATTTCAGCTTCATTTTGACCCCCCAGCGTTCGCCCACAACTGCCCCAGAAACATCTTGGGACCTCAAAATAACAAGGCGAGACCTCGAAGAATCGAATTTGGGAAGTTCTGATGTCTAGGAACCTGCGAAGTGGTGGGTTACGGTCTTCTTTTCTCGCCTCCGAACCACGCCACCGTTGCGCGTTCTACTGCAGAAGGGATTGGGCGGGGCCTGGCCGTGAGGTGCGCCGCGATTTTACATTTTACAACCACAAAATCGTCGAGCCGGACCTGGTCATCAACGGGAAAGTCTAAAAAGGGTTCAAAAAGCATATCTGATAATTCAGGCATGACGACTCAACGAGATATCGTGAAGAATACGTCTTGACGCCGCGCCGCACCTCCTTGGTACCCAATGGCGAGTCGCCGGAGCTAGTGACCACCATCCGAATGAGTCCTGCGAGCACATTGACCTATAGAAGCCAGCACAATACGGGCGCAGGAAACACCAGGATTGGACACGCTGAAAGATCACACATGGTAGAAAGTGGTCTCCACTGGCAACACGACCTCTTAATTCGTTGCTCCAATGAGCCCGTAGAAGGCCAAGATAACATAGTCCAGAATTGGATGAAGTCCAGCCAAAATCATGGCTCACTTCGACATCCAGTCCATAGGCTAAGCTCCCCTTGAAGCATACCGCCATTAGCGATTGATATATGTCAACTGGGTCGAGCAAACCAACACGTCTATCAGACGATGAACCGTACAATATGGAATGGACATGATAACAGAATGGGAGCTGAAAGTCATCGTATGAGCGTCACCACTCTATGACAGCCAAAAATCTCCGAACGCTTGTCTTGCCTTTCAGAAGAGAAGACGGAAGAGTTGGGACAATCCGCATCTGAGCTGGCTAGCTATGAGAACCACAACGCTGACACAAGCTTGGGTATCGATCATTGAGGATGAATGCGTCTAGTAAGACGAAGTAAGAAGAGCTTGGAATGAAATGATTGAAACAACAGGAAACCATCAAAACGGTGCAGAATCAAAAAGGGCACTAGGATGTCCCCTTTCTCTTGAATGACTCGATAAAAAAGAAAGAAGAAAGGATGTGACTTGAGGAAAGGAAACACTGCGAATCCCCGGAGCGGCTCCGTCTGGATAAGACAATCGCGGAGTAAGATCAGATCTCATCCATCCGATCTTCCTGGACATGGACTTCCCTAATCAAATGGAGCTTTATTTGAATTTCCATTGGCAGGCCTCAGATCTACCGGAGTTGGGACTGGTTGGCCTTGCCCCACGACAGCGGAAATCATCCTGGACCCATGCCTCGTCCTCCCTGGCGAAGCCGAGGAACTTACCGATTAAATTGTTGAGCATGGCTGTAAATCGAAGTGGGCAAGGGCGCCTTATTTAAGAAGGGTGCTGTCATTATCCTGCCCCGTTATTCCACTACCACATCGTGAGCCTATAATGATCCGGGCTGCAATTTTCTTGTTCATCCTGCATTTGGATCTCCTTCACTAATTCCTTGCTTTTTTATTTCCTGAGATGTGGCCATTCGTTATCGTATAATTTTTTGCATCCTGCTCTTCCAATTCGTTCGCTCAATGTTCATATGGTTCATTGGAGAGCTCACTATGATCTCAAAGTTGAACGACTTCCTTATCTCCCATCGCTTTCTAGTTTTATTTCTTGTTCTCCCTTCCATTCGGTTCTATCGAGACCAGTCCCTCAAGCGATTCCAGGACGAAATCCATATCTACCCTCGACAGAATTCGTCTCGGGCAATCTGTTATTGCAATACTTCTGGAGATGTGGGTGTTAGAAATGTTTTGTCCTGGGGTCGTTGCGAGTTTGCACTACTCAATGCGCGGTCGCATCCAATGCCTAGTCTCCTGAAGTTCGGAAGCCCGTATGCCATTATGCGGACAGTTAGTGGATGCTCAGGAAGGTAGCTTGATGTCTTCATACCTACTTCTAATTCGGGCTTGAGATGAAACTCAGCATCTATCATTTGACAAGTTTGTTGACTTTCATCGGATATCTCATCGATGGAAACTCTTCCCGAGGCACGAAGGTCAATGTTACACCTTGGTCTATCTTAGACGCTGCGATATAGGACTTAGCTTGCTGCCAGAATGGCATCACCTCCCGCAAGTTTCAACTTTATGCCCTCTGGCAACGCGCAGTTTCATCCTCGTGGCTGCATTCACGGAACAGGGACCAAGTGTGTGGAAGGGGGGAAGCATCTCATTGCTATGATAGTGTACAAAATGCCTGCAACTGTGCTCGTTGTACTCCATCTTGGATATCATAGATCCAAGCTCGTCGCGGACGCCTAATCGCCGTCCAACTGATAATATGGCGCACGCACTTTCGTCTGTGGAGATTGGAGTGCGCTTGGATCCGTCGTTGTTGTGCGCAGAAGAGTTGTGCGTGTGATAGATATGACATGTTCGGTTGGAGGCTGCTACGATTGTTAGTTTGTTTGCTTACGCTGAGTGAAGGAGAGACTGATTGATGGGACTGAAGTTTGTAAGGGATACGTACAGGAGCGCTACATTATGGCGCAGCTCGCCATGGTCTCGCAGAACGTCTTCTCTGGCGGCGGTGGATTTGGACAAAGAGGGGCGCGCTCTCCGAGGATGCCGGCCGCGTCGACGGTGTCTTTGCTGGCTTTGCGGGCCAGCCATTCCTCTCGCTCTGCCTGGGTGAGCGGCTGGCGGAATCCTGGCGGCGCAAGCTTTGGAGGCCAGCGGAACTCGTCCTTGGGGCGGGAGAGGAAGCCCGAGACCTCTGATGCTGGTGGAGATGGGACTGCGGGCATGGTGGAGGATTGTTGTTGAGGCTGTAGAGGTGGAGAAGATGGTAGTTTGCTGACGTTGGTGATGTTGCGATCTCAACGTGCAATTGTTTGAGGTAACAAGTTCAGGAAGCCTCACGACGTACTTTCTGCATAGGGGGATTTTTTTATTTTAGCTAACCGGGAGGGCTCTGGGCAAGAGGGGTATATTTACCGAATTCTGGTCAAGTATTGCATGCTAACAATCTGGTGTAGGAATCTACGCTCATGCTCATCTCAATCGACTCGCTAGCCGGATCCTTGGACACTGGAAAACCATCCATTACAAAGCACAAGCTAACGGATTCCACAGACCAGCAACCATCAAGCGCATAGCGCGGTACAGCAGTACAAATTATCTTTTTCGTACTTTTTTGGCCGCAGAGAGGGGAGCTTTGGTTGTAGGCCACATCACACCCTGAGTCTGCATTCAAGCATGCAGGTCTTTCATTTTTGTTGTCACGAAGGGATTTGGAAATCCTGAGATATTTTTGAGGTTATTGTGGTTGTGTGTTGGGCGGAAAGGAGATTTGTGATGAGGAATTTGGTGTTCGAATGGCCACCGACTGTGAATTGAGATTTGCGGTGAACGCACGGTTTTGGGATCAAACAAATACGATATGGCCACAGGACACTTCGACTCCGTATTGAATTTTCTGGGATTCTCATTTCTGGTATGTAGATGCTTGGACAATTTTCTGGGATCTGTATGAGTAAAAGGTGGTTGTCTTTTAGGCTGGGAAGAGTTTTGTTGAAACGCGCGGGAGACTTTGGTTGCCTGGAAACTCTTCCTGGATGTGGGGATAGTGGCGATGAGCCCATGCTTTCACGGTCAGCCAATAAGGGATTTCGTTTGTGAGCCGAATCTTTCAATTCTGGATTCATGGCAAACAGGCCTTTGGCTATCTTTGATCTTGATCCAGATTGGTACAATGCGTGGGGGAAAGATAGAGTTTGTTATGGTGGAACCGCCCGGAACCTGGCGAGTATGCTGAGGAGTTGAGAATATCGGCTCTTGCACACTAATTTGAGATCTAGGGATGAGAAACCCGAATCCAGAAGAGAGACAAAAAGTCAGAGGGCCGTCCACTTGAAACTCGGAAGTGCTTTCTTGCCCAGGACTTGTAGGGAAAGAAGATTTTAGGAGATAGACCACTTCCGAGTTTCAGGTGACGGTAATCTTTCTTTCCGGCCAGGAAAGTGTCATCGACTTTGGAGGCACTAGATCCATCCATTGAGATCCGATTGGATTTCTAGACCGGAGGAAATACGATACGCGTAGAATATACAAAGGAGGTGTCGAACAGTCGTTGAGATCATTTTCAGCTTCACTTACGAAAGGGAGAGTGTTTGGGCATTATGATCAAAGCCGCTTTCCCATTTCAGCCTTGCAAACGCTTTGCACTTCGGAGATATCGCAGGTCAGCTCTTGCATCTCGCCCGGGGGTTCCTATCGAAGTAATCAGGCTACAAGGCTGAGATCTCAGCGGAGGAAAGATTTACCCCTGAATTTAATTTCAACCAAAATTTCGAAGAGAAGACATCATGGGTACTCGGATTCATGGTATCAAGTCTTCCCCTTTTGAAAGGTACGATGTATGCTAACAATCAATCTTGTAGAAAGTATGATCGCATTGGAGATCTTCTGAATTGCTACTCCAGATTGAACCTCATCGTCACCAAGGTGGGCAAATCCCAGTCTACTCAGGGTTTGCCCTTTGTGCCAGTTGAGATTGAAAAAATAATCGGTAGGGTATGCTTCCAGACATCTCTTGCAATGAATCAAGGCTGACTATTCCTGAATATGATAACAGCATCCTGCTTTCACGCTACGAAGCCGCCAGCGACTCGACGCAAGAATATGTATCTTCACAAGATCAAGTCTTTTATGTTTCAAAAGATACATGCTTGAAAGCTCGACAATGTTGAAACTTCACCAAATCGATGATTTGGGAGTAGTCCTGTCGTTGCAAACGTGTTTGAATCCCATCACTGGTGATATCTGATGCAGTGCTAATCGAGGCTGGTTATTATCATTATGGTACGTATTTGAATATCCCTTCCATGGAAATACATACTCACTACTTCTAGGTATCGTCATAATAATTAATCCAATACGCCTAGGTCACAGCCTTCCTCACAGCGTTGATCAAGCCCGAAAAGGCATCTCGCTTATGTCTTTCCCCCACACACAACGCTAAGTCCAACATATAATCGACCCCATTCAAATATCCGCCATCAACCACCACGCCTAGCGTGGTGGTTCAGGTAAGTTGTCTCAACCCCGCTTGACCCATTGGCTAACTATCGATCAGACTGTGCTCTCTCATCACTCGCTGTCGGATCTTAGATAGATTATATAGCGCATTGTGTTTCAAACTACCTGTTCATCAAAGTTTACTAATTCGAACATGCCCAGATTAATCAATGGCTTAGGCTCATCTGCAGTTCACTGCAGTTAAGATGTTAACTTTTTGCTTTTTTTGGAAGTTATAGGAAGCGAACAGAAGTTTTTTATTTGCGCAGTTGATGGAGGTGAAGTTGGGATCGATTCTTACATTTTTGCACAGTCTGATGTTCGAATCGGTCATTCCGTGATACTGACAATTATAGAGATGAGAATAGGTGAGTTTTCTTAAATCATCGCCAGTGTGAACCTCACGTCAACAAGATCGAGGTTCATAATCACGATGGGCAGTACACGAATGCTGGTACCTATTACATGGCTCATTCGGATGCCAGTTCACATCACCTCATTCAATTCGAAGAGCTGCAAGTGTACAAAAGCGAAAAAGGAGGTCCCCAGTGTCCCTTCGCCTGGTGGACTCTCCGGTGGTATCATTGCTGTGGGTATATGCTTATTCCCCAAACGCCCGCCAAAGTCTGCCGCAAGAACGCTTTCCACTGCAGAAATGCCAAAAATCGCCGCAAAACACCCATCTTCCCTCCTCGTTTATGATGGTAGGCGTCGTCGGGAGAGGATGTCCTTGTATAAGTGGTAGAAGGCATCCCAGTCTCTGCTGCAATAACCTTCCCATCCCCAGGCGAAGAGGGTATTGATGAAGGGGGCGTTGTTGATCTGCTCTAGGAAATATTAGAACTCATACATGGGGGGTTGTAGTGTCAAGTGACGAACCGAGCTGTTTGATTGTCCTCCAGATGGAGCCACCGACTTCATCATGAACCGCGACCACGAGGTCGACGCGCAGCGCTGGAAACAATGAGGCGAGGATGCCCAAGTTCTTCTGCTCTTCAGGGTCGCGATGGTGGTAGGGATGATCTCTCAATTCTCTAGACTATAAGTGTTAGTTTTACATAACACCGGAGCATCAAAACTCTGTAAGAATGGCTATGGTATCTACGATTGATGGTAAAGAGTTTGCCATTGTGGCCGTGTGGGATGTATTGGAATATAACTGATGTGTCTGCTGCTTGGTATGCCAACGTAATGTTATGGTGGTTGGTCATTCAAGCAAGAGTTCGATTCGGATTTGTGTGTACACAAGGCTCACAACAGAACACTAGCGCATCCCCTACCGGCTGGGTCATTCCCACAAGTAATTTTCTCCTCCAGGCTTCACTTTCTCACCCATCCCTCCACCATCACCATACATCAACATCAACAACAACAACTTGGAGCATCTTCTCCATCATCACCAGCATCAAACACAACGTATATTTCTCTTGAAGTTACGTGGACGACTTGTGGCTTTGGGGGAAGCCCAACCCCCAAGACTGCACCTTTACTATTACTTGTGGCTTTAGGGGAAGCCCAACCCCCAAGACCGCGCCTTTGTTATCGCCCGGGTATGAAAATCGTACCCCTTCCCCGACTGCACAACGCAGGGCTGATAGCCTAAGACAGCAAGCCCATACGAACGGAATTTATCTTTTGATGAATGGCGAGAAGATCAAAGAAAATGGTGTCTTGGCTGGAGGCTCTCCCTCCATCCAAGGACGACTTTGCAGACCAGGGTATCGGAGTATTGGTAGGTTCCACCCATTCCATCATTCATCCGACGCGCCGATGCGGTGATGGCACCTTGCTGACCTCTTCATCTGTTAGTTAGGAGCTGCTCTGGCAGACATCAAAGTTAGTACAATTGCTGCTGCGGCGGCGGCCACCGTCCAGCTGACGGCAAGCTTGACGTGAGTTAACAAATTTCGACCCTGGTGTGCGCACATCTGCTAATGTCTCGACAGAAATATGGCCGCGCGAAAGCAAGCACAAGAACATCGTCAACTTCATGGACAGCTACCTTGTCAAGGGTGACCTTTGGGTTGTCATGGAGCTTGAAAGACGGCAAGCTTGACGTGAGTTGACAAATTTCGACCCTGGTGTGCGCACATCTGCTAATGTCTCGACAGAAATATGGCCGCGCGTTGCGCGAAAGCAAGCACAAGAACATCGTCAACTTCATGGACAGCTACCTTGTCAAGGGTGACCTTTGGGTTGTCATGGAGCTTGAAAGACGGCAAGCTTGACGTGAGTTGACAAATTTCGACCCTGGTGTGCGCACATCTGCTAATGTCTCGACAGAAATATGGCCGCGCGAAAGCAAGCACAAGAACATCGTCAACTTCATGGACAGCTACCTTGTCAAGGGTGACCTTTGGGTTGTCATGGAGCTTGAAAGACGGCAAGCTTGACGTGAGTTGACAAATTTCAACCCTGGTGTCCGCACATCTGCTAATGTCTCAACAGAAATATGGCCGCGCGAAAGCAAGCACAAGAACATCGTCAACTTCATGGACAGCTACCTTGTCAAGGGTGACCTTTGGGTTGTCATGGAGCTTGAAAGACGGCAAGCTTGACGTGAGTTGACAAATTTCGACCCTGGTGTGCGCACATCTGCTAATGTCTCGACAGAAATATGGCCGCGCGAAAGCAAGCACAAGAACATCGTCAACTTCATGGACAGCTACCTTGTCAAGGGTGACCTTTGGGTTGTCATGGAGCTTGAAAGACGGCAGTTTGACTGATGTGGTCACGTACAACATGCATGGCAGATCACACAAGGCAATGCCAACTCCATGGACAGCTACCTTGTCAAGAGTGACCTTTGGGTTGTCATGGAGCTTGGAAGGCGGCAGCTTGACTGATGTGGTCACGAACAATATGATGGCATATCTCAAGAGAAGGAAAAGTCAACTTCATGGACAGCTACCTTGTCAAGGCAATCTCTGGGTTGTCATGGAGTTTATGGAAAGCGGCAGCTTGACTGATGTGGTCACGGACAACATGATGGCATATCTCAAGAGAAGGCATAGTCAACTTCATGGACAGCTACCTTGTCAAGGCGATCTCTGGGTTGTCATGGAGTTTATGGAAGGCGGCAGCTTGACTGACGAGGTCACATACAGCATGATCATCGATCACAGAAGAGACATGGAGATGTCGTCCACCAACGCCTTCTCCGCCACTCACCACCCATTCTTCGTCACTCACTGTTCAATGCTTCCGCCTATTCGAAAGCAACGACCAAATTCATTCTTCGAAGCATCATCACGCGTCAGTAAGAATGGTCGCCCCGCCTCTACCGGGCTACTTTACTCGCCGCCGTTCGTGCACTCGCAGATCAAGTGGAGCACAGGGAGGGCACAGCTTCTGAATTCTCCTCATGGACCAATGCCCCGTGACGACAATGCATTGCGTTACCAGAGGGGTGCTTTTGGATCGGATGGTACTGCAGACGGTTTTACATAGGGCACCAAAGGTACGTTATTTTTCTGGGTTATCAATGACCTGGAACGGCTTGCTTCCTGTGCTTGAATTACACACTAACGTTCTGACTAGAATTTTGGAGTCAAGAGTGTCGCGCAAGGAAGATACCCTCCGCTGCCGTCAACTCCGTGGCCTTCATCAGGATCCAATCGTGGACTCAAATACTGTCCAGCGGTCTTCAGCCCAATGCACCTACCTTCGGTCCTACTCACAACCACAAATCTTCCGTCGCCTCACCACAAGCTCCATCGGCTGCTACCTCTTCTCGGAACGGAAACCCATACAACCACGCTCCATACTACATTAGCTTCGGAGTTTCTGCCATCGTGTACGGAACGAGCATTATGAATAGGAGCAGCCCACCGCCTTCTTGGGATGGTCCTTCAACGCCCGTGGGGAAAACAAGAGAATGGGTCTGGATTTGACTTCAAGATGCATCTGAATCGATTTTTTGGGTTTCCATTGCAGTTTTCGGATGGTCTAGGTACTTTTTTTCTCTGGGAGGAGATGGCGAGGCGTTTTTGTGGGTTTTCTATGCATGGTCAGGGAGCTCCTAAAGCTCCACTACTGCAATTGCTGGTTGGTCAGTCGTCGGTAGGAAGGGTACTGTCTGGAGGAATCGTTGGGTCAAATGATACCTCATCGTTCGGCGAGTCCGGCTCAGCCTCATCCACGGCCTTTGGTTCAGCCTCATCTAGCTCAGCTGCCGGCACTGAGATCTATCATTCGAAACACTTCAAACGTGCATTACGTAGTCATTTCAAGAGTGGTATATCACATCCTGACTCTGCTAAGGTCGAGTGATGTAAACATCCATCCCCTAGAGCGTCACTTATCACGCACAAATCCAAAGTTTCGACATTCAGCCCAGAAATGCATGTCTTCATCGCCTTTCGATTCTTTACTCTAAACCGCCATCAAATTCCCTACACCAAGAAAACCAAGGCAACGGCTACCAGGACTACCAGCTGACCATCACTCCAATTGCTTACTACGACGATCGCGATTGGAGGCATCCTCCATTCAAACCATCCACTTCGCCATGACCTTTGCCTCTACGCAGAGAGTCAGACGAAGCACCATCTTCGCATACCGATAGCATCGGTAATAATGACGACGCGTTAAAGTGAACCTTCCTTGGAAAAATGAAGATTCGCAATCTAGTATCACCTATAGCTAGCGGTGTCTTTTTCCAGACCGTTGCCTTCGCCATATACTTTACCGGTTGCGAAAAATTATCGAGGATTATTCTGTGTCGATGCTGGACGAGGAATTGGTCTTTGGGATGCTAGAACGGATTTCTGTTATTGGCTAGGAAGTAGGCGTGAGATGGCACTATCGCCGACGCTTTGCTGGATGCGTGCGTTTACCCTTTCCATTGCGAATGGGGATTCGTTCATGTTCGTAGTTATCTGTCTTTTATAAGTAAGGCTGGTGGATGTATCATAGATGGCCCTTGTATTAGGACTTTTCGAACTACGAAATTCGAATCGGTGAGGTAGAACTAAAAGACGTGCAATCGATGATGTTTGAGTCCCGATATCAAGCAAGCGAGGGAATGCCTATTCTATCATCCTCTTCTCTTCCTTTCGGTCAACCTCAAGATTGACACTCCCATTACTACGATGCCTCATTACTCGTTACCACTAATAGACACAAATTAGAAATAAGTAAAATATCGATTCAAAAATACCATCACAATCCCTCATCCCATCTCAAAAACAGCGAAAACAGTCCAAAGCGCCTCCCACCTCTCCATCTCCCCCAACCAAAGTATTCCAAACCCCCATCAACAACTCCCCAACGCCATTCCACATCCCCAAAAGATATAAAAAGAATCGTACGACACAAAGTTTGTGGCAAGCCTAAGCCACGCAGATCCAAGTTTCACTATCCGCAGGATATCTGTCCTCGAGCTCCTAAAAGTTTGAAACTTCGAGGGCGTCATCCCAGACAATAAAACCAGCAATAAACCATCCACCTAAAAAAAGGTATACGCATCATGAACAAAGTCTCCTCAGAGCAAACAATCAAATATAGCAAGGGAAGGACATACCACAGCAGGTAAGTCACGGCTACGTCCAGGCCACCGCATTATTCCACCCAGTAAAACACCCAAACACAGTAATCAGCCTCAGCACCGCCATCTACCCAAAACAGCACGAAAAAAGCTTTCCCAAAAACAGCTGGATATAGAGTAGAATCGGTAGAACGGTCGTGATCGGAAGGAGCCCCCACAATCCCGAAGTGCAAAAGCCTGCCCCGAGAAAATGTGGCCGGGACAGAGGCTCAGCACACCGGCACCCGGAAAACATACTGTTACACACCTCAGAAACACCGATGCGTGAAACGCACAAACGGACAAACGCACCGATCAAGCGAACGAGCACAGAACGCAAACACAACTCCTCCTCCACCATTTAGCGGGAAGGGGGCAAGGCTGACTCCAAACTCGGCCGAGGGGAACAGGAGCCGAGAGTCTACGCTACCGTGTATAGAGAGAGAGGAGGGTGGCACAGCGGGAGGATATTTGCCCGTGTGTGTTTGGGACAGAGACGAGTCTGTGCGTATTATTCTATAGTTCTCTGCAGCACTGGAGTAGTACATGTAATTCGATTTCTAATTACTGATTTCCCCTACAGCAAATAAGTAGTGAAGATGACTGAGGCAGCAACGCCAAAGCTCCCCGTCCCCTCCTTCACCGATGCATTTCCAATTTGTAATAATAATTAGAATAAGAATAATATTTATAAAAGGCGTTTTGTTGGAAGGGGACCCGGCCACCCCTGTCCCCGATCATCGGTACAAGCAGCCGAAAAGCATTTGACAGCTACCCGAAGGCGGTCTGCATAATAAAAACCGTTGTTTCCGTGGCGGTGGGTGGTGTTTTGACACTCTTTGTTCTGATGCCGAGGTAAGTGTTTCGATGTGTCTCATTGTGGGTGTTAGTAGCGAGCGATGGGTGTTTTTGGATGGGGATTGACAGGTGGGATTCCTAAAATACCACGGTTCGATTTCGAACGGTTCGTCGGTGGTGATGGCCAGCTCAACGGAATTGTGCTTGCAGTGAATATACGGTAAGGAGAGGGTTGCGTGGGGGATGCGCCAGTCCTACTGAGGGCTTTGTGGTGAGTACAATATTTCATGCGTGTTCGTCTACTCGTCGATACGGATTTCAACCTCAGCGTTGAGGCCGCAGATTCAAAAAGGCTCTTCCTGGAGTGAATATTGACGTAATGGTAAAATCCCTGAGCGGATCTTTCTGTCATGAGAGTCGAATAATGCTCAACTCACGGAGTACTACTATGAACGACGGCATCAGTCTTCCCAGCTGCACAAAAGCGGCCCGCGCAGTAGTTTGTCTTGTGTGTCGCGGGCCGACGGAAAATGGCTTGCGGAGAGCGCTTATCATGGCAACCTCCGCCAAAGTGATTTCCCAAAAGGTCGTGTCGTGTACCGAGCGTGAGGGGATTCGCAGGTGGAGAGTGGGCGACGCCTCAGTCGTGGAGAGTGAGCGACGCCTCAGAAGTGGAGAGTGAGCGACGGCCAGGACTAGGTAGATGGTTCGCAGAGCTCGACCGGGAGCCCGGTAGTAATTAGCAAGTTAGCAGCGGATGAAACACATGCAAAGGACCAAAGTACTATGAACTGCTTTCTTTGCGCTCCGTGTGCTTTTCCAGCCCGTGTACTCTCCCGTGTCCTCTCCTACACGGTAATTAGCGCTGAACTTCTGATTGACACGCGTTCGGTGTTTTATTTTTGCGATGGCCCGTCACGAGATGGATGGCTCGGTATACCGGTTTGGGACAGTGGTCTGAGCACCTTGCGCAACATTGGGACTTATACTATACCTAAAACCCAGATCATGGCTTGGCAGTCATCGCGTCTACTATGGTATGTTACTATACTGAGACTGAGTACTGTGATTCTTGTCGCTTTGTTGACGGCGGACCTATATTGAGCCAAGATGTCGAGCCATGTCCGCCCATCACCCTGCACTGCACCGCACTGCACCACAGACTGTGAGCTGGTTAAGGGGGTAAAGAATCGTTGTTTCGAATTAGAGGTAGGCTGTGAGGCGAGGAAGCAGGAGCCTGGAGTTTGGAGCTTGGATCAGGGGAGACCGACTCTACGCTTCCAGTCTGCCATCATTTCATGGCCGACGAGTTGAGCGAGTTTGGTGTTGCAGTTGGTGCAATATGCCAGACGAACGACTATCGGGTGAGAACGGATGTACTCCGGTGATCTGCGGATTTTCCAAAATTCTTCTGGAAGATTGTGGAGTGAGTGCTGTCGACTCGAGTATACTGTGGACCGAACTGTCTCCACTACAGCCTCGTTGGCGTGACAGATGATGATTCCACGAGGCTATTTCAGCAAACATTTGCCTACTTTCATCACCACCCAAAAATGGAATGTCACGTTGAGCCTGTCAGACTACCCCCTTGATATGATAAGATTGGCCCTCGCTCTGATGACCTATTATGCATCGTCTGGCAATCCTGCCGCCAGCTGGTAATGAACTCATCTCTAAAAGGAAAACTGCTTGAGAATTGCATGTGATAAGTGATTCGAGTTTGTCAAGCCATTTGGTAATCGTCAATGTTTCCTCAGTAGTAGTCACTTTGATCTTGTTGTCCGCAGGATCTTCGGGATCTCTTCCGCTAGATTAGAGTGCAATCAATTTATGTCCTGCATTCGACACGTTCCCGAAGCCATGATGCTACCCGCGAAAAACACGAGTCTTGCGTCATAACAGCTGTGCTGTGTACACAGTCTTCTTCCAAGATATCCAAGCCGGAAGATAGGCAGAACAAGCCGGCCTGTCGAAGTACGATTTCAGATCTAACTAGATTGCAAGCTCCGAATCGAAGAGGCGGCGGGTAGCATTGCGCTGGTACTCAGCTTCGACAGTAATGTTTCGCCGCAAGGTCGTTGTGGACCGGGGTGAATGCTGGCTCCTGCTGTTAGGAACCTTCTTTCGCGGTTTCGTGCATCTGTCAGTGCTACGGCGGCCCGATTCGCCATACGGTCAGAAGCCAATCTCTTGGAGAAGCTGCAAGGCGTAACTCAATAATAGCCGACAGACTGGAATTACTTTCTCACTAAAACTTTGAAACCCCATGGCGGGGAGTAGTGTTGGGTGAAATCTATAGACTGCTAGTATACTTGAAGAAAATCGCTTTGCGTAGGGCTGATAAGCTGTTGAAATTTACTGTGATGTTGTTAGGATGCCTTGCACTACTAACAGGTCGTGGCCTGGATGCCGTGTATCATCTCATGGGACAACAGGTTGAAGACCAGCCACCCAGGTGCTTTCACAATGAAGGTCGGTTCTGTGTAACATGATCGACAGGCCAAGAGCGAGTACTGCCGCCGATTGCGGAGGTGGACAGCGCAGAGTGATATACTCAGTTTAGGATTGTATCGATACGGCGAGGATATTGCTGGCTAGAGAACGCCCAGATGTTGCCTTCACAGGAAACACAGGCAGACAGGGCATCCGAGATCCTGGAGAAACTTAATCTTGGGAAGTTTAACTCACGCCACTTCTTGCTGCCATCTGGAATTGAAGGTGGGCTTGAGGCAGCGAATCACCAATCTATGTTCCGGCAACCTGCTGCAGACGAAGCCCGTCTCGTGTCAGCCATTCATGACGGCAACAACGGAACGATATGCTCATCGTGGTAAGTAGATACGATACCAGCGCAGCTGCCGGGACTCGATTCACTGTCCCAGCTCGGCCGAGAAACGACGGGCAATGCTCGCTTCTCTGATGTCAAACATGACGGGATCGAGAAGAGGCGCGATGCATCGTCCCGATAATGGAAGAATAATAGGAGTCTCCACGTGATGGAGGCCCTGCCGGAAATCATTCCATGCTGGCTGTCTCGGGAATAGCTCGCGCAGCGGCAGCGCGACAGGGAGCGAGCTAGTTCATGGCACATTGCAAGGATGCTTGCCGTCGTGGCTTGCCGGGGCTATAGTGATCCTTGGTGGTGGTCGTCGAATAATGGCACGGCGGCCAGGCCCAAGGAGTTCAGGACGTCTGAAGGCAAGACATGGCCAGCTAAAAGCGCTCGCGGCAACCGTGGTCGGCGAGATTGGATTTTCATCACGGCCACGACTATGACGCTGGTGTGTGGCTGAACGCCGAGTGGTTCGTCGAGAGTCGGACCTTGGGACGCGTAGGTTGTTTGTATCAAGATTTCTTGTGATGCTGGCCTGAGGCTTCGTGATGGACAGCGACAGGTCAGAACTCAGAAGCAAATGGCAGGCCGGTATTGCATGATTCAGGCAAGGCGAAGCGTCGGCCAAGCGCCTGATGAATGTGTTGCTTTTCGATGAAGCGGAACAAAGACCGAAGCATTTGCAACATCTACTGAAGGACGACTGCAGAATGCAGATGGCAGGACTATGGCGGCTAGTTTGCTTGTAGAGATTAGAGTATGCACTCACAGGCGTGGCCGTGGCAGCAGGAGGATCGTGGCCGGGCGAACGGGAAGAAGGAAGGGAAAAAGGATGGGCGGAATAAATGCTTTCTTCAATAATTAATAATGCAGTCAGTCCACGATGAAACTTGAATCAATCGCAAGTACATAGTCCCAGTAGGTATCTTACTACTCGTAGCTATGGTACCAGGTAGGCCATACTCGTAGGTACATAGTAGCCATGGTACCAGGGACACAGTAGGCCATACTCGCAGCTATGGTACCAGGTAGGCGAAGACTGAACTGGACATCCATCCATTACGTCGGAATCTCGTGGAAGTATCTTACTAGTACCAGTAGCTGCAGGCAGGAGGAAGTCTCTATCCAGTATAGCGCATCTCGCTCATTCTCCCGGCTTAGAAACCTGATACAAGGTGACAGGTTGGACTGGACCTTTCTCATCACTCCGAGTGTATTGATCGGCACTGCATTGCCAACCGTACAGAGAAGCACCAGTGAGTGACCAGTACGGAGTATAGGTACTCCGTAGATACAATACCACCAACGTCGCTCCCCCCTCCCGACGCGAGTCCCCGCCGTCTGCTCTCCAAACCAAAATCCAACCTTCATCTTTGCCCATTCCCCTTTCCTCCCTCTGCAGTGCTAGACTCGGAGGTAGCCGCCCAGGATAACTCTCAAGGGTTTGCCCCAAGGCCCAAACCTAAGCCGAGAAAATTGGCAGAAACTGCTGCTCGTCGATTGGCAGGACCTGCTGCTTCAGTTGTCAATTGCCTGCCAACTATCATCTCGACTCATTGCCTGCATTCCATCCTCCCTCTGCATCTGCTACGAGTACCGTCCAACGAGTACTCGTCCTCCCAGAAACCATCTCCATCTCCATATCTCTCAACCAAGCATCCATACTCCATATCATCGCCGGCAGCCCATCACCATACCCACGGACAAACCCACGCCCACGCCCACGCCATACCCACTCCATACCCACCCTTTCATCGCCCATTGTCGCAGCAATATATCGCCCGCTGCTGTCCCCGGCTGAGGCTCGCCTGGCCTTGCTCGCAGCCCGTCCCTGTCACACTGAGAGCACGAACCTGCGCTCAGGCTCCCAAGCTCCCAAGCTCCCAAGCTTTTTTCCCTTCAGCCTCTGCCGGTGCTAGAGTCCCGATATAAACTTCGGTGGATCCTGGATCTGCATCTGAAATTGACGCCTCCCGGCCACCTTTTCCCTTTTCTCCCGCTTGGTTCACCTCGCGCTTCCAACCGTTGGCAGCTATCGTCGTCAGACTTTCAAAACCTCGCCGACCGGGGTTTGTCAACAACCACGCACTCCAATTCGCGTAATCCGGATCATCCGGCTTGTCATTGCTGCATCGCTGAACACTGGCTCTGATTCTCCCCTCAAGCAATTCTTCTCTGACAATACCCGACCCTCACCCCAACACTGGCACCGCCAGTCGATTGCTCTCACCACACCTCACCAACAAGCACCAAGCTCGTGATCAGGCGAATCTCCGGCCCGACATCCGCAACCCAGCTCAACTACTACTATCTATCCACCTTTTTCGCCCACAGTCCACAGCCCACAGCCCACAGTCCACAGTGAACAGTCCGTCCGCACTCTGCCACTGTCTTGCTGAGGTGTCCGCCAGCTCTCCCCAACCCTGGTTTGATCAAGGTGCTCCACCAAAAAAATCGTTCCTGGACCACGGGTCTACCCTCGACGTCCAACTTTTTTCGACTTCTGTCCGTAGCATACAAACTTAGCGATTGGCTCATGAGCTCCACCTACAGCTTAACCTTAATCGCGACTCCACCCACGTCTATTGTTTCGACCTCACCTCATCCACAGTTTCCTCTACCAGCATGGACGATTCAGCCGCCTATCACATAAACGGCTTGGCTGCCTCACAACCGCAATATCCTGCTCAGCAGCACCAGCAACAGCAGCAGCAGCAGCAGCAGCAAAATCCTCCAGCCCGCAGGTTTCCCGAAGGTGGTCAGGAGTCCAACACGCTCCCTCCCATCAATGGTTTGTCCAACGCGTACGCCATGTACAACTCAAATGGATCGATGCTCCCTGGAAGTGCTCCAGGCTCAATGCCTCACACCCCCATAACTCCTCACTCCACACTGGGCGGCGGAGCTTCCTCCGCCCCGCCAGACGCAAACTTCACTCCTCAAACGTTACAGCATCACCGTCCGATAGGCCCACCTTACCCACAGCAATACCAAACATCACAGTCCATTGCCGCCGCACCTTCATCTAGCTTAGCAGCTGCTCCACCATACGGCGCGCCTCTCGTTGCTCGAGGACAGCAGTATGCACCACACCTACTCGCCCACAACCAGCAGATGAAGCAAGAGCCGGAACCTACACATGTAGTTGGACAACAAGGGAGACGTGGAATCCTGCCCAGCGCTCCAGGTCGGGCAGCGCCTCAAGCTGGAAAGACAGCAATTCCTACAAAGGACAAGGACGGCAAATTTCCGTGTCCTCATTGCACAAAGACTTACCTCCATGCCAAGCACTTGAAGCGCCATATGCTGCGGCGTAAGTATCGTCCACCCATACGCACCTTTCACACCACTAACAAGACTTAGACACCGGTGACAGGCCATATCAATGCAAGTTGTGCAAAGACACGTTTTCACGCAGTGACATTCTCAAGCGTCACTACCAAAAATGCTCAATCCGTCGCGGTGTCCCAAACGACACCAATCATCTTGAGGGGTCGCGTAACCACCTCGTGAAAAACAACAACAGGATCTCGAACGGAAGTATTGGCGAACAGCAGCACAGCTATCTCAATGGGGCGCCGCAACAACCAGCCACTTTTGATCCTTCTCTCAACAATCACCACATGATGATGAATCCTGTAAACCAGTATGTTCAAAATGGAGGCGTTTACGCAAACGCAACAGATATGGCTGCCCTGTCCAACCGATCCTCCCGCGCGAACAGTCTCATGAGTCCTGCCAACAACAGATACGACGGCCAACAACAAGACTTTGCCAATCAAGGCACTCTCGCGCAGATGACCCCTGGAGTGCAAGCTTATGCGCCTACTTCTAATGGTTACGGATATCCCGTCGCAGTCACGGCCGGTGAGATGAATGGCAACCATCCAGTTCGCGCTGGCGAATCGAATGGCATCTTCAAGCAGGAACAGCCGTCGCTGTCGCAATGGAACGGTGGTTACCAAAACAACGGAGGCGAAAATTACCAATCGTTTCCTGCCGGACCTGTTGGAGGCAGCCAGAATATGCTAGACACCAAGCCAGATCTTGCCGGATCTGGCCAGAGTGGTGTCTACACAAACCTGTATAGCACCTCCTCCAACTTCGCAGCAAATCAAATGTTTACTGGTTGGAATTTAGGTGATCCTTTCGATGCTAAGGCTGCCGCATTAGTCGCGTTCTGCTTCGCCGATGGAGCTCCGAGCTCTCCCACCGAAATCGCTGTCCACAATCGCCTCCGAGAGATCTTAACCGCCGACAACATCAAGCGATACATGCGACTGTTCAGAAACTTTCAAGGACATTGGCCAATTATTCATATGCCCACTTTCTCGACTACCGACGCCAACAACGGCCTGCTCCTCGCTATGGTGACCATCGGCGCCGTATATGCCGACGACCTTGGATTGGACGAGGTGAGATGGCTGATGGAGCTTGCTAAGAACGCCGTACATCGATCTTCCCACATTTTCAACTCAGCCGCGTTGATGGACGCTACTCATCGCATTCAGCCAGCGCCTACCGATATAGAGGAGATTCAGACCCTGGCACTGTTGCAGGTCATCTTCATCTGGCACGGCAACAAGCAGCAACGCGCCAAAGCCCGCGAAGAGTTCTGGAACATTGCGAAAATTGCTCGTCAGATTGGATTGCTATATCCAACACCGCCCGAGCAGCCTGGTTTCAGTCCTTTGCATTCGACGACAAAAGGGCCTGTACATGAAGCGAACCTCGACTGGCAAGCTTGGGTGGAGCAAGAAAAACGATCTCGGGCGATGTTCCTGGTGTATGTGCTGGACTGTGCGCTGGTCATCTACTTCAACTGCTCACCGAATTTCAATTCCTCAGAGTTGAGACTTCAGTTACCTTGCGATGACGGAGCCTGGGAAGCACCCAACCCTAACGCGTGGAAGGATTCTATTGGTCTCCATGGTTATCCAGCACAAGCCAACACAAATCAGACAGGCAGCAAGAGTGTGAGGCAACCAGACTTTAGCACATCTGTACGCGTTCTTCTCTCCCAGAACAACACCATCGCCCCTGGTTCGACCAACGTCTATGGGAAGTTCATTCTCATCCACGCTTTACTTGTCAAGGTAGCCATGCCTGCCGTCAACACCGTTCCCAGCGGTGCCAACACTCCTTTGACGCAATACGACTGGGTCGCTCATGCGAGCCCCCAGCAAGGCGTTCGTCCTGACAGCGGTCGAGTCACACCTAGCGAAGGCTTCGTGCAGTCACATCAGGCACAACAGGCGCACTTCCACAAACAACATCTTATGAATGTGCAATTTGGCTTTGAAAAATGGAAGCAAGCATGGGACAAGGACATGGATTCTCAGTACCCATCGGCCGGCTCCCCCAATGGACGTGGCAATGTGAGAAGAGAAGGGTTCTGTCGTGATGCCATCCATTTCTACTATCTGGGCAAACACTTCATCTCGCACAACGCCAACTTCAAAGGATACTCGGAAGCCGACAAGCGTGTTGCATACGTGATGACCACTCTCAAGGCTATCCGAACTCATGTTGCACAAGAAGGCGATCGACAAGGAATCGAATTGGGAAGCTTGGTGAAAATCGATGAAAGTTACGGCGTGGACGATCTGCGGTTGGACATGAAGCTGTTATTTGCGCCCTTGTCTCTCGATATCGCCACGGAGGCTCAAGCCATCACTCAAAACGGCGGACAGATGCGATTGATGCAGCAGCAGCAGCAGCAACTATAAAAAGGACCAGGATACTGGCAAAAAATCATTCTCAAGCTCGGCAGGACCATTGGCTGTGAACATCCTTGCGGGAAATAGGTATTTCCTCGGCTAGCGGACCTGATCGAGCATATTGTTATTGTTTTCTTCGAGTCTTGTTTTTCTTCGAGTCTTGTTTTTCTTCGACGTCGACCTTCGCGCGGGCATCGAATGGTCTTTTCGACAACAAAAGTTTAGACTGGTCATCACAACGGCGGCGCAAATCATTGCACAGGCGAACAACACTCTGCGTTACACACCGGAGTGTAACTTTTTGGGCGAATGGGCGGATGGCGCATATTTTTCACAGCGTTAAGGTCAAGGGTTTTGGAGCAAGGGGAGAATGACTTTACGGCATGCATGGATGGCTACAGAAACTAGAATCATCGAGCTATTACCACTAGACTTTTACAAAGGGCGACGAAAGCATTTGCATGGCGCTGGAGGTCTATCTGATACGGATGGCGACCTGCCCTCCTTGATTTGGTTCAAGTTGAGGGAGGGAAATATCATGCCAGATTGGCATCAGTGTAACAAAGTACCGATTAGAACAAACATGATTCTGACACGCTCCTCTCATTGACCGAGTGATAAGATGTTGATGGAGCCTACCTAAAGACTTGATCACAGCACTACTTGGTGTGTTCTCAGGAGGGAGGGAAAGGGTTACTAGGCTGCCTCGAGACGGAGACGAGATTCCTCCCGTCGCTGCGAAAACGCTGCGTTATTTCTTTCTAGGAGGTAGGTTCGTTTCATGGAGCATGCGGACTGGCAGACTCGCGCGGGTTCACGCCGCTCGCCAATCCGTCGCTCTTCGTACCGCCCCTTGTTTGTGCCGCGTCATGTCTTTTGTCTTTTGTCTTTTGCCGTCGCTGTCGCTGTCGTGGGTGTGGGTGTGGGATTTCTGTGACTTTTGTACTTGTGTTTATGTTGCTTTTGGGGTTGTGGTTGTTACCTTTGGTTTGATTACTGGTTTGGTTGGATTATTGGTTTGGTTTGGTTTGATCACCTGGCACTGGGTTGCGAGATGGGAGTTTTGGCTTTCTTGGTGGGGAGTTTTGGTTCTTCCAATGAATACTGTGTGTGCGCGGTTCGTTCTCAGCGGCGATGAGGGAGGTGTCGTTCGTCAGGTTCCCGCCTGGACGATGATTAAGCGTAGGAGACTTGTCCTGTAACCGAGATCCGGATACGAGGTTGATGGGTTGTGGTGGCGGTTTCTCGCTCTTTTTTTTATTATCTGGTTCGGGGGTGCGGAGGCTATTGTTGCCTGTTTGTTTTGTTTGTGCCGGTGCCGGTGCCGGTGCGCCGTTGGGTTTTTGGGTGCTAAGGTTCGGTTTCTTTGGGGTGGGACGGAGGTGTCACCGGCTTTGTTTTGATTGGGTTAGCTATTGTCTTTGCTTTGGGTTTCGGACTTGGATTTGAAGGATGCTTTGGTTCTCCGTATCGTGTCCTGCGGTTTTGATCTGGATTTTGTGGTTGTTTTTGGGGGGGGGGGTTCTTTGTCCTGTGTTTTGTTCTTACGTTCTGGTTGTTGGGTGGGAAGGAGATGTTTCTCATGGGATTTTCATTGGACTCGTCGGGGAGGGCGGTTATTGGGACATGCATCACCGTTGCTCTGTTATTACTCAGGGGTTTGAAATGGTTGTTTTGACTTGTACTGTGTACAGCTATCTCAGCCCCTCCATCATTCTTCGCAACGGCCTAACAGTCTCCTCTTTCCATTGAAAGCTGACATGGTTGATGTCTCAAGGAGCATTTATGCGGCAATTCGTATCCTTGCAAATGGCAATGTTTGGTCTCCGTCCACCATCTGTGGCACACGATTTGAAAGCGTCAACAGTCCCATGGGTTATATAGCACTGCACGCAGATTAGTGCTACTGAAAACATGGACGAATCGAAAGGAGATACATACGACTCCGTTACAAAAGGTGTTTGGTCCGCAGCAAGTTTTGGTGTAACCACTCTGCCATCGGCCTCCATCGATGGGGCTTACATCGCAAACAACGAAGAATTTCAATCCCGGTGTAGTAGGACAGTTGACGTTGGCTGCTCGTGCAACCTGAGGGACTCTCGACTCTGGGGATGGTTCGGCGAGGCTAAGGTCCATGTCAGCGATAACCCCCACGGTGGTAGCTGAGAAGAAATAAAGCATACCATGACCCAAACAGGGCAGCCGCCAAAGAGACAGATTGGATTCTCATCGTTGATGTGTTTGAAGATGCGGTATGTGAGTAGTCGAAAAAGTGGAATGGTGTCCCCAGAATGGCACGACCTCAGCTCTATTAAATAACAAGACATTTCTCAACCTGCCATCACCGATCGTTCCGGGAGGGTTTACGGACCGATATTGGACGGAGGTGGAATCACTCTATTATTAGTACAAGCTATAGAAATTCCGCGAAATACATCGTCCTCGGGCATGGATTCATCTGATTCCATGACCGTCTGATTCCATGCCATGGAATCAGATGAATACGATGACGTTGAGGGATTTCTACAGACTCAAGGCTGCTTATGGTCGCCCCCAAGGCTGAATCGGTTCAGAAACGCTCGTGTCCTACATTGCTATACCAGTATCTGTTTAGCCGGTCCGTCTGTAGGTGCCAAGTCCGTATACATAGGTTACTATCTGATTGTGGGTATTGGTATGGCTATGTACGAGAACTGTATGAGAATTAGCTGATGATTGGATGGTAGAGGATCTACGTTGATTGTACCTAGGTATTGGTATGGCTATGCACGAGAACCATATGAGAATTAGCTGATGATTGGATGGTAGATGATTGACGTTGAGGCTACAAGGGGAATAATCGTTGCAAGAAGGACCTAACGCGTGTCAGTCTTATTCCAACTTTTCGAATGGTATTCATTGGTTGGTAAGCAGATGGACAAGATCTGAGGTCATTGATTGGCGAATCTTCCCTACTTGAGACCTGTATTCATTAGCTGTTAAGACGAGACTGACGGGCGCTGGTAGAAGAAAGAGATAATCGCTAGGAATTAGAATATCTAAAACGTACCCCTCTAACAATCAAAACTTGGCTGACTTTCGGTAGGAATCTGTTGGATTGATTGGCCGAAGGCCAATTTGGGGGCCTGAGGCACAATTAACTTCGTATAATCTGTTATATGATTTTCCACTACGCCGCCTCCGCGCTGCGTTATAACTTCCGCCGCGTTATCCTGTCCTTTTCGCAACGCTATTTTTGAACATCGGGATCAAGGTGTTCAATTCCCCCTCAAAGTGCGGTTCGTATAGGTATTCTAGAGCGTGAGTTCACGATAGTCGCGCAATGAAATCGGTAGATCGCTATCGCTGCCATCGAATACGGTGATTGCAGTGATCTTGAACAGCTTTTGCGAAAGCGAAGATGCCTCGTACAAACAATTTCCTGTCGGATTTTGGTCGTTGAGAAATCAGACTTGCAGGTATTAACCTCCGTCGCTGTTTTACTGCTTGATGTGGTATTTATGCCACGGCCAAGAGTTGTCCGCGCCGCTATGAGAAAGTTGTTCTTACGCGAAGATAGGGGGGCGTTGTCGGACGTACTTTGTGACTTACTTCCCTGGAACTGCTCCTCCAACCTCCGTCTGTCCGCAATATCTGGCACCTCAATTCCTACACGCTTTGGTAGTACCAAAGCATCTGTCTTATTGCTTTTTCGAGTTGTTGCCACGTTTTGGATCTTTCATGCCGGTTCTTTTGAACCTCATTTGGGCTGCTCAAGAGGTTCACGTTCAACATCATCGCGATGTTCTCTTTCAACATCATCGTCGTCTTGTCGAAGCTGTTGCCGATTCTGCAGAGAACCCAAGCATTCCCCTTTCATCCCTAACTTCTATTAGCTTTTGGAATGCCGCCGTATGACTCATCTTCTTTGTTGTCTTCGCTTTGCCTTTGCAATTACTGAGACACACAGCCATCTTCATTTTTTATCTTCGTTGGATTACGATTCCGGGATATACGATCGGCAAAGAAACATTCCTCGACCACTCGATTCAATGTTGGAACTTCCATTTCTAACACGGGAATGGTCGGGCACCACGATCAGACGCATTATTTGTCCATTCCTTGAGTCTGGAATGCGGGACGCTGGTCTACTTGCTGTGTTAGAATGTTTCTGATGTGGCTTCTTAGTGTCTATATACTTTCAATGTCTTTTCAGTCGTCGCTCATTTTCTCTTTTGTCCTCCATTGGGAGATTCTCTTCCTTCTTCCCAGCACATTTCTCTTCTTGTTTTTGCGTTGATCGCATTTTCTCTTCATCGACCATTTCAGTTCTGCTGGCTTGTATCATCATTCTTACCTCGACATTTTTCGTTGTGCCACCAAGACACTCCCAGCGAACAATCAAAATAGAGGCCCAATACGTCAAATCGACAACACCACGTGACAGTATTTACTCCATCGGATTCGAAGATAATCACAATTCTCGACGCGATATTGTATACTTGACTATCATACGAGATTCCAAACAAAGCTGAAAGAACCAAGCTCCCAAAAACGTTCTGAAAGATATTCAATTCGATCTGCTCATCTCATCGACCTCTTATCCACTACAATCTTACATACCATGGATCTTTCCGCCGCTGTCAATGACATGTTAACCAAGACAACAGCCATTGATCCCGATAGCTGTGAGCCAGGAAACAAAATCTACCCTTTGTGTGCGACAATATACGGCTACGCACCGTCATTAGCATGGAACGCGCTTTTCCTCTCCATCTTCGCGCTTTCAACACTCGTACATTTCTGTCAAGGGATACACTACCGCATGTGGACATTCATAGTCTCAATATGTCTGGGGGGAATATGCGAAGTCATCGGTAAGTCAACCCAGAAAGATCAAAACCACCTTTCTCTCCCTCAACAAACAGCCCAATTTATCTTTACCACACCACTAACACACGCACCGCAACTACCAGGCCAAACCGGCCGCCTACTCCTCCACAATGATCCCCTCTCAGACCAAGGCTTCAAACTCCAACTCATCTTCCTCACCCTCGCCCCCGCTTTCCTCGCCGCTGCCATCTATCTAAACCTAAAACACCTCGTCCTCACTTTCGGCACCTCCTTTTCCCGTCTCAAACCCGCTTGGTACACTTGGCTCTTCATCTCCTGCGACATCTTCTGTATCGCGCTCCAAGGCGCCGGTGGCGCCGTCGCCGCAATGGCCGATCCCAATGATATCGGAACCGGGGGCAGAGAAATGTTCGATACGGCCAATGAATTGATGAATGCGGGGATTATCGTGCAGGTAATTAGTTTGGTGTTTTTTGGGGTATTGAGCGGTGAGGTTGCTGTCAGGGTTTGGAGGGGCATTTATAAATTGGATGGAGGGGTTGTCGAATTAGCGAGGTCGTTGAGGTTTAAATGGTTTCTTGGGGCCCTGGGGACGGCGTATCTTGGGGTTTTGGTCAGGTGTTGTTATAGGGTTGCTGAGATGAGTGGGGGGTGGGGGAATGGCGTTATGAGGGTTGAGGGCTTGTTTATGGGTTTGGATTCTGCGTAAGTGTCTCCTTTTTTTTTATGACTTTCCCTTTTTATGGGTAAGGTTTGGCTGATTTTGCTGGGGTAGTATGGTTGTCGTTGCTATGGTCTCGTTGAATCTGTTCCACCCAGGCACGGTCTTTGGAAAAAGGAGTCGAAAGGGTAAGGTGATGGAAATGGCCTTTAACACCGACTCACGCGGATACCGGACAAGCGCAATCGAGTTAAAAGGGGATAGGCTATCAGAAAGATTCCAGGTCGATAAAGTATAAACCGAGGGGAAAAACATGCACACTCCCCACTAACTGGCTGCTGAACGCGCAATAGAAGAAAAGATAAGACACGGGAAATCAACTGGGGTTATGGAGAAACCACTTTTGTTTTTCGTGAACCTACTGGAATAACTGGGATGGAAATGAATCCCTTTTTATTACACGAGCCTGCTCTCCTCGTTTTTATCCCTTATCCACGCTTTGTTTAATACACATCTCTCATCCCTCCTCCCAGGTATACACATCGCCTTCCCCAAAACCAACACACCCAGGCTCCTCCCCAAAGTAAATTAAAACCACGCACCGCACCCACTTCTACCAGAGAGACAAACAGAGAACGAGGGTCCAGGTCCAACACCGAGTCAAGAAAATTATCAACTCGTCCCAGTCAAGACAAAATAAGCGTCTTACTGCCAAGTAATCAAAACAGGGGATTTATAAAAAAGTGTAATTCGAAAGTCGAGTTTGCGTAGCTCGTACGGAATTCATCGGATTCTCGTTGTTAAAAGGGTATTTCGGCGGGGATATTTCGAGTTAAGGGGTTTCGGGGTGCAGATGGATGGGGAATGGGTATATGTGTGTCCAATGATAGAGGAAGATGAATAACAATAACAATAACAATAATAATTATTATTATCCTTGAGATTGAGATTAAGATTATCGGGTTCACCGTTGGGAGGCATGATATGGACAGGTGAACTCCAAGATTCCAAAAGCGTGTTTGTATAACCGAGAATGGTGATAGATGTGCAGTACTAGATAAAACAATCCATACCCCAAAATGAAAAAGTAAACACCAAAACCCCAGAGACCAAGAACCCAATTCCAAGAACCACGTCAAAGGGAAAAAAAACGCCGCATGAAATAAAAGGGGTATCCCAACACCATAAACACCAAGTGCAAAAGCAAACAGCACCCATACGCGAAAACAAGAGAAAAAGAAATCACTCCGGGTACCACCTCCTCAGATTCCGATAATGTTGTTCCCTAGCTCTACCACCGCCACCAATCGTATTCCGTCTCGAAACACTACTTGTATCCAGACTCGACGCCATGGCTCTCTCACGCTCAAGGACGCGTTGACCAACCATGCGTCGATACTCTTGATCCTGGAATGGATTTGATTGCTGCAGAGAGACAGGTGTAGCTGAAGTAGGTGTTCGAGGTGGACCAGGGCCAACACGTCGCGGTTCGTCGTAAAGAGAACCGTTGACAGAAGATGTCGCGGAGCCACGTTCTCGGGCACGGATACGAGCGTCGATGCGTCGGAGCTCGGCTTCGAGGTCGCTGACTTCGGACGCATATGGTGATGGGAGAGGTGTTGTATCTCGTCGATGTTCTTCTTCCAATTGGCGGATCTCATCTCGTAACCTGTCGTGTTCGCGGACATCTTGTTCCAGCTGAACTGCGCGCGCACGAGCCGCGGCCCGTTCTTGGATCTTCAGCAACTCTTGATCGAGACGTTGGACTTCCTCGTCGATGTCGCGCATGTGCATTTCACTTTGCTGTGCACGCTCTCGGCTTCGACGGTCGGTTTCTTCTTGGGCGATTCGTGATCGATCCTGATGAAGATTCTGTTGGGCTGCGCGATCGCGCGCTTCCTGTCGTCTTCGATCTTCTTGTGCTTCCTGTCGCCTTCGTACCTCGTCTTGGGCTTCCTTTTGTCTTCGTGCCTCATCCCGGGCTTCTTTCAGTTTTCTGGCCTCATCGAGAGCGTTCTGCTGGGCTTCTCTTTCCTGACGAACTTTAATATCTCGAACCCGACGCCTCTCCTCGTCTTCGTCAGCCTCTTGCTTCCGACGAGCTTCGTCGCGCCGTAATCTATCCCTCTCATTAAGCCTAGCGTAGTCTCTCATGGCGAACTCGTCGGCAGCTTTCTCGCGAGCCTCTTTCTCAGCAGCCTTGCGGTTCTCCTCTAGTTGCAGGTCCTCAGCCATCCGGCGATCCTCGTCTTCCCTTCTTTGTCTCTCACGATTCTGTCGTCGCAATTCGTCACGTGCATTGGCACGATCGAAGATTTCGTTGTCAGGGGTATAATCAATCGATCCTGGCGCCGTAGTGGTGCGACGATGGTAAGTGCCAGTGGAAGAGGGTCGATGAGGATCATCAATGGGATGTAGGGATGGTCTTGGTTGCTGGTGGACAATGGCTGCCGGTCGGCGCACTCTCAACTTAGGTGAGCCGTGTGGAGAGCGTCGAGTGACAGGCGAGTTGGGCCGCCTTCTCCCGCCTTCCTCAATGGCAACGATCGGATCATCAGCAAATCGAGGTCTAGGACGCTCGCTAGAGCTAGGTCTAGATGTCTTCAAGCCTGTTCCACTAGTGTTGACCGAAAGGTTGTAACCCTTGGCTCGACCCTTGCCTTTGGAGCTCGATTTATTTTGATTAAGAGGCACGCGAATCTCGTAATTCGCGGTGGCATATACAGGTGTTCCTGGACCGCCTGTTGAAGATGGCGAAGGGTCACCATGGTAATCGAGGGTGGGTGGGACGAACTCAGTGAGTTCTTGTCTCGTCTGGAAATAACATGGGTTTACGCCTGAGCATGACCGGTCAGTATTGATGCTGTGATGCTTCAAACGGTGCCTCTTACCATCGCTACGGTCGCATAATTTTTTCCTTTCGACGGATTGTCTAGAGCCATCCGATCGGACATATTTGGTGACGATGATCTCGCACATTGTGATTGACTTGGTGCACGTCACGTGCTAGGCTGGCTTTGGTCGCTGTGCTTGACCTTGGTCGCTTTCAGGTATTGCGCGTCAATCGTGCGGGTTCGGAAGTCAGATTTGAGGCGACCTTGGCCTTGTAGCTGCTGGAATTCGTAGCAATATGATTTAAAAGCTGAGAGCAGAAGTCTTTGACAGTCGAACAAGCGGAGAGCTTGATGCGAACGACGGGAGCGATAGTAATGGCGCACCAGAACAAAGACAGTTCGGATAGATGTATCTGACAAGATTAGCAGTGAGGTAAGGAAGTCATCCAATGGATGCATGCGTACGTCTTGATCGTCTGAATGGTGTGTGTTGGTCACAGGTGAGACAATTGTCGCCGATCAAGCAACCCTTTCTTCAATGCCTGTTTGATACAGTAACAGGACAATCAGAGAAGCAACAGTCTTTAAACAAATAACAAAGAGAGGCGATTAGAGATAACAAAGCAGATACAGTGAGATTGGTGCAAAGACTGCAGATATATGCATGAAAGACGAATGATGAAGAGGTGCAGCAGTTGCCTGGAAGAATACTCCAGTGGCTTAAGAGCTTCACGGCGGCCTTACAACAGCCACACTTGTGTCTGAATCCGGCTGCAAGAAAGATTCGCAGCCTGTCTCACATGGCTGTGCATCGCTCTTCGCATGCTGTCTTCGCGCTTCGCTTGCTATACACAGCCACCACGAAAGACAGGGAGCAGAGGTGCCCGCGCAACGAATTCGGGCAGCGGTCTATGAGGACGGCAGGCGCTTACTCTCGTCGCCATCTTTTCGAGCGCTGCTGGTGATGATTTTCAATGTTGAGTTCGTCGTCTGAACGTGGTGTGCACACCTTGGAAGGCAGTGTGATCATGCGCCCGCCCATTAGTTCGCATACTGCCCTGGCCTCAGCTGCTTTTGGTTCGTCATTGCAGTCATCGAATCCAAGTAGTGCTCAGCCTGACCATGATAGACAGACCAGAGTCGAGTGGCTCTCGTAGAAAGCCTCCTGCGTTAGCTGCCGTGATGCTCGACGAGTGCTATCGTGAGATGGGAATGCGACGTGGCCCACAGCGAACCAGGACTCGACATGTCCTCCCGTCCCCAGGGAAGTGTTCGGATCGTGCCGCGCAAGGCATGTCTTCAACGGAGCGGACTCTCCCGGCGTGCGTTCTGCATCGACGGTCCTTGTGTGGGCGCCCGTGATGCTTGACCGGCGTGGTGGTGAAAGGTTCTTCCAGGTTGAAGATATGGGGTCACCCACTAAGTCGATAGCGGGTAAATTCATCCCTGCCTCCTAATGACCACCACACCTTCCATTTTACAGCCACCTTTTCATTGGATCAACGAGCGTCATTGTTTGCTTGTAATCTCCTCATTTCAGTTCTGAAATTCTCGTATTCAATCCCCTCATTATGGCGCAGCACCATGTGGCGGAAGAGACACTCCGTACTCGACAGAACCGTTTCTAGAATTGGTCGCCATTGCACTTCAAAGACTTGCAAGACGAAATTTGTCATCGCGCTGCTAAAATAGAATGCACTGTAAATGTACCATTGCCTGCCTTGGGAGATGTTCCAATTTCGAACATGGGACTGCAGTAAATCGCAACACTAAATTATGAAATCAAAGGGCTGGAGCAGGCTGCTGTCGACTTACCAACAATAGGAGCAGAGCTTGTTGAGCGCTCTCATCGAACCGACTTCTAAACATCAGGCAAATAATCACTTCCCGCTTCTGCACCCCACCATCAGCACTTTATTTCAGGTCCCTCAATGCACGACCGCAGCTACTTCTCAGCCTCAAACTGAGCCACCGCTACTTCCACGCTTCTGGTGTTGAAAATCGAACCTGTAAGCAGCTGGATGCACTCGCCACAGGTAGCACACCGTCGCGTGCTTGGAAAGCTTCAATGTCTGTCGATTTCAAAGCGGGTACGATGGGGAATCTCCGAAATTCTGCCTTGGAACTCGAATTAAAAATACGACCGGAAGTCATGCAAGCTGAAATGGTGCATTTGTCGGGCTCCAAGTGTGAACGTTGAATCCTTTCCCTTACCCTTCACCGGTACAAAGGCGACCTTATCTGTACCTCCGACGATGGAAGCAATACTCCTCGTCGAATTGAAAACTTCTGCCTAAGCTCGGGTGGAAGGGTCGGGGAAAAATTGGTCTTTTGCGCCAAAATAAAAAACCTTCAGGCTTCCTCGACTCAAGTCGATCGGTGAGACTAAATTGAAGTCACGGTAGACGCGGACGCCAAGATGGAAAAATCCGCTGAATTGGACGGCATTGGATGAATTTCACCGCACTTGATCAACGCTCGTCTCGCGATGGCTTTGGTGGTGGAAATGGACGATCCACCTCTGTTAATGACTGGGTACCCATCCTCTGAGCGCATTCTCCTGCCGAATCAAGAGCCAGAGCTCTCGATCTATCCACCGGTTGCACTTCAGGACGGCAGAGAGGGTCGCCTGCACAGGAAGGATCAAAGAGTCGCCCGACTTCAATCCCAGGCTCATGAATGCCAACACATACCCGTCGAGTTCCCGCTTTGAACAGCCTACAACTGATGTATGGCCTTACAAGTATAGCAGCGCAATGGCTGGTTGGACGGTGGTAACAATTTTCTCGAAGGTTGTGGCGCCAACAAGATCCAGGTCCGAAGCGAAAGCGTGTGTTTGGAACCAACGACGGGCAAAAGGTATCCTATATATGAACTATCCGGTCAGATTGATAGCGAAGCATGCTCAATAGATGAAGCCAGCCAGATAAGACAAGCTTGATAAGTTGATGTGGTTCTGTTGAAGTTCAGTTGACGATGCGTTGGCAATTTGGAGAAACATTACCTTCCTTCACGTGATAATTTTTCAGTGGAGACGAACCCTTGCAAGAGGCAATTGCGAGGGCAACGGGCAACGGGCAACCTGGAAAGACAAGACGGAACCTCGACTCGACTCCATTTCAACTTCAACTCATCATCGTCACCGCGACCTCCCTCGACATCCAAACGCACATCAGCGTTTCCTGTCTTTGAAGAAGTCATCCTATAGAGATGTGTCCTTCATCTTGACCTCCAAGCTCAGCCACTTTCGCTGTCTGCTCACTCACCATATCCAGGCATGACTTCTGTGTTCTCATCTTTGGTCCTGCCATCAGCCAAGCGTCAAGCGTCTCAGGACGAGCCCAGACTTATTGATGAAGACCTATTCACAAATATAACCATACCTGAAGAACCAGATTTGCGAATCTTAAACAACGCGCTACGGGCCCTTATTGAGGTATTTCCAAACGTGCAGCCGGAAGTCCTTCGAGAGATGCTGTCTCGAGTGTCGGAAACCAGCAGAATGGAGATTGTTACTGAACAACTTCTCAAGAACGAGACGAAGTGGGTGCAAGGCCGCTATCGAAGGGAGGGCGATGCAATATCTAACAGGAAGAAGGTCATGGCCCGACAAAGTCAGCAGGATCAGAATATGGGGCTGCCAAAACAAGAAACGTTTCGCAATCAAGCTTATAAGATTGCGGTCAAGGAAGCACTGTACGATGAATTCAAAGGCCTCAGCCATTCCACGATCAAGGCCGTGCTGGCGGAATGCAACTATTACTACACACCTGCTAGGACTGCACTTCTATCCATAAATTCAAAGTCCTGGCGATCTTCACTGACCAACTTCTTCTTCCGAAGAAAGACGCCAAGCGCAGATCACCACCCGCTTGTCACCTGGTCTTCAGGATCTGGTTCAGTAGCCTTCTCGGGGAAGAGGGAGCGAGCACCCAGGCTGGTACCCACAAAAAATGCAGAACTTAATCAAGAGCTCTACGAGAACTTGCTGGCGCCTGCCCTGGCCAAAGAAAGAGAAGCTCGAGAAATCGTGGACCATGCGTTAGCTCATCAGCTTTCAGAACAGGAAGCAACAGAGGCCGATGAAGAATATGACTGCGAGTGCTGCTATTCTACAGTCACGATAAACCATATCACAGTTTGCAACGATGGTGGACACTTTCTTTGCTTCCGCTGTGTAACGCATACCATCAACGAAGCCATTTACGGCCAAGGATGGACCAAAAGCATCGACTTGTCGACAGGAACCCTACGATGTATGGCGCCGCTCTCAGATGGCGAATGCAATGGATGCGTTCCTCTTGAGCTTGTCCGACGAGCTGTTGAAGATAAGGACAGCGGGAAACAGACAATGCAACGTCTTCACGATCGAGTCGCATCAGAATCGTTGTTGCAAAGCAAGCTCCAGATTGTACACTGCCCCTTCTGCTCGTATGCGGAAGTCGACGAACTCTCACTTCGCAGTCATCACATCCAATGGAGCTTCAGAAACCCGAAAGAACTTAGCCTTCTCAGCGCCTGGGCAATTTTCATGCTAGCGTCAAGCTGGCCGAATCTGTTCCAATACCTTCTACCCCTGACCGCAGTAGCCTTCCTTTCGTCTTATTACCTTCCGAATCCGTTCGTTTCACCCCTCATTCGAATGTCAAGCAAAGCTCGTGGCTTACGGTTCACCTGTCGATCTCCATCCTGCGGCAAGCAGTCCTGTCTTCATTGTCACTCACTCTGGCGAGATATACACGAATGCTACTCCTCTCAACTCAGCAATCTTCAGCAAGCGCTTGAATCGGCCATGACCGGGGCCATCAAACGAACGTGCCCAAAATGCAACATGTCTTTCGTCAAATCAGCTGGATGCAATAAGCTAGTTTGCGTTTGTGGATATCAGATGTGTTACCTCTGCCGTGCAGATCTCGGAGAAGAAGGTTACCACCATTTCTGTCAGCATTTTCGAGAGACTGGGGGACAATGCAAGGAGTGCGAGAAGTGCGACTTGTACAGGAATGAAGATGAGACGGCGGTGGTCAGAAAGGCAAGAGAAGTTGCTGAGAAGGAGTGGTGGGAGAATGAGGGCAAAGGTGTAAGCAAAGATCTGGTTGTGAGGAGTCAACCTTTGCTTGGGACAGATTGGTGGGATTGGAGGGCGTGGGAGAATTGGATAGATATGCTTGTTGAGCGGCTGGTTTTGGTTCGGGTTTGATGGTTCCTACTCGCTGCATGAGCGTCGGAAAATGCTACGCTTAAGAATATCCCATCGTTATGCCACCTTCGACTCATTTTCGAGATACTTTGTTCCCAAGCACTCTGGGGGTTATTCTATACCACTCCTAACCTGATACCCAATTCGTAGCAATGGCGCGAGATCTGCAAAACGTGATGACATTTACTTGAATCCAGTCAAAAGATCGAGGCTAGATTCAAGTAAGGGAACCTCAAGCTCTCATTTTCAGAGTTCCCGAGACTTGAATCCCAAGTTCGACATGTTGGACTATTTTTGTTAGGCGCAATTCTGACCGCGCTTTTCGCGGAGCTGGAAGACTAAGTTTTTGTATCCATGTATCGTAGGGCTGAGTCGCGCTAATAAGGTACGGAAGCGGGTATTCACGGTTTATCGCCACTCTCCCCTTCAATCGTTTGATATCTCATAAATCTTAACTCCAACCCTTCCCTTCTTCTCTCTTCACTCCCCCCCCNGCTTTCGTCCTCGCCGCTCTCTTCGTAGCCGGCCTTACTGAAGCAAAGTGGTGTCCAAGCGCCGCATTTTGCCAATGTTACTATAAACACGAAGACACATACGCCTCATGTGCCGCTCATGGAGAACAAACTTCTTGGTTCGACAAACAATGCGGAACTGATTCAGCTGGAAAAGGCGGATGCGCGGAATCCTACCAGAAACTGGCCTACACTCATTCTAAGTGCAGTACTGCTGGCGAGTACAACGGTAGGCATAAGTGCCGCGATGGATAGGCGGAAGTGGTGTACTGTATAGTGTATAGTCATAGAGAATCAGGAAAAGATGATTCTTCAAGCTTAAACGTCTAGACAGTAGTCACAATGTCGATAAATACTCGAAATTCAGGTTCTCGAGCTTCTAGACATTCTACTCGATTGTTCATGAAGACAACCCTATTGAATTGTCCCAGCAGTTTGCCGCCAGCAAAGTACTTACTAGTAGTCGTTGCCGTGTGATGTGCTGAGTAACGTGACCTTTCGCGCACTTACCACCTAGTTAGTCATCCTTCCAACTCAGTCTTCTGCGACCCCAGAACACAACCCTACTCCTCTTCCCGACGCACGTCAAAAGCTTATCGGTGTGATACTCTCAGCCCATCACGAATTAAAAACTCATCGAAGCAAAGGATGGTATTGAGATATCCTCGCTCCAACCAAGCTACAACCAAATCTTGAAGTCGACGACCAGTAGCGCGTTCACGGATGACGGATGGAAGGACTTCGACGGAGTATCTCAAAGAGAGGTTTGCGGCTTTGCTGGACGATTTCGAAGCCCACTACCCCGGCACTTTTATTGACGCGCTCGCCGAACAATACAAAAGTGCCCTCCGATCTGCATTGACTCCCAAAGCCGGAGCTCTGGAACTTCTGCGCCACCTTAAGGAGACCGGAAAGCAAGTCATCGTCATCACGGAGGTCCTGCAGACGCTCAAAAATGGACCATCTATGAGTTTGGCCTGGAGTCGTATGTCGATATTCTAGTCACAACCAACAATATTGGCAAGTCCAAGGTCAATGGTCTCATCGCAGAGGTCCTCCATCGACATCAAATCGCGCCTCAAGATATGGTCTACATTGGCGATAACCAAACAAGAGATATCGTGCCTGCGTTACAGGCTGATATTATGGCTATACATTACAACGAAGCTGAGAAGAGCGGTCTGGATGGCGAGCATCTCCGTGTAAATTCTCTGACGACAATTCAAGGTCTAATGGAATCACCGCTCGACGACAAATCTCCCTGATGACCCGGACTTTACATAATCCCAACGACATACAGGCGTTTAGAACCTAATCAAGTTCAGACTGGTAGCGACAGATCCCTGGAGAGTCACCAAAATCACGAGTGAATCAGATTCTTCAAGGTACCGTCATCGACTCAGCTCAGTGGCCAAAGAATGAGTTGAACAGGTGAGCCAGATTCAGCACAATATTCAAGAGAGCTCTCTGGCGACTTTTGTAGCGCTGAAGAAAACCTTGAATTGGGAGACGGCTACTAAACTGCTTTCCGCTAATCTGCGCAGCGACAGTGGAAAGAGTTGTGCTCGGTGTGGAAGTCAACTTTGAAAAAATCAGCTCGTTCGACATGACTCTCAATTGTCACCAGGAACCCCACGAATGAATCGTTGGGCAATCAGATCTGCATGTCCCGTTGTGGCTGTCTCGATAAGGGAATTGTTCGTCGACATGATCTTTCTACACAGCAGTGCAATCGCCACAATCAATCTCATACGAGGTACCTGAGACCAGCAACATCAAAGTAATATCGCCGAATAAGGTTTCCTCGGTCCCTCCAACCAATTTTGGTGAATATATGAATTCCATTGTCGATCGACATCTTCTCAATTTTAATCCTCCGCTCTCGAAATTTTGCGTCGCAAATCCTTGAAACGACGTTGTCCACGTACTCTATCACTGGCATTCCGATTTGTCGGCTTACCCGGTAACCGCTCAAGCAGAAGCTACGATGGTATCAATTTTCAGCGCAATTTCGTGTCGCATATTTTCTCAAAGCCCCGGCATCGTGCAACGGAAGCCCATTATTGCCTAATTTCTCCATGATGTGTTGCCTCGGGCGCTCCTCCTATCCTATCCTGTTTTTGACTTGATCCACCGTTCTACGGTTCTCTTTCCCAATTCAGAGACGTTCGACACTAATTGTGACAGGCTGACTTCAATCCATTCAGAGCAGCATGAAGAGAACGGCTGCGGTTCTGCTCCTTGCGATCAGCATAGCAGCTTTTCCATTGCCTGAAGACGGTCTATCCGACCTTGACGATCAGAATACCAATGGGTTCATTGCAGTAAGATATGGTCAAGGCCCGCAGCTGGATGAGGGATCGACGCATATCAATGCTTTGAACGTTCGACAATTCGACATTGGAAGCGTCTTTGGAGGTCTTTTTGGCGGTCAAAGACCTGAAAATCCATCGCCACCGAAAAGCGGTGGCGGGTTTCCAGGCTTCCCATTTGGCGGACGGCCCGGAGGACAAACAGGACCAAAAGGAAGTCGAACAGGACAACGACCGCAGCCCAAAGGTCCTCCCCCAGGTTTACCACCCAACTTACCACCTGGACCAGGTCCAGTACCTTCATGGCTACCAGGAGGTGTGCCGCCTGGCGGGCCCGGCTACCAACCGAATGCACCTCCAGCACAACCTGTTCCTATCGATCCTACAGTTCAAGCTCCACCGCCAGCACCTGTAGAGCCTTTGCCAACGCCCACTCCTGAGCCTGCTCCTTCTCCGCCAAGAGTGCCGAATGAGCCATCGCTAGCAGGAGGAGTGCCACCTGGGGGATCTATATCTGAGGCCCAAGCTCCAGCGAATGCCCCCCCCGTTATTCCAGCATCACCTCCTCCACAGAGTCAGGCACCACCAGTGCCCGTCGAACCCCTTGCAGCACCAAACCCTGCACCCATCGCAGCACGTAAGCTATTCAACAGTTACTTGGAAATACTTGTATCTGACTTAATTCCTAGCACCTGAGCCCGTGACACTCACGGATTCGAAGCCCAAAGAAACTACTACACCCCCACCTCCAAAGGACAGTGGGAACTTGACGAACACTTCGGGACTTCCCGCCGGCGACCCGTACGTCGTGACATTGCCATATTCCAAGCCAAAGACGACTCCTGATCCACCAGTTCCAAATGATGGTGCCACGTTCACAAATACTCCAGGGCTTCCCGCTGGCGATCCATACTTAGTCACGTTGCCAGATTCGAGGCCGAAGCCAACGCCTGCTCCACCTCCGCCAGCAGATGGAATCTCCTTTACAAACTCTCCTGGACTTCCTGCTGGCGATCCCTATGTTGTGACTTTGCCAGGATCAAGCTCCCAGCCCATAGCTGCACCACAGTCGCCGGCTCAAGATGTTCCAAAATCTGGTACTCCAGCTAGATCCACACCTATAGATGAACTCGGTTTTTCGAAAACCGTAGCTGCACCTACATTGACTCCTGCAAGTCCAAAAGAAGCAGGCCCTGAAGTAGCTCTAAACGGGGGCCCTAACTTGGAGGGATCTGCAAGACCGAAACCAGCTGGCAAATTCGAACCATACAACCCGAATGCGGCGCCGCCGAAGCCGGAAGCTGAGGTCGTGGAAGATCCAGAAGATACCGGTTCCAATACGTGGGGACCTACTGCTTGGGAACCGCTTACGGCAAAGCCAAAACCTGCAGATCCCCTGCCTCTAATTGTCGCACCACAGCCTGTTGCTGACCCGAAGGATTCTGCATTTCCAGGTCTTGAGCAACCGGCACCAGCACCAGCACCTGAGAATCCAGGACCTGATAATCCAGCACCAGCGAAACCACCTCCAGCAAATCCATCTCCACCAATAGCACCAGCGAATCCGCCACCAGCGAACCCACCACCAGCGAACCCACCACCAGCAAATCCACCACCAATGAACTCACCACCAGCAAGTCCACCGCCGGTGAATTCACCACCAGCAAACCCAGAACCCGTGACCCCAGCTCCACCAGCCGAATCACCAACAATCTCACCAGAGAATCCACAAACAGGAAATCCAGAACCTGTGACTCCAGCCCCACCAGCGGCAGCACCGCCAATTCCACAACCACAGCCCTCCTCACCATCACCTCAAACCTCCCTCAGCACAGCAGCCCTCTACGGCCAATGCGGCGGCCGAAATTGGAACGGTGCCACATCCTGCGCACCAGGTTCATCCTGCCAAGCCCAAAATGAATGGTACCACCAATGCGTTGCAACTCCCAACGCAGAAAAGGGCCGTCCCGACCCACAAGGAACATATCAATCCAATAACCCCACATCGTCTCAACCTTCTACTCCCAAACAAGAGGGCAAAATGGATAAACCAAATGATGTGAATCCGGTTGATTCTTTGCCGGAGGCGGGTCCGGAGGCAATTCCTCAGTCCGGAAGCGAAACATCACCCTCGGGTCCATTCCATATTTTGAAGGAGAAAGAAGGGGGGGAAGCGAGTGATGGAGATTGAAAGGTAGAATTTGATAAGGATGAGTTTTGATACATTTATTTTTTGGTTGTGAGAAATCATGGTTCTTGTACATAATTATATAATTAATTTGTATCTCTTTTGCACTGATGTACTGATGGATCGACGGGGTTAGGATTTCTCTACCAAAGGAAACGTTAGAGAGTTTGTTGCAACAACAACGTACTCGTTTCGGCGATTTTGCAAATCTGGAGACGAATGTCGATTGCAAGGCACATGAAAGACTTTGCTGAAACTGAGCTTGGAGATAAATAGCTTGCCAAAGCTGATACGGCAGTCAAGAGCCATCAGATTTCATATTGCATATGTATTAATCGCTCGCAAATTGACAGATCAGAGGAGTATCAAAAGTTATCCATGGAAATATTACTCTGGCGCAAATCGCTCGTCCATTTTCATATCCCACGCCATGCGCCACTCTATCCGCCAATCCCCCATATTCTCCTCCGCATCCACCGAGCAAGGCCTATGGCTTTGGAATGTGGATACTCTTGCTAACCATGAAACATCCATGCAACACAAACATGCCAACGATGGGATGAAATTCCCATGGTGTACCAGCACCAATGACGCCGAGAGGGAGATTCTCCAATACCCATCCTTTGCTGACCCAATATGCCATGATGGAGTCTTCCATCAGAGTTGTGGGTATGGGGGTTCCCTCAAAGTATTTTGATTTTCCAGTGGCATCTTTGGGTAGAGCAGCGACGGTGACGTTGAATCGAGCAAGACGAGTCAGACCGCAGAGAACGAAGAATGTGAGGAAGAGATGGTCGACAGGAGTTCGGAGACCAATTGCGAAGGCGACAGCTGCTGGTGCGACGCCAAAGGAGATCTGGTCGTGACTCGTTAGCGCTGTGATTGTGGAAGTTGAACGGGAGGGAAAAATGTATACCAGATCAGCCAATGAGTCCAATTCTTGACCCATCAGACTGGCCTTTTGTCTCCATCGTGCAACTTTACCATCCATGAAATCGAAGAAGAGTCCGAATGGCATGAAGGCAAGGGCTGCGTATAAGTTTGTGGTGTCGGTAGGGGAGCCTAGGCAATAGCGGAGGGAGGAGAATATGGACATGACACCACAAAATCCTGGCAATCATGTTTAGTGTATTTCTCGCAGCTATCTTAAGGGAGGAAACATACCATTGAGCTCGGTAATGAGATCGGCAAGATGTAGCGCTCTGATAATGGAGAAATGGCCTTGATCCTCAGCGAGAAGTCTGACCTGCTTCTTCATCGCTGTGATCAATTAGCCTCCTAGTCACCCACAGTCTGCGCGAGTAGGCCTACGATCTTCACCATCCTTCTTGTCCATGATGGGTTCTTGGGTACTACCGTTGGCAGTATTGACGCGTTTTGACATTGAGCTGGCGGGTGTGCGAGATCTCGATCAATGGTTGAATCAGGAGCGTGGAGTTTGTTGGATATGGGAGTTTGTGGGAGTTGAGGAAACTGTATCGAAGTTGTAGGGAGAGAAGGCTGGTAGAAGGTAGTTGTGGCAGTGTTTGTGAGGAACGTCATCGCTAGCCCACTTTTCCGCAAACAGCTATATCACGTGTGGTGGATGGTACAGGATTTCCAACATCTTCACGTTTCCAAAGCTAGAACCTTCAATTTCAGGGGATCCTCGGTCATTGTTCACCATTGAGCGTTTTTGGAGGGCCGCCTTCAGCTTCAAACGTGGAAGATTGGCATTGAAGACTTGTTCGAGTCTGGTCAGGAGAATCTGAACAACTCTGAAATAGAGGACATAAACGCTTTCCAAGCTCTCAGCTATGCCCTCAATCTGCCTTGGTCTTCTCATCTACTTCCCGCCTGGTCAATATCTTATCTATGAGACCAAACTCCAGTGCCTCTTCGGCATCCATAAAATTGTCCCGGTCCATGTGTTTCATGAGCTCGTCCATCGTATGCGTCTTCGTCAAATGCTTTTGATAGATCTCATTCAGCTTCTTCCGTGTCCGCAAGATCTCCTTGACTTGAATCTCCAAATCACTAGCTTGTCCCGATGATCCCCCAGACGGTTGGTGTATCATTATTGATGAGTGTGGGAGGGAGTATCGCTGGCCTGGAGAACCGCCAGCAAGGAGTAGCGATCCCATCGACATGGCTTGGCCCATGCAAATCGTGGTAATTGGGCACCGGATGTATTGCATTGTATCGTAGATGGAAAGGCCTGGGTAGTTTCGTTAGCTTGGGAGCATATGTAGGTATCTTCGAATGCCTTGCCTGAGGTGACATATCCTCCAGGAGAGTTTATGTACATGGATATTGCTTTGTCCGGGGCTTCTGATTCACAAAACAGCAGTTGAGCGTAAACGACAGACGCAACATGGTCGTCAATCTTGCCGTTCACCAATATGATTCGTTCCTGAGTACGTGAGCGTGATAGTATGGGCTAGTTCAGTTTCCATACCTTCAGCAATCGCGAATAAATGTCGGCTATTGCTATCAGTATCCGTTCCGTATGCAGATCGAGTGTGGTGCGTACAATGGTGCCATGTTCCTCCCTACAGTCCAGTCAGCGGCTGGCCAGTATGCGCGGATACAGTTCGTACAGTGATCTCCGTCACGTAGGGAACATATGTGTATGCTCTTGTTGAGGACGATAGGCTCAGATTCATCGAAACTTCCTGGCGCGAACTTGGTCTCCGATTGTTTGAAGAGAAGTTGCTGAGGGATGGTTGCGCGATACGCCTGAAGCCCGCTAGGCGAGGCATCAGGGAAGCCATTGAATTCGTTGGTGGGGAATAATTCACCGCCGAAGTTGGATAGGACTCGAGAAGGGCACGCGTCAAGTTAGGCGGGTAGCCCCTTGTTGGTTGGCGGCCTCACAATTCATGCAGTCAAAGCGTCGGGTAGTCCTTGGCGGCTTGAAATGTATACAACATGATATCGTTCACACAGCTTTCACCGTCCTATCGACCAGCGTCTCCATAGCATCCCATTCTCACCCAATAATCAAGCATAAAATCTCTTCCAATCATCCCCACGACCTCCATCTTCGTCCACCTCAACCATCTGTAATCCTGAATTTACCTCACCACTGCTGGGCATAAGAGCCAATAGACGCGAACCAAGCGCTTTGTCAATTAACGATGCGGAATCTTCTCGTGCAACAAAGTGACATGAAGTTGCTCGGTCGCCAAACGACCATACCGAAAGCCGACCATATCCCAATATATACAAGAGGCCAAGCGCCAACACTGCCAAGTGTGGAGCTATGGACACACAAGTTTCACAAAGGGCGTTTCTTGGAACGTATATTTCAACTACATGACAACCACAATCACTTAATGTAAAAGACATATAAAGCTGCATGGAATGGGAAAAGGTGTAAATTGCGTTATGCGTAACAAGATGACATCCGCTGTTGCTGAGCTTCGGCAAATATTATGGGGGTAACTAAATACAAGTAGGATATCTGACAAACGTGCTATGCTCAATTGCGCGAGGAAAATGACGGAAGAGATAAAAGAAAAGGGAGTTACGATATGTGGCGACGACGACACAATTAAACATCTGTGGGATCGGCTTTTTTCGCCGCACTGGTTATCATCGTGGATGCGTAGATGGTGGATACAACCGAGCCTCCATCGCTGAGAACGGTATTAGAAGAGGGCTTGGCTGTTTCCTTCACAGCATTGGACGCTGTTGAAGACTTCGATGTAGTAACGCTCGATGAGTTGGATGTGGGCGCATTGACGATGATACCCTCGCCCCCTTTAAGTGCCTTCTCGATGAGATTAGGTTCCCCGAGAGATCCTTGTGTAAAGCGCGAGTTGAACTTGAGGACTTTCTTCATCGAGTTGAAAGAAAGGGGGTCGATTGGAAGTGGTTGTTCGGCGATGAGGAAAGTGATGCCTTCTTTGCATGGTGGTGTGGTTAAGGACCCAGAGTATTGTCGTAGAGGAGTAGTTTCGAGGTGTTTGATGATTGCTGCCGTGTCGAGTGGTCCTGTTTCGGTTATGGAACCTGGTTCGGAGATTTTGCGGACTTCTTTTGCTAATTCGCTTATCAGAGTGGTGCTGAGTTCTGATACATCGAAGAGGAGACCCAGGACGACGTAGCTGCCATCTACATCTATTTGTCAGTCATCGTTGAGTGATCAAGGGAATAAAAACTTACCAGTGGACTGATGAACCATGTGCATCTCAAGCGGGAAGTATTCTTCATTGATACGGTGCTCGGACGGTGAGTGGAAATGGAATTGTTTGAGGTTGAAAGTTTTGTTCCCAAAATCCGTCGTTCCATTGGCGATGACCTCGACTGTGGTGCCGAGATTTTCAAATTCCGCGTGATCAATCTTCGCGATGTGTATCTTCGGCGGAGATGTTGCCCGTTTGATGGTCGAATCTGAATCATTAGCGATTTGTTTCGAAATGCAGGATTGAAGGCCCGACGATTGTTGCTGGGATTGACGCTCCATGCCGAACACTCGAGGAAAAAATGAGGATAGCTTACCGATGTTGATAGGCGACTGGTTTTCACCCTTCTCACAAGCAGAATTTTCCTTCGCGAGTGTCTGCCATAGGAGAGGCCCTACTGGGCCAGAATAACCAAAGCTGGACACCTCGACGGTATTGCTCTTAGCAGCACGTCGATGTAAATGTCCCATGCAAGTGGCATCGGCCACTGCGAGCAGAGTTGTAACAAAGGCTGACTGAATCAACATCATGTACAAATATGGAAAATTTGGCGGCTAGAGAGACACGATGTGATTGGATTTCAAGAAAGAATGCGTGGCTTGTGGAGGAAGGAGTGGGTGAATTGCGAGATGATACCACAGAAAGTAGATAATGATTCTGTTTTATGGGCTGGAAAGAGGCCTCGTAAAATGTCTGGATAAAAATAATACTCCGACGCGGCAAGTGGGAAGTAAGCGATGGGGTGAGATATCGTGGCTCAGGTCGGGTGAGCTGTAGGATGTAGCAAAGGCGCAGATAATATGACAAGAGGCCAAGGAATATAGGATTGAAATATTCGCACAGCGAAAACAATGAGAAAGAGTGCGAGAATCGAAGTGGCCTGCACTGTTTGAAAGACTGAAAAGGGTCAATCGAAGCTTGGACGAGTAACGGAAAGGATGGAGCCTCGATATTTGACTCCTGGCCAAAATACTCCCTACCTGCCAAGGACGTCCTCACTCTTGGAATCGTGAGCTTTTTTGAAGCCAAGTGATATTGGCACTGCAAAGGGCGAACAATACAACAGGAGGTCATGGTGAGAGTCGCCAGAGACCAAAGAATAGAGAGAGAAGCACTTGGTATAAGCTGAACGGTCGGTCGGGGCAAAGAAGCTGACGACCTGTGGCTGATAAGATACATCTCGGGCTATTTTGGTTCGATGCCAAATAAATGTAGGTGAGCCCTCCCTGTCCAGTCCAGGATTTTAAGAAAAGGAACCTTTACGAGAGATTAGCAGTTGGCAGTCTGATTGGCATCAGACCACAACACAGTGGCTGCAGATAACGGAAGACAGTGCGAAACGAGCGCAAATACAATCCAAGTCTAGACTCGTGCAAGTTCTCAAACTATGACCGTGTCGCGGAGTTGATGCTCGTTGAAGAACAGAGCCGCCTGAGAGGAGAAGGATGCAAGCTGTGCTCTCGTGTTTTCAAACCTGTGTCTCGAATCGCAGCAAATTCGAGGGTGTGAAATCTGACTGGCCGAACTGGGTGTGGCTTGCTCACGAAGCCAACCTTCCACGCGGTGATTTGCCAAACCTCTTGGAATGCTTGTCGAGGCTTTTTCGGTGGGACCAGTTTTTGCACAGTTCGTCCGCATTCATCTCCGTGGTGCTGGACTCAGGGGTGAAGAAGTGTAGTCCGAGGAGACATGACGCGCGAAGACTTGAGGATGGGTTGAGGGTCCAAGAGTCTTGGAAGTGTAAGGACGGTGAGTGTGTTCTGAAGCATCATCAGCCTGAGCTGCGGATGAGAAGACGATCGGGGGAGTGGGTGTTGATGAGCATGAAAACCTAGGAAGTATTTTGACAGCGCTATTTTTGGCACTAGTAGAACTACACGTGATCAGACACCGGATGATATATCCTCCGGTTCTACTGCCCAAATCGGTGAAGTGCTCATGATTTATTATCCAATACGAACTCAGGTTCCAGTCTCCATCTCTCCTATCACCCTTCAAGTTCTACAAACAACCATCAACATCCAGCAGAGAGCGCCAACAATTAAGGATTATGTTATCAATTTAGATTAGGTGTCAAGATTCATCAGTAAAACGGATCGTAAGAAGGAAAGAAGATTCCATTTTCATAGGTATGAGAAGAACACATCATGTTCTCCATCAACTGAATGCTCTGGCTACAACAACCTCCTCACATCCACAAATCAAGGATCAACTTGCTTCCACGTTAACCCCGAAAACGCAACAATCACATTGAACAGTTCATCTTTCTGCTCCAGCTTTTCCACCTTCACAACGACTCCACTCTTGAACCTCAAGTCCAAGAAATTCTCCTTCCTTTTGATAATCGCCGTCTTGCCATCACCCTTCTGCAATTCATGCAAACCTGTGAAGGGATGTTCCCACAAGACCTCATCAGTTAGGCGGCGGGTGAAACGGATACTCCCAAAGGTCACAGTGATGCTGCCTGTAACGTCACTCCATTTACATGATGTAGTGAAGATGTCTTGGGAAGGTGCGTCAGAGATCGAGGGATCGGTGTTGGATGCATCTGCACGCATCTTTTCTGCTTCTTCACGGAGGTATCTGAAGGAGGATTCGATATGAGTAGGAATATCCCAGAAGACCCAGTGCATAGGCGCAACAACACTGTAGTAGTTTGGAGCACGCCACGATATCGGTCGATCAACGAAGAATCCAACGATGATCGCCAGCGTCGAGATTCGCAGGATGATCTCAGTGCTCAGGGAATTCGCAATCGCAATGGCTGACCCGGTAAGTAAAAGCAACACAGTGGTAGCTCGATTAGTCTTCCATTCATAGAAATTGGCGAACGACTCCATCCAATCAGCCAGTAACTTGATCGACGGCTGAATGATCGGTCCAATATTCTCGATCATTGGATCCATCCAGTCTGAAGATCCATGGCGATTGATCAACTCTCCAAATGTGTCCGGCGTGGCATTTTCGTCACCAATTCGATCGTGGGACTCCTTGAGCATTCGCACTCGCTCGGGTTGTCCGCGGGAGCTAGCAATGGTGTATCCTAGAACGCAGAATACGGATGTGAAGACAAGGTTGTTGTACCACACAAGAAGCCAAATTGCGAACCATGAGGCGGATCTTCGAGGCTGCTCCCACTGCCAAAGACGACGTAGGCGGGATAACCGCTTTTGTAGAGCGCTGGAAGCCATGACGATCCGTTCAGTCTCTTGTAAGAGGAGATCTCGATCCCATTTCATCTTTCCCTGCCACAGGATTAGTCAGGCTCGGAGGTCATTCTGCTAGGAATTCATCGACGACGAGATACAGCTTGGGATTTCAAGTTTTCAAGACAGGTTGTGTCGTAGCAGTAGAAAATGGGCTTATCTAACCGGCTGTTGTTCGGTGCGAGGAGGATCCAACCAAGCTTGACGGAGAAGAAGTCCAGTCTGGTAAGGCCACTGTGACCAATACTTACCCTGCGGCTCATCGTTGCTCACCCATCGGCAGGTGGCTAGGACAGGGAATTTGGAGTGCTCAACTAGTGAAAGCACACGTGCCCGATGTACGTATCTGCTCAATATCCAAGCCACCTTCTTGGACTCGCGACTCTCTTCCAGCTCGTCAAATTTCTTTTGTGACATGGCCTGGTGCTGGTCGTTTCTGAAATCACCATCTGGAAGAGCAGCGGTTTGCTGTTCTAGTTTCTCGTGAGTGCGTAAGAACTCCTCGTCATCACTGCGTGACAGGTATGGCTCCTCAGAAGTTGCCAACGTCCTCTCAGCTTTGTTCTGGGTGGCCTTTTGAGGATTTCGTATGGCCTGTTTCAAATCATGGCGATTGTCAGGCAACTGGTCTTTTATCTGCCCAAGAGTGGAAGATTCAGCGTTGACGGCTGCATCTGGGTTGAATCCCGGATCTGATTGTATCTTCTCCGAGATATCGCTTGGACCGTCGTGTGATTGTTGGTCAGTATGATTCATGTGAAGCATCTTCTTGGTCTTGGTCTTCGCCACTTTCGTTTTCTCCTTCACCCACTTCGCTGCTTCTTTGTGCTTTGAGGGGCCGTCGGCGAAATCTGTCGAGCTTAGTGTTGAAGGTGTGTTGATGGTATCGGAGGAGGAGGTCTGTTCCTCGATGTGCACCGCAGAGGGAAGGGTATCATGGTAGTTGTTCATTGATGGGTATGTGGATTGGGTGTCTGTTGTTATGCTCAGGGTGCGATTGATGATCTTAGTTAGGTTGGTGTTGAGGAGTCCGAGTTGGAAGCACGGGAGAAAGCAACCTTGATGCGATTATCAACCACACGAGAATGACGTACCTGGTGTCACCAGGCAGAGTGTGGAAGGCACGCTCGTCTGCCGTGTGGAAGGCACGCTCGTCTGCCGTGGGGAAGGCACGCTCGTCTGCCATGTGGGAGGCACGCTCGTCTGCGGTGTGGAAGGCACGCTCGTCTGCCGCGGGGAAGGCACGCTCGTCTGCCATGTGGGAGGCACGCTCGTCTGCCGTGTGCCCAAGTGGAAGGTCCTCCTGAGCAGATTCCATATCTGGCAACTACTACTATCTTGCTCAAGCGTCATTGCTGGTCATCCCAAGACACAAAGAACAATCGCCCTCATGTCCGAGTAAGCCCCGATTCGTCCAAAAAGATACACCAATCACACAGTCACAGCCTCACTCAAAGCCTCCCACCCACCAACAATCCAAGGCGCAACAACAATCGCCCTCTGCGCATCCCCAACAGTCCCAGCATTAGCATATGCATGTGCCAATTCCTCGGCTCCCACATTGTCCCTTGGAGGAACGCTCCTCTCAGCAACCCTCAGCGCCATCTCCCTCGGATAGGCTTCCCAAAACTCATCCGAAAAACGCGTCCAAGGTCCTGACTTCCACGGATAAAGCATAACACCGCTCTGCACCTCTGCCTTCGCTTCAGCCTCTGCATCGGCCCCAGGGGGCGGACAAAGCTCAGCCATGGCTTCTAGAACACGCTCGACTTTGTTGATTTCAATGTCTGTTAGACCTTCAGCGACGCGGACGGCTTCCAATTCGTCACGAACGCCTTCAATGGCATCTATATCTTCATCGATGGAGGCCATGACGCCAAGCATGGTGATGACACCCACATGTCCAGGAGCTCGCTCAACACAGTCCATGAGTTGATCTCTAGCTACAGATCTTTCTTCAGCTCCGCCCTTGGCCCAGAGGACCTCGGAAAGGAGACAGATGACATCCAGGTTTCCATCGCTTTCTTGTAAAGCTTGTTTGAACGCTGCGAGTGCCGAGTCCATGTCTTGCAAGGAATATTTCGCTAACCCTAGTGTCAATCTTGCGGAGAGTCGTAGCTTTGAACGGACTTCGGCGGGCATGCTTGTGTCGTCTTCGGACGTGAGGTCGAGAGCCGTAGAGGCTTCTTCTGCCGCTGCTTCGAATTTCTTTGCTGCGAGGAGGTTGCGGGCCAAGTCAGTCTTTGTATGTGCAAAGCGTGCCATCGTCGCATCATCTTCAGTATCTTCGAATTCGGACTCGAGACCTGTGCAGAGCTGTGTCAATGTCTCGATAGCAGGCCCATGAGCACCGATTCGCTCGTTGAATAGGGCAGAAAGATGTTCGAAGGGTACGTCGTTTCCCGTGAGAGCGTGAATTTGTTTGAGCGCGAAGACAGGCTGAGTGAGGTTGAGCGTGTTGTCCGAAGTGGCAGAGTTGAGTATAAGGTTGTCGAAGGAGTGAGATGCATATTCTTTCTTCGCGATGATAGATGCCGAATCCGAGATCTCAAAGGCGTGAGTGAAATGGAGAAGTGCTTCTTTGACGTCGCCCCATAGTAAAGCAACAAGACCCTCGCCCAACCAAGCGTGGGCATAATCTGGGTCCGTCGATTGCGCTCGAGAGAATGTGGTATGAGCAAGCTCGTAGTCTTGTTGCAGAAGATATAGAACCCCGAGATTCGTCCAGGCCTTGACGTTTCGCTCGTTCAAGTGCAAACTTCGGACGAAGGAGTGTTGGGCGACTTTTGGGTTTAATTTCGTGGTCACTACACCAAGTGCGTTCCAGAACTCCGAGTTGCCCGCCTCCAATTCAATCGCTCGCTTGAAACATCGCATAGAAGCTTTAAGAAATTTGGTGACACCTTTCCGCTTGATGACTGAACCATGGAAATCCTTGTTTTGTTCAAGGCAAACGTGTGCGCGGTATTCTGTCCAGCCCAAGTTGTACCACGAAACAGCCTGCGCGTGGATGTCGTGTGAGCAGCTAATGATGGCTCTCTTCTCCGCGAGAATACCGGCCTTGATGCAGAATGTGAGGCTTGGCTCAGTCAAGCCATTACCGTCACCTAAACTCTCCATTTCATCCTCGCCCAATCCGTCCACATCGGAGAACATGTTGTACTGTTCTGCTTCAATGCACGTCTGAAGCAAATCCTTGATCTGCTTGCGAGGGACAACATCCAGTCGTTCCTGAACGATGCTGTACAATGAACAAGCATCTCCAACGGCTTTCCACAAGTTGAAGGCTTGAGGCTTGTATGCGAGAATATATTGAGCAATATCCAAGGCCTTCTGGGCGCTTTCTACAGCTTCCCCGAAAAATCCAGTCTCAACGCAACGCCAGGCCCGTTCAAGGAGCGTCTGTAGAAGCGCTATCTCCACGCCGAATTCTTGCTTTCTCGTCTCCAAAACTTCTCGGTATCCTTGAATAGCTTCGTCGTAAGCACCTAACTCTCGATTCACATTCGCAAGCATGTATTGATTGAACCACGATTCTCCGCTGCCCTTCATAGTGACGTCATCACCAGGATTTGCAGCATACGTGAATGTACGAGCAGCAGAGTTGTAGCGACCCGAATTGTGGTAGCTCTCCCCTAAACCAACATAGGAATGATAGTCGTCAGGACTGATGCGAAGCGCCGCAAGAAAAGAGACAATACTCTGCTGGTATTCCTGTTTGTTCATTTGAACCACTCCCATCGCCGAGTAAGGCCAACTGAAACCCTTCTTCTTCGATCCAGGCGGAGGTCGCGTCTTTCCAGAATCAATCACTCGTTTCGAAATGGCCTCGACGATGTCCCAATCTCCTTGGTCAGCAAAAGATCGAGCAAGACGTTCTGCTGCCTCGACTTCAGATGGTGAAAGCTCAAATGCCTTTTGAAAGCACTGTCTGGCCCTCTTCTTGTCTCTCGCGTAATCAGAATAGTATATGCCCAGCATAGTGTAAGGTGGGGCATAGTTGATATCGCTCTTGATCGAGAGGAGAAATTTGGAATAGGGTCCAGTTCGGTCTTTGCGGTTCGCCCTTGATGGGTCAATGTCCCATTGGCATTTGCCAATCCTGTACAAGGTTTCCGCCCGCAGACTCCGAGCTTCAGGATTCATCATTTCGAGATACTTTTCCAGATCAGCCAGACCGTGTTCTAGCTCTCCGTTCAGCGCATGGCACCAAGCTGCCTCTGCACCAACGCGAGCATTTCTGGAGTCTCGTTTCAAGGCTTTGCTGAGGTAATCGATGGCTACTTCGTATTCTTCGTCTTCCTCGAGAACGAGTCCCACGCCAATCAAAGCAGGAGTGAACATTGGCTTCCGTTTCAGCATTTCATCAAAAATCCCCTTGGCCTCGGAATGATGTCTGGGGGACTGGTATCGTATCAGCGCTGTCGCGAGCATCGTGTTGAACGCATCCAAGTTGTTTTGCAGCTTGAGTCCAGTCTTGCGAATTTCTCCATTCAACGCCCTGACACCAGCGCGTACGGTTTCAACCACAGTCTCGTCCTCCTCCAGGTGAGCGTAGTATTCAGCCATCAGGCGATGAGCGAGTTGAGACTGTTTGGCCTCCGCGAGTCCATCGCCCATGAGAACCAGTCTGTCTTCGGCAGCAACTGGGACCAGAGAAACACCGCCACCAATATCATCATCGCTAGCTGCATCATCTGGTATCTCCGTTGGCGGCGCGGGTGGGAATGGTGACAGCTCGCTTCCAAGATATCCTTTCAGAACCTTGGACAGTCCTCGCTCGGGGAAGAATCCGATGTACTCCCGAAGAATGCCAACATCGAATTTGCCTATGTCCTCCACATCATTCCATTCAAGGAATATATCCCATGCTAGTGTGTACGGATGCTTGATCACAACCATACCATAAGCCAATTTGGTAATTTGCTCTCTCTTCGCATCCTTTTGTCCTGACAACAGAACCAAAAGTGTGTCGTATGCCCGTTGGAGTAGCTTCTCTTCATATGTCCTTCGGGTATCGTCTTCGTTTGTCCAGTCAATCATGCCTTGATATAATTCCTCTAGATCACTCTGGCCGAAGACCTCTCGCTTGACCTCATTTGTGACCTGCTCTTTTCGCGCACCTAGACGTGTCCTCCGCTCGCCAATCTCCTTGTTGATTCGTTCCTTTTCTTCAACCTCCGTGGTCTCTACAAGTCTCAGGTATGTGTGCGAGGGGTGAGGAACGCGACCTTCCAAGAACGAATATATTGGGCTCGTTGGTAACTGGAAATTGAGCGCTCGTTTGTAATTCGACCTGGTGCCCTTCTCCTTTGCGTATTTCAGAGCTTGATCCACGATCGTCTGGCAGGGCTCTTTCTTGTCTGCGTCGGCATATATTTGTGCCAGTGCTTCGGAGGCCGCAAGAAACATGTCCACCGCCTTTGCGCCTTGAGATTCGTAAAGTGCCAATAAGCCCTTCCATCCCTGGTCGTCTGTCGGCTTGATAGTTGTTGCCTCTTTGTATTCTTTCTCGGATGCTTCGGGCTGTTGCAGCTTGTCGTACGCTCGGCCTAGGAATAACCGTCTGTGGACAGTCAACAACGTTTGTTACATCAATTGATCAGGAAACGTACGCGAAGTAATTATGAGGATCTGAGGCAATGACCTCTTGTGATTTCGTGACAGCATCGGCGTATTGGCCAGCGTCCAGAGCAGCTTTCGCCGCCTTGAGTGCAGCTTTGGTAGTCATTTTGTATGCAACCTTGTATGCAGTCGAGGTTTCGCGGTGCGGCTTGAGAGATTGTCCATACCCTGTGGAAGGGTTGAAGGAACAAGAAAAGAAGTGTGTTTGGTTTTGAGAAATGGAAAGGAAGTTGTTTGTTTTCCCCTCACAGTGGGAGGTTTGTTGCTTCAAACCCATGACATAGTTAAATTCAACATGCACGGTGTCCAAGCTCACAACCTGGACCTCAGCCTTATGGTGATAATCTTACTACATTGCTCATAAATTCGGTTCCAACGTCTTCCACATTTCCTTGATTTGTGTATTGGAAAACCTGTGAGACCCTGTCTCAGCTCCTCAGATTTCCTCCTACCACACCCTTCCATGTGCAAATGTTTCCTGTTTTGCACTTGAGTGGTACTACACTGTCCCTCATCATCAAGCCAAATGTTTTCCATGGCATGAATGGACAGTCTAGCTATATATGTCGGCTCAAGTAGCTGCTGTGATTCTTTTCTTCTCCCCATCCGTGAAGACAGATGCTCCTTGTTGTAAAGCATTGATAAGAACAGGTAAAGATGAATTCGAAAAGTCACCAGCCGACCTCACTCTGTCTAAATCCTCTTCAAGCTCTTTGGCTACTTGTCTCAGATACCATGCCGAGAATGTGATCTTGGGCTCGGGTTCAGGTTCCGCTGGCTTCTACATGTTCATTAACCACTAGAGTCTAGAAATAGGGAAGTGTTCAGGATTACCTCTGGTTCGTTCTTATCAGACTCTCCTTCGCTGGTCTCCTTTCCGGCCTCGACCTCCACCACTTTCTTCGCTTTTTCCCCCCTCTTGACCTTCTCTTTGATCTCTACCTCGCTCTCAGACTCGCTACTCGAGCTCGTGTCTGATGACTCGGATGAAGAGACTATTGCGGTGTTAGCGTGTCAAAATTCCAATAAGACTGCTTGCAACACACCCTGAGTTCTCGCCTTAGCCCTTCGCTTTCTCTTTGCGGGCTTGTCACCTTGCGACTTTGCTGGCGCCATTGTTAATTGACGTCGTTGCGAAGTTGGAAACTTTTCTCCAACTCGAAGTCGCTTATCGATAAAGCCTGAGCCCGGCCATTTTAGTTCTAGCGCAACGCGAAACGCGAAAAGGAAACTGCGACGCGTCTTTCTAGCTTGGAACTTGTTCACCAACAAACATCTCCCGTCCTCTCTTCACAACCACATCTTCATGCAGATCTCACTTCCCATAATGGTGAAGCGAACCTACTCCAGAAGGTCGCAGACACCTCAAAACAGACTGGAGGAACAACCCGCAAAGCGAAGACGCGTAGAAAGCTCCTCAGATCCAACATCACCAGCCCTTCCACCCATAATCTCTTCAGACACCATCGAGCCATTGTCAACCCCGACACCAACAAACAGACATGGAAACCTTCACTCTTCGCCTCCTTCGTCACCTCCTCCAGCTGAACCTCCAACAATCAAGCAAGATGAAGCGCTCGATCCACTGGTTCCTCCGCCTCGTTTCCTGCCGACCGCAACGCGCAAAGAACCACTAAAAGAATCAACTGGCAACGCGCGCAAAATAAAACCACTACGCCAACAAAAACTTACCCAACTAACCCTCGACCTCGGCCAAAAAACACAAAAGAAATGTCAAATATGCGGTATGGAATATCGTCCCTCGTCACCAGAAGATGCAGCTTTACACAAAAAGTTCCACGCGCAAAATGTAGGCGGTATTGAAGTCGGCAAGAAATTCGTTGACTGCATTTTTGTGAGTCAAAAAGTGTGGACGGGGTCTGCTGGCGAGATGATCGTCGTTGTTAATCGATCTGCTGAGGCGAGGAAGAGGAGGGTGGTGGAGAGTGTACTTGATGTTGTGGAAAAAGAGCTCGGTGGTGCGGGAATTGACCGGGAGGAATTGTGGGCGGAGGTTTCGGCAACGTCGGAAACAGACGCGATGGCAAAATGTGATCGGTTCAAAGCATATCTTTACATTCGCGGGTACAAATGTGTGGGTGTCTGCCTCACGGAACGGATACGGAAGGCATATGAAGTTGTAGCGCCTGACATATCGGAAGAAAAAGGCACAAGCTTCCGAAGTTCATCAATCACAGTATCGGAAACCTCGAAACCGGCTACAATGGGTGTATCACGCGTCTGGACCTCCACATTTGCAAGAAGAAGCGGTATAGCGAGGAGAATGTTAGATTCAGCTCTAGACAACGTCGTCTATGGCATGAAACTTCCCAAAGACATGGCTGCGTTCAGTCAGCCGACCGAGAGTGGAGGAAATCTTGCAAGGAGTTGGTTCGGGAGGGAAAGTGGGTGGCTGGTTTACAATGAATGAATCGACTCATCGCCACCAATATCCGTTTCAGCGCGGCAACGTGAACAGATATGCTTAGGCATCGCTATTTTCAACATGCAGAGTTGCACTCGAGATGGCCGGTCATCTGGATTCCGAGAGATGATCTGTGGCTTCTCTGATGATGAGATTAGGAGGACGACAGAAAGCATTCCAAGAGACGATCTCGATCAGCAATGAATATACTGGTCTGGACAGTAAGGCGAGCCGGGATATTTTTGGGAGCCGTCGGGTTCTCCTTGTTCTTTGTAAGGAGATTTGACTGATCTTTCCGAGGTTGACTTAACTCAATCGCGATTGCTCACATCTGCCCTTCAAGGTCTACTATCTCCTGCTCTTACATTTGCTTTGCTTGTTCTATTACCGGTTATCCTCCGCTGGTTCGACATTGGGGAAGGGAGATAGAGCTTCTTAGAGCTGGATTTGACTGAGTTGCGATTGAATGATGTGGTACTATAAGCAAGTATACCTAACGGAAAGCTAGGCTGGTGGCTTACCTGCTTAGCTCAGATCTGCCCTTCATGTTTCACAAATGACAGAGAGGGTTACTGTTCTTTTGTTCGTCTTACTTCGCTTGCCGACAACGCAACATGGAGCACCTACTGGTCTGGGATGGGAATTGAGTGTTCAAGGCCTCCATTTTGCCTTTGTCTTCGTACACTAATAATGGGGGTTTGGATGGGTGGAGGTGTTCGCTGGAAGATACCCGAGGAAGGAGTATACATGATCATCAGACATAAATTAAGTTGTACTACCATTTCTTCATTTTCAACTCCACCTCGATCAGAAAGTCACCTCTTACTTTTCCCCTGATTATCATCTCATCCATTATTGTAATCTCTTTAACTACGATGGCTAGTCTTTAATATCTAGCGCAATTGTCCAACAACAGCATTAATCATAACGCTCGCCTCCCTTTCCCATCCCGCTATTTTCTCCTCTCGGCGTCCTGGCCCCATTTTCCCGGGTATCCTACTTCCTCGATCGACACAGGCTCGCAATGCTTCACCTACTCTATCTCTGTTTGAGCGAAGGGTTCGCGCTGAGACGCCGCCTCCTCTCATTATTTCTTGGACTTTGGGGGACAGGGTTGAGGCGAGGGTGCGCCAGAAATAGGAGGGGAGGGATGGTGTATCTAAACTCTGTAAGAGAGGTTGGAGGAAGTTTGCTGGTGTTATTGTTGTTGAGGTTGAGAATAGAGGATGAACTGGCGGTTTAATATTTTCCAATAATCTTTCCAGGGCGAGGATGTTCTGGCATCGTGATGATACTTCCAGGAGGGTTCCGTCCAGATTTGGGAGTGTGGCTAGAGATCTCGTCATTGAAGCTGCAGATGATTTGAGCGCTGTTTGGAGGTAATCTTGTAGTGAGGCTAGCAAGAGGGTTGGGTCGAAGGTTGTTGATGTTGTTTTTGGGCTTGTCGGGGAGAGGAGGTAGAGTGTTGATAGTGCTGATGTTGTGCGTGATTTTGTTTCTTCGGATTGGGCGTAGGTTGATGCGGGGCTCGGTCCTTGGGATGCTGGGTTCCGAGTGGTTGAGGAGAGGAGGGAGGACGTTGAGAATTCTCTGATGGTTTGTTGGGCTCTCGTTATGAGAGATCGCTCTGAGGGGTTTAGGAGGTCTGATTTGAGGGATGTGATGACATTGACTCTTTCAAGACCGTGACCTTCTTCTTCCGGCTTGGATGCGTAGAGTAATTGGCGGATGGTGAGTAATGTATTCGCTGAGCGCACCATCGCTCTATGATCCCCTTTCTTTGACATCGTTCCCGTGAATTCAACCATCTGAGCTTCTAATTGTCGTCCTAGCATCAAACACCTTCCCACTGCTCTTCCTAGTCGCACCGTCTCACATAGCCTCTCGGCAGCCAATCTCACTTCTTCCGCAGCTTCGTGTCGCTGGATAACTTCTTTCTCGAGTGTTTTATATCCCTCACTCAAGCTCGCAAGTTGAGATTCCACATCATCCAAGATCCGTCCACTAGCATCTGCACGCCTCTTGGTGTAATCCAGCAATGGTAGCGCCGATTTTGTCGTCAAAGAGTCGATATGTGTATCTATCTCCTGGATATCGAAGAGGACACGTGAAAGCGGTGTCGACAGATCCAGAGGCGTGTCGGAAGCATTGTTCGTCGCTAGAACGAGGGTATTCGCGAAAGAAGTCGCCGAGAAATCCGGATCAAGGAAAGCCTCATAGTCGATGTAGGAGGGTTCTTCTTCTGTCATTTTTGAAGGTTGATGTCGGAGCAAGTTGCTGCCGTTTCTTGAAGTCACGGTGTTTCTTGAAGTCACGGTTTTGATGGACAGGGGTTAGTATGCGCCCCATCTCGCCGAAAGCGGTATCTTTATCAAGCTTCAATTCTCAACTCCTCAACACCGACTTCCAGTATCTCGAAAAGAACATTCAAAATGCCACCCTCTATAACATCCCCAAACTTCCACATCAGACCGATTTCCCTGACCGAGAGATCATTCCTCCAATTCGGAACCCTAATCCAAAATCCCACCCACAACCCCTCAAGCCCAACAACCAACCGCGTCGTATCAGCAAACCAAGGCTCAGCCCTAAAATATATCGACATAACCCACATCACGAGCTACTACCCAAGGGATGCAAAACCAGTGATGAACATGTTCGTCTCCTCGCCACGGAAATTACGACGACAGAATGGAGGGGAAATGGTATTTGATGTTAAGATAATGGAAAGACATCCATATACACCACAAACATTCATCCCCCTAGGTCTATCGAAGGATTCAAAAACGAAGTATTTGGTAATTGTCGCACCGACTCTCCCTGCCTCCGAGGACTCAAATCCGGAATCACCAAATCTCTCCTCATTCACAAATTCCTCCCCTTCATTAGCAAAAACTCAAAATACCATTCAACAAGACCCAGCCTCCTCGCAACCCCATACCCTCTCTTCCTACACAAATTCCTCACCCAACTTGGCAAAATCTCAATCACAAATCGCGCAAAACCAAGAAGCCAGCCTTCCAGATTTTTCCCCCTCCTCCTCCTCCTCCTGGCCCCGCGGTCCCGGCCTCCCCGATCTCACCAGAGTCACTGCATTCATAGCCGACGGCTCGCAGGCAATCACCTATGGAGCCGGGACATGGCACGCCCCAATGGTTGTCCTAGGAGAAGGTGATGTTGATTTCGTGGTCGTGCAATGGGCGAACGGCGTTCCCTCTGACGATTGTCAAGAAGTTATTTTGGAGGGTGGTGAAGTGACGGTTGGAGTAGGTGAGATGAAGACGAGGGCGAGACTGTAGACAAAGGGGGGAAGAGTGGAGTGATGGGGAGTGGGAGAGAGAACCTTGAGTTTGGGCTGTTAGGTGGTATGATGAGACGTGATAGTCACATGTTCTGGTTCGTTTGACGAAGATGTGGTTACTCACAGAACAATGGGGAAGAAATGCAGGTACGAAATATCGACTTGATCGATTTGACTTTCATTTATGTGTTCTTGCTCAGAGTATTGAATTAAGCGAGGCTGAATCGAGCGAGGCCAGGGTGAGGGCGAAGTTACAGGCGGGAACTTTGGAGAGGGAATTTGAGATGAGAAGGTAATGATAAATGAGATATGAGATATGACACATGTAGTGAAAATTGGACACGATATGATCAGAGAATCTTTTGCTCCATATGTCAGGACCGGCAAAAAATTCCGCAAAATGCAGTACACATAGGGGAAACCAACAGGGGCAAGTTCAGCTTCCCCATCCAAAATCAAAAAACCATCTGCTCACGCGCCCCGCTCGCTCGGCAACAAGGACCCCAGAACGCCACGCATCTCCCGACCAATGTCTCATGAAAAAGAGTCGTAACGCCTGTCAATCAAAAGCATGCCATCCAGAAAAGACCCTACCGTACAACGAAGAGAGGTCCCGTCCCTACACAGCGGTAGCAGGAGTTTCTCCCTCAGCCACAACAGCTGTTCCCAATCCTCGATCGGGCGATTGTAGAACGAGTTGCTCATGCCTCCTCGCCTTCAAAAAATTGGAGATACTCCTGATAAGAATAAACCACCCCACAATCATAAGAATATACGCAAACCAATCACTCGTGCTTATGCCTCCCGCCATCGCATCAGAAGCTGCCTGTTGTTGCACTGCCGCATCAACAGCAACACTTTGTGTGGGATCAAAATCGTGAGAGTTTGGATCCTGAGGCGCGCCGTTGAAATCGCCACTTCCGTCGGTAGGATTGTTTGTGAGACCAGATGATTTCATGGAAAACCCGAACTGGACGAGTGTCATTCCGAGACCGGCTAGAGAACCATTCTTTGCGGCGTGGGTCGTATGGAGAAGGTAGGTCAGGAGGAAACCGACGATTTGGAAGGACATGGAAATCATGGCGTTCCAGATGAAAGAGAAGACTGAGCCGACTGGGAGGCCATCGACGTAGACTTCGTCAGAGACCATTCCAGGTGCGAGGATGGTTGTTTCCCAGTAAGGTGGCGTTGCGTCTGCGGCGGCTTGTTCGTAGGTCTAGGCAAGCGTCAGATATGTAAGCAGTCAGGGGGGGTTAAAGCCAACTTACAGGAGGCTTCTCGTCCACATCGTCGCCACGCTGGGGCTTTGCGCTTAGATTTGCAAAGACACCATCGTTTTGACCTCCAGCGTTGTAAGTTTGGCCTCGGTTGAAGATTGGTAATTGCGTGACCATTCTCACGATTCTACTCCGCTGAGTAGGAGGATTTATGGTTTGTCCTGCAGGTGCAGACACTTGTGTACTTGGGACGTCAACAGTAGGAGGCGCGCTACCGTGCATCAGTCGTTGGCGGTCATCCTGCCCTTCGTTGCCATCGTCTGAGCCCTCATCATCGGAAGGCGAGTCGAATGTGTCGTGTAACTCGCGGTCGGCGTCAGTTGATAACGGATCTTGTTGGAAGACGGGGGAGGACGCTCTTGAGCGGAAGGAGGGCGGAGGAGAATTTGGTATTTGCGAGTGGTCGTGATGGTAGCTGTGGCCTTCTACGTGGTCGTCGTCGTCGTGAGTCGCCACGGGTTCATAGGAGGGCGCCATGCTTGAGTGGGGAAGCCAGGGAGTGCCGGGGAGTCCGACTATCTCTTATGGCCAGCGGAGTAGTAGTGGGAGGAAGAGGAGGAGGTGGTGGTGGTGGTATGGTGGTGGTATGGTGGTGGTGGTATGTAGAGATGTGGTGGTTGTAGTTCTCAGAGGGTCTTGGTATGTTAGGGAGGCGGAGGCCCAGGTGGGTGCACGGGGTGTCAGTAGGAGGTAAAAGCGAAGGTACCTAACTCCCGTCCTATGGAGAATTGGGGCTGAGTTTCAAAACGGGCTAACGGGAACGGGATATTCTACTAGACTCGTACTCGTACTCGTACCTCATCGTTTTATATATCGGACTCGCGCATTCGTCATGCATTTGGACAAATCATCTTCCATCTCCCAGTCTCTTTGACTGACAACTGACAACAAAGCGAGCAATCATGTCGAGAGCCGTGGGTGATTTGACATCTACACATGTTTCCACTCTAACCATGAATACAGAACATCGCCAAGCACTACTCCCGCATCTTGTCACAATGGCCAAAAGATCTCATCCGCCCCGAAGTCCAGTTTCAAAAGGTTATCCAGGCACGCGCTGCCAATGCTGCCTCGATACATGAGGGGCAAGAGACGGCCGAGCTGAAGAATGTGAATGCTTTGTACTCGTTACTGGACAACCGGTATACCAAGAAGGTGTGTAAATGCTCATTCTCAAAACCAATCTTCACAGACGATCGGAGACTGCAAGCGAAGAGATGGAATCGGTGACGGATGATAGAAACAGAGCATTTCCACTGATCAAACATGTAGTATCCCGTCCCAAAACGATTACTAAAACCGACCTCGAGCCCTACATACTACGATGACCTACTCGTCCAGCTGAACGAAGTGCCTACACAATCAAGATGGTCGAGTTTGATGACGAGGTTGAAGGGGCTGGTGAGGTTGACCTGATCGGCAATGAAAGCTGTAGGAGATTTGCCAAAGTGCTTTGGAATTCGGACTCTGACGCGCCAGACTCATAAGGCTCGAACTTGGACTTGATCAGAGACGGCCAGACATATAAGACCTCAGATGTAATAGCTGATACTCTGGAACTTCAGCCTCAGACTACGACAGAGGTTGAAGTTGTTCTGGACACTACGGACGGATTTGGCCTGGTTTTGGAACGAGTATCTAACCGAATGATGTTTATGTTCGAGCTGGCTCATTTGTTGGCGAGGATCAATTCACTTCCGCCTTCTTCTCCATTGTTGAATCGAAGAGAATGATCATCGAACGAGTAAGAACTTACATTCTTTAGTTAGTCTTGGAAGATGCAATAGTATCACGTATTACACTAGTTTCAGATCACCACCCACTCAATAAATTCAGGCCCTCACTGTCGCTTCTGATATCAACTTTTGGGTCGTCTGTCTTCGCACTACTTGCTCGAAGACTTCTCATCATGGAAGTAAAAGTAAGTATATTCAAGTTCTTTCGTTCGAGTCTCCACTACGACGGAAACAAAGGGATCACCTTCTCAAAACACCACAACTACACATTCAAGGAAAGAATCACTAGCATCTGGTATCCATGGTCACGCAGTATAATATTCTACGTCTCAACTTTTCAATTCTATGGTTTTTTCTAACCCTCACTGACCCGATACCGACATCTCTACCCTCGCTTAAAGGAAGAGTCAATCACCTACGAAAGCACACGCTACAAACATGCACAACTAAAGACAACGACGCCGGGAAAGATTCGCTATATCTCTCAGTCCTTCTTACTAATCCCGGAAATTGTAACTCTCTCCATTTGTTTGGCGATCTATGAACCAAGCCGATCCTTCTAAATTAAGCTAATTGAAGAATGGATGGAAGTCAATTCAGTTTCCAGTGGCTCTAATCAATGATCCCGCTTGAAGATGTTCGATGTAGATGTTGAAGTCTACATGCCCCGGGCACTTTGTGATATGTAAGTTACTAGACCTACCTGGCAGAAATTCCCGCCTCAGGTCATCCTGTTCAAACTTGATGAATACATGGCGAGAATGATTAATCCACATAGCCGGACAGGGGCAGCGATAAAAGGTTCGACGTTCTCATGCATAAACCTACACACTCCCAACATATCCCCAATGCCGAAATGCCGATAATAACGCTACGTAAACGCCTTCAATGCCCATTCTTTCATGCTAAGTTTTTGTCCTGTCCTTAGGATACCCCGTTCATATAATGTACTACTGCTTCTTTTGTCCAAATCCGTCATGTCATATCAACCAATACAACGTTCCATATCCATTCGGTCGTTTCCACGTTCCCTCCTATGCCGAAACAACGGCGTTCAGCGCAGCATGGGCCTGCATCAGTCTCGCATGCGAGCCGTTGACCTTGATACTCGTCTCCAACAGCCGTCTAGCCTGATCTTGCTCCTCATGCTCCACCAAGCAATCCACCAGATCGGCAACTCTCTCCGGATTGCCAATGTCTCTGACAAATGACCTTAGAGACGAAGAAAGCACACGTTGAATATCGGTATCCAATTTTGGATCCAGTGCATACGGCAGCAGGACAGGAATAGTGCGTTCGGCGATTTGGGCTTTGAGCAGCGGCAGGCGAGCCATGGATGAGCGAGCACAGCGGAGAGTCTCACCAATGGCGACAGGGAAGGAGGGTTCGTCTGGGACAATGCCAATGAGAGCAGAGCGGAGATGGCAGGCGATAGTTTCGATGGCGTCAGGTTTCGATCTCGACATCGTCGTGATGATGTGGTTGAGTATCGTGTTGAACGCACTCGTCTGCTCGAACTCAGCCACCATATCGAATAACTGTTCTCCCAATCGTGGATCGTCGTTGAATTTCTTGAAAGCAGCTGTGATGATAGCAATAGGTATGGCACCCGTAATCGCCGGTGTATTCTCAAGTTTCTGCAATGCTTCCTCATCGATGCCGGATTCCTGGAGCTCGGGGTTGATGTCCTCTTCCGTGACTTGCGGTAACCTCATCATATCCTCATTATCCATCTCTTGCTGCATTGTCTCTTTGATCCCATCTACTCCCAAAATCCTTCTCCTCGTAGCAATCTTGGCAACGTAGATACATTCCAACCTTGCATATTCAACCCACAATCCCCGATTCATTTCGCAGAACCGTAAACCCCTCTGCATATAACCCCTCGCACCCATCATATCCCCCTCCTCCTCGATAGCATACCTAGCAGCATAAACCCACAACTCGGCCTTCGTAGGATGTAATCTCAACAACCTAGTCAAGACCTCCTTGATCTTCTTCGTTGCCTTCTCTTTCCTACAAAAGCCCAAGTATTGCATCCACAATTTCAGATCGGCCGGAAATTTCCTCACGCCTCGATCCAGGATGAAGAAAATCTTGCGTTGGCCTGCGTGTCCTGTTCCCTTTATTTGCAAGCGTGTGCATCGCTTTTTTCGAAGGGACTCGAGGTTTTGTTCGTATTCGGCATAACGGGCGTAATCTGAGGGCGTGGAGCCTCGGGCATTGAGGATGTGTTCGAAGGAGGAACGTTTTTGAGCTATGGCTTTCACTTGGGGTTCCGTGAAGATTTTCTTCCGCAGTAGATCTTGGAGCTCTGGGACCTGTTGCTCGAGGTAGAAGCGGGCTTTGTCGCTGCTGGAAGACATGGTGGTGGAGGTGGACTGGGCGGATTCTCGTCTGCGACTCTGATGGGGGTTGTTGTGCTCTGGCGGGTTATATGCAAGTAGCGAGTGCCCGAGTCGATTCGCGGTAGACTAGGAGGTCGAGTGGTGGTAGTCTAGGAGGTCGAGTCGTGGTAGACCAGTTTCGAAGTGGTACTGGTAGTGTTCCAGAGGTTTTTTATTTTTGGCCTACTGGTACGAGTATTCTCCCGGGTAGCTCCGTACCTCCGTAGCACTACTCCGTACTGGTATGGTACGGAGGTAGCGGAAGCGGGAGACCGAGACGGAGACCGAGGCCGGATCTTGTCGGATCAGTTCAGATCAGACTGGATCTCGTCGGATTAGATTAGATTAGATTAGATTAGATCGGATCTTGTCGGATCAGATTAGATGAGCTGCACTCGGCCTTGGCCCGTCAAGCTTAGAATACTGTGGTACAACCCAAGCCAATTCTCTCTGGACACCGAATTACCTCCACCACCAGACTCTCTTTTATTCTCTTTACACATTTCAATCGAATGGGCCACGACTGACTGCCAACATGGCCCCCAAATTCAAGGACGGAGAGATTGTTGCGTCGGTTGGTTCTACACTGCCTCTTCCAACGCGTCGCGTCCGGCTGACACGTTGCAGTTCAATGGCAAATGGATTTCCTGGACGCACACCATCATCGCATACTGTATGACTTCATACCCCTTTCCTCACAGCCCCGTGTTAATCTCTCAGCAGGCGCATTCTTGGGAGCTCTGATAGTGGGAAGGTCTGGCTGACCATGTCAATCGCTCCAAATAGGACTGATGGGAATCCAGCTATTTGCACTACCACAAGATTGTCGAGAATGAGCATTATGTATGTGGCACGTCGAGGGGAATCTGCCAATGCTAACAACACCCTAGGGATATCCTCAGGAATGGTTTCCGTCCGTATCCGCGACCATTGGTGACCGATACCCCGAGCGATCTGTCTTCATGCTCTTCATAGCCTTGACTTCTGGTGCGATTCACACACAACCTGGGCGCAACATGGCAAACTGATGGCCACTTTTAGGTCCTCGATTCGCCCTTGTCGCATTGTGGTACGCGATGACGTCCCGACAGAACAAATCATTGGCCAAATTCGTCGTTGGAATGGGCCTCTTCCGGACATTCACTTGCGGAGGCTGGACATATGTCACGTCCACAGACGACCACGATTGGCATGACATCTTCATGATTTCGTACTTGGTCGCAACTTTGCCATGGACATTGGGATGTCTCGCTCTGAGTCCACCTAACCCAAAAGCAATCAAGTACAGGAAGCTGTTTGCGGGCGCCTTCTTTGGCACAATCGTCCCATTGATATACTTCTTCATCCAACACAAGGTGCATAAGGTCGCTGGAGGTAAGTTTGACCCTCTTCGCCTGCTTCACATCCTGACCTTGGCTAACAACTCGCGCTAGCCTACACCATCTATGCCTTTTTCGAATGGGCCCTTGTTCTCCTTGACGTCGGCTTCGACGCATGCACTGTCTTTGATTTTTCAAGCTTTGAGGTGGTCATCAGGGACGTCCGGGGCATCTCACGAGGGTATGTTCCCTGGCTCCCAAAGTAGTTAGCTCTTTCCAAATGCTATTACGATTATGAACTTTCTCTGAGTTGCAATTGTGTTTTAGGCAATCCGTGTCCGATGCTGTTCTTGAAAAGGAGTAGGTCATTTGTGTCCCAAATACCCAATCTTTGTTAATGCTTTGGTAGGAAGAACAGGGATGTTGCTGAAGTGTTTTTGAAAGGATTTGAATGGAGAAAGGCCATGGATGCTGCCGCTGATGTTTACAATGGCGTGAGCAATGTCGAATCTGCGATAGACGAATTGCTGACTTGCTATAGTTTGTCTTCTGGTCCATCCTCACATCTCTCGGTGTCTGTGTCTGGTGTAAGTCTGGCATTCATTTGTCACGTCCGTCAGCTAACACATCCAGACTTCCCGTTATGGCACATGGGGATCTCAGGCTGGGAAGTCATGGTCATGACAACCGTCTCGCCTTTCCTTCTCGCTTCATCAAGCATCCGCTCTTACGCCATGAAGAACGTCACGGTTCTTCATTTCATGTCTCTTACTGGTCTTGCGGCTTACTTAGTCACTCGACCAGAAATTCGCCTCCTTCTAGTCGGCTTCGGTGTATGGATGCAATGTCTAGCCTGGACTGCCACTTTCTACGCCGAACGGTCGCAACCTCATCGTCTTGAAGCCCGCATTTCCGCATTTAGCATCGGTCTGCTTGCTTCAAGCATCGCAAAATACGCCTTCTTCACCAACAATCCCATCTGGCCTATCATGCATGGACCAAATGGTGGTTGGAACAAAACTGGTCTCGCTCTCGCTATACTGGCTTATTTGAGGACTTCAAGATCTTCCAGTGGAGGCTACGTGGCAACACCTGGACCTGCCAAAGGCTCTCCTGTTCTAGCTGGATTTGGCATTGCTGGTTTGTTCTTCACAATGCACTCACTCCTCTCCGATTCTAGCACCATGATTTTCTGGGGATGGGAAGGATGGCCGGCTCGTGGACCTCTTGCTGTCCCGCACGGATCTCTTGTACACTTCGCCATGGGAATTGGTCTCACAATCGGTCTGTTCTTCCCTGCTTTTACTCGAAGCTGGGCTTTCTACGGAATCGGCTCCATCGGTGCTGCTATCTTGACAACAAAAAGCCACTGGCTTGGATTGTATGGCGCGCTTGCATTGACCGTCTATACTATGGCCTCGGCACCGAATTTGATATCATCTGCTGTTCGACACTCGCCGGCAAAAACATTCGGAATTGGATTCATGGCTTACAATTTCCTCGTGCTTGCCCACGTCTGGGTCGTCGCATACGCTTTCGTCCCCGGTGGACCTCTCATGCGTGAGCACACTGACTGGGTCATGACTTGGACCATGCTGTTCATCGCTGCAGGTGTTTTCTCAGCTCAAGCTTCCGCCCTCTCACCCGCCAAAGGCAAAGCAGCCAAAACATCAGTTACGGCTAAGAGGTCACGCGCATATTATCTCTACATCCTCATCGCCCTAGAGATACTCAGTGCGAGTGTTGCCTTCCTTCGTTTCCCCCAATACAACTACAAACCGCATCACCCCGAGACCAAGTCTATCACCGCCGGTATTTGGACTATCCATTTCTCGCTCGACAACGATATGTGGTCTTCAGAACACCGCATGCGCGATGTCATCAAAGAATTGGAACTTGATGTCGTGGGACTGCTTGAATCTGATCTACAACGTATTATCATGGGAAATCGTGATACGACGCAGTTCCTTGCTGAAGATCTGGGCATGTATGTTGATTTCGGCCCTGGTCCGAATAAACATACTTGGGGCGCTGCTCTCCTCTCCAAATTCCCCATCGTCAATTCTACGCATCATTTACTTCCGTCACCAGTCGGTGAGTTGGCACCAGCTATCCACGCGACGCTGGATTGCTATGGGGAATTGGTCGATATCTTCGTTTTCCATTCTGGACAGGAAGAAGATCCAGAAGATCGACGCTTACAATCTCTTTACCTTGCGGACTTGATGGGATCGGTTCCAGAGGGTCGACCGGCTATTTTACTGTCCTATCTTGTAACGAAACCGAAAGAGGGGAATTACAACACGTATGTTTCGGAACGATCAGGTATGCGCGATATCGATCCTAGTGATTGGGATAGATGGTGTGAGTACATCCTCTTCAAGAATCTACGTCGTGTGGGGTATGCCCGCGTCTCGAGGTCAACCATCACGGATACGGAAATACAAGTCGGTAAGTTTGTTGTCGGCGGGGGAGGGGCCTTGGAGGGTGGACCGAAACATGAAGGTCGTCTCGCCATCGAGGGTGGGGACCAACATGTTTATGAGTCGAGCTACCCCGAAGGTCTCCGCTTCCCGCAGTTGTTTAGAGGGGAGGGTGTGCGTGGACACAAATACCACGTATTTGAGGAGCCAAGGTAAGTCACTCATGACTGCAGATATGGGAACGAGAAGCTAATCTTAATGTAGGTATTTCATGTAAAATCCGATGATCACAAGGATGGGGGAGAAACTACTTCTGGGCGTATTAATGAGGTTATTGAGATTGCGATTTAGTAGAGCGGGGGTTTGTGTGTAGAATGAACGTGTATAGTAATCCAGTTAATTCATTTCAGGATGAGAGAAGTGATGGTCGGTGTTTCCAACATATTACGCATGATTGTGATTGTACGTTGATGAAGATGCGGACTTGGAAGGTGGCAGTATCCGTGTACGAGAAGAGAAGAGAATGGATAATTCGTTCTTTGCACTTGGAAAGGCTGCGGCTACGTGTGGGCCCAAAGCAGATCATCGCTATTCTTCCCGTCGAGGAACGAGAGGAAAATTATAGAGGACTTGGAATGCTATGTATCAGGTCCTTCTCAGGCTCCTTGCCCACTAAGATCACACCCTTTTGGAGTGATAGGGTTTTGGCGGAGGTGGACATAGTGTACCTCCCTCCATAGTAGAAAGCTGACGTATACTAACGATACGTCCCGTAAGAATAAAGGAGGTCTTCTAGAATAAAATCAAGGGAGGTATTCTACGTACCATGGTTTCGATTCTGTTCTCGTTCCCTCAGAAACCACAATACCTTTTACGAAGCAAATCTCCAAGATGGCAAAATGCTATATTTACTGCTATTTTGATCATCGGACCTTGATCGAATTCGGTCCACTGACCCCAACCGCTAGGTTATTTCTGTCTTCTATTTATAACTATTCCCTCGGCTTATATCTGTACCCCTCTTGTCCAGTTATAAATCTAATCCCGTATACGTTTACCTTCCGTGAACCATTCTTTCTGTTTCCCCTTCAATTATGACATATTTCCTACATACAATGGCCCTTCGCTTCATCATCGCCCTCTCCCTCTTCGCTATAAACTCATTAGCACAGTTTTGTTCCAGTGGACTCCCTAGCGGCAGAACCCCTCAACCAGGCAACTGGCGCCCACTAAATCCCTGCTCACTTGAGAAGCAAAACGTGTATTTCTGCAATGCGGGTATGACTGTCGGTACGCATATATATCTAAATATTCATTATCCCTTCCTTCTCTTCCCTCCCCTCTTACTTCATGGCCAGAGACTTGCACAGATTGACACTGATACTGGGAAATTTAAAGTCCACAGACAAAGCAAAATCACATTACGGGCTCCGGATAGCACTGGTATTATCGCTGTCGTCTGCCAGGGAACCGCGCATTTCTTCTGGTGTCCGCGAGGTGGTCTTACTTTTAAGACGACAATCCAGGTTACTCCGTGCATGGATGGGATTACTTCAGTGACGAATATTCAGGAGATTACTTGATATCTGGGGGCGGAGGGGGAAGGGCGCGGTTGTGCAGGGTGCTAGAACTGCTTAATGGAAGGGATGGTGCGATGTCAGAGGGATGAGGCTCTTGGCAAGAATTGGGGGTCGATGTTCGTTTCGCCCATTGTGTATTTCAAGGCTGACCTGCCTTCAGCCTTGCGCTATGAAGAAGTCTTAGGCGCGTATTCGGTCACGTGGAAAGAAAAGTGAAGTGCACTAGCATCTACTAGTACTGTTGACGAGCACGTGACGAGATAGGTCCCAGAGTTCGTCGTCCGATCGAAGCCTTGATCCACTCATCAATACAGCAAAACACCACCGAAAATTCAAACGACAACTTCGCAGGCCTAGAGCAATCAAGTGTCTTGGGGACAAAGCTCTCATGGACTGGGCGAGTTCCACCTGAGCAAGTTATAGATTTACTCGATCAAGACGTCGATCCTCTTCTTGATTCTCGGGACCGGAACTCGGCTAGAGAGAACGATAGACTTTGTCAGGCTCGTATACTGTGTATATTGCTCCTCCTATACGCTATAGTAGGACGCCGACGCATTTCCCCACACCTGCCAAAACCCTTCCAAGGCGCGCGAATCACCAACCAACCACTTCACTTCACCCACAAACACCCGAAGATCCACCAACATCACCCCTCTCACCCCAAACTCCCCGTTTTATGACTTGTCCAATGTCACAGACTCCACACCATCTCCGGCCCCTATGTGAAAATACTACCACAGAGAAGTTCCCAACCTGGTGGTACTCGTTTCAGATAGGCAAGCGCGCAAGCACGTATCGATAAAACCTAAACCGAGAGATTGAACACTTCCGGAGCGAGCCTCGCCGTTTTTACGCATGCCGAGGCGACGAGTGGATAACTTTAAACAAGTTTACTACCCATGGCAGTATGATGATGGTTTCGAAGAGAGAACTTGTCCCACCGTGGAAGAGATGGCTTCCACTCAGCAGATGAGGGTGTGGGAACATGTTCTGGAGGTATCATTTCGAATTGTGGAATCTACTGGGCATGTCCAAGGCCAATCTAGTCCTTTCGTGACCAGCTGGCAATGATGTGATGAGGACTTCGAATTTGCCGAGTGTGAGCATCATTGCTTCTGCCTACCCCTCGAAAAGCAAGAACAGCTGTCTGCGCAATGTTAGATACTCAGACAAAGTGTGCAGTGTGAGGAGGGACGCGTTGCTGTTGTTCAAAAAGTGTTTTGATATCCATGTCAATAAAATGCCATAATTATGTTTATCTAAAATGTAGTATCCAACTACGACCTTCTCCGTTCACCAAACAACCACGACGTCCAAGACGACGATTTTGATTGAGCCGGTTGCGGCGGTGGCATCATTGCTGACTTGACAGGCTTCTTGACGTACATGACAGCTATGCCAAGTTAGAACAAGATCTGATTGAACAAAGCAGGACACGACTTACTCAATCCCATTACTTGGTCCCATGATCCATCTGGCTCCTTCATACCCGGCCACTTCTCGAAGTCGTAGTTTGCGGCCAACGTCAGTTTCTGACCCTTCTTGATCTCCTTGACGTCCAATCCCTTGTTTTGACCGCAAGGTGTGATTTTGCTAATGTGTTTCATCGTCATACCAGCCATGTTCTCCATTCCGGGCATGTCACCCATGCCTTTCGAAATATATCCCGGCGCACCGCCGTACATCGCTTCACTGTTGCAAGCGAGTTTTCCGTCGACGTGAATAGTTGACTCAAGACCACCATCGTGGATATGACCGAGGATTCCCATCACTTCCGCATCAATTGTCGATACCCATGTTGAGTTGAGCGTGAATTTTGCTGCGGAACCAGGTTAGTAAAGTGCTCATTCCATCTCGAATCATTCGAACTCACATTTGCCTCCAGGCGGGTTTACCTCACTGGTTCCGCAGTTCCTGATGTCGTGATGAATGAGCTGAACGTCGTGTGGCAATGGATGACCATCAAGGATATCCCAGACCATCGTGAAGTAAACAGTCTCGTCTTTGCCGTTCTCATTCATCAGTTCTAGCAAAAGTGCAAGTTTGTCTTGATCGCGAATCTTGTAGCCCGCATCGTTCACTCCCATGTCTGGGAAGACAGCATCGGTCCTCTCGTTTCCTGTAGAAAAGATCCGCTCCGATTGGAAGTGCGTCGTATTCGCAGTGATGTGAGGAAGTGAGAATGGTTGATCCAAGCAAGTCGTATCTTCTCTTCCTTCGCCTACCGCCAAGATAACCGAGTGATGCAACCAAAGTCCGTTGTCAACATTCGCGTCTCTACCGTCTGGGTATTCCAGGCCCTGCCTCATACCAATGATCGTACAATCGCCCGTGCAGGGCTTCTCAAAGTCAAGTTCTGGGTAATTTTCCAGCATACCGTAGCGCTGGTTATGCATCATGACTTTTGCGCTGGGAACGTTGTAAGGGCCGTATCGGATCTTGACCGCTTTCGCACCAGGAACATTGGTCTCTGACTTGAGCTCCTGTCGTCGAGGGATGGCGGCCGCCTCAGGAGGTGGGTTTGTCCTTCCATACGGTGTTCCCTTGAAAATTTCCATGTACCAGTCAGGGAAACCGCCAGCATGAGTTTTGTTAGCTCCCATTAATTCAATGAATGCTTGAAATGCAGGAACTATATGAAGTTTAGTATCAATATTCATGATTGTCAATATTGAACTTACGAGCCTCAGCAGTGCCAGTGAAATGGCCCTCTTGCTTGTTATACTTTGCTTTTAGCAGAGGCAGAACAACAGGAATGAGCGATGGTTTGGACATGAGGTTACTCCATTGAATTCGTTTGTCGAATTCAACTCCAAAGAGTGTGAATTGTCTCTTTGATCTCGAATGCGTGGCCGGGTTCTCCTCTATCGGTGCCGCAATGGCAGTGGCAGCAAGCAGGGCCGCAAGGTATGAGCTTGATCTCATGATGAATAACGAGCGTATTGGTCAGTGGTCGTGATGAATAGTCCACTCTTGTCGACCATAAAGAACAGCACCTGAATTGTTAGAAGTTCGATCGCTGGGGTCGGATGTGGAAAATATCGAGCGCATAAAGGTAGTCTACAGTGGCGCACCGTGGCGAACATAAACGAATGTGGACCCTGAAAGTGCACTGCTCTTGCTGGGGTTCTCGGCTTGGGGCACTATACATACTGTATTAGTAGATCCGCTGCTATCTGACAGATTATTGACGGTCCTGTGCGAATCAAGTTAGCCCAAATATGGAGAAAGGTAATCAATGTTCTAGACTAGAAAAGGAGAACGGGAAGCCGGAAGTGTTCCATCACACTACTTTGGGACTTTGACATAAATGAAAAAACATTACTATACCATCTGTGGGACGAGACACACCATGATGGGCTGAATCGGGGTTCTCAAGCCTTGCATAGAACGGGTCGTATTGATTGAGAGGGCGTTCTCTCAGGAGAACGGAGGAGCCTGGGCCGGAAAGAAGAGGTGGAGTTCGTCATTCTTGCTAGTCAATGTACCCATGGTTATCATCCAAACGAGTCGAATTGCAACATCGGACAAATGAACAATGCCGTGGATATGAGGCAGGGTGGTCCTGTCCATGGCGAGGATCTCGGGATTGGCACAACTCGAAGATTGTCGATGATTGACCAAAAACCAAATGTAGGGCAAGTCAAGAGTCAGGGAAAGTTCGTCATCGCTTGGCCAGTTTATTGAATTTGAGTCAGTCATCAAGGAGACATGAATGTAGCAGTCCTAGCGGGCGTTTCTTGAGGTACAGCGATACGACATGATGAGAACTCCATTGCAGTTCACACTTCGGAAGCTCCGATGGTTGATAAACTTAAGCGCGAGCCAGGAAGCCTGGTAGAGATCGCCTGATAGGGTTGCATAGTACAGAACGGTACCTGCCGAATAGTTGTGCGAGTCAAGGAGTGAGAATAACAGAGCCGCGCTGAATCAGTACAAAACCCTGTCGTCGATCTCTCTAAAGAGTGGACCAGGAGTTTCCGGACCGTGCTTCTGTAACCACCAGAGAAGAGAGACGAGAGTTATGTTCGACAGTCGGGAAGACATACTGTGTAGTAAACGATGCGCCTAATAGATTGATTAGCAGCGAATCATATAATCGATCTTCCTTTTGGAAGACATCTAGTCAGTTGTAGCAATCCATTTCTAACGATCTGCGCAGGGAGAACTCACATCCTACATAGTGTGGGCTTGATCTATCCAATAGACTTATTAATGTCTTGCTATCAATAACGCCTGTAAGTTGGCCGTTCCAGATGCATGATGATCCGTACTAGGGCACGTCTTACCTACAATATGTCCGACGCAGGTACTGCCAATGAAATATGCGGAAAGAAGGGCCGCAAGACCTGAGCAATTACTGATCAAGTTCGTTCGTCGCTTAGATGCAGTGTTGCGATCCATAGTGTCGACAAGATTGGGTGAATTGCATTTTACGAGAGTTTGGAGATTTGGGAGCGAAAGGTCATTGACAGTTTGGTAGAATACGAGTAAGGAAGGGCGGAAAAGGGCCGAAGACTAAATATGAAACTCGCTCGTCGTCGACGTCGACGTCCTGCCTTCGACTAACAACATCCAGATTGTGCGCGAACGAAAAGCAACTTGAATCATCGCCCGTGGGGACAGACGAATTTGAGATTGTGACAAGTGTATGGTAGCATCAACGCTCGCGAGAGGCCTCAATGCGCTCTGGGAGCAGATTCGTATCGTCGTCTGCCTTTTTCCTTCGCCAGGTTGTCATCTAGGAGGGCGCGCCGTTTACGCTACCGGTCTGAACATCAGTGGTATTCACACCGATGGTGATATAGCCAATGATGCCGTTGGCAATGTCGACGCCATCAGCAGCAACGATATCAATTACAGGGTCGTAGCCAGTTCCCTCCGCACTTTGCCCGTACGTAGAATCAATGTCGTTCGTGGTGCGGTTGATCTGAGTATGCGACACGTAGGGTTCCAAGGCCATCAACTGCTGGGAGACTGTCTCGTTGAGATATAGTTGACCGGTGCTGACGCGGTTGCTAGATGTAATAGTTCCATTGCTGGTCACACTCCAGTCGATATGAACCTGCGCATGGATGTGGATTGCACGATCGACGTAGAAACCGGGGACAACTGCACCGTCGAGTCAGCAATCAGTACCCTTTCCTCAATACACCGAAACTCACTGGTCTTCATTTCCATCACACCGTCTGAGTCTGTCGGCCACATCCCGCGCAAAAAGGTGGTGTCGTCCGTGTGTAAGTCCACACTTCCAATTTCAAAGTTGGTAATGTTCATTTGCTCCAAAAGCTCCCCAAACGGCGTGTTTGCGGACAGACCTGTGAAGCTGGAGTATGACCCACTATGAAATATATTAGTACTGTGCTTAGACAGCGAGGGATTCAAGAATCTTACGTCGCATTGCAGTGCCACAAGTCAACCAAAGCATCTGGCAATGGCTCACAGGTATTGATATCGATCACACCGATATCGAGCTCAAATGGCACACCTTCTTGGCCTTCGGTCATGTCCTGTCGAAGTGTTTGCGATCGAGGCCAGACATAGGGACCCTGGGTGACTTCGGGCGTGAGTACGCATGTATCATTCTGAATCACTTCGTAGAAGGGCGCCTCGGTGGTGATCTGATATGTGACATTGGAACGGGTTTCGAGGTCACGCTTGCGAAGTGCATTCCTTTTCGCGTATCTCTTCTTGTTGAGGTTGCCGACTGCTGAAGCACATCGCTTGGAGAGAAGAGCTCGTTTGGATAGATCGGAGCCAGTAATGGGTGCGTGTGGTCCTGGATGGGCAACGACAGATGAAGCGATGGCGCTAATGGCCAAAAAAGTGTTGACGAGTTGCATATTGAGGTAGCGAGGGTGGATGAGATGGATGCAATGACACCACACTTTCCACGCGAGCAGAGCCTTTATGAGAAAGACGCTGCGGTGGTTTTCGCCCTTCGAACGGACACAGCTTACGACTCTGCGTACCAACGTAATGGCAGTGGGTGGAGAGAGCTCGACGTATGACGACGCCGGGGTCCCCATTAGATGGCTCCTTCGAATCATGTTTCGCGACTGGCTCAAACCAAACAGCCAGGAGAAGGTGTGGGCTTCGACAAAGACTTGCACAGCCTGCATCCCACTTCCCTACGCGTGAGTCTACCGGTCCTCTTTTTCAGCCTTGATACTGATCGTGGATTCCATCTCGGGGCTGGCCTGACTCGCTTTTCTCCAAGCTGGAGAAGAAGCAGGCGGTTCTGGGTATTCCTAAATCCCCATTGGCTGGATTGGTGAGATTCTCGATCCGTGTCCCGAACTTGTGAAGTTCTCGGGACATACACACGCGTTATGGACCCATAAATCTGGTCATTTCCCGAGCCGCCTCATGGACGGCCCTGAAAAGGAACCTCCTTGGATCCGACTTGGAGTATTATCGGGTGACGGGTAGACGGTGGGAGCCAGTTCTCGGTGGGAGCCAGTTCTCGGTAGGAGTACGCGTTCATCACCCGCCTCGTGTCTTCCACAGCCGTGACCAATAACAGACGCCCAAATGGGTAATTCAGCATGCAGTAGATGTAACGCAAGTCACTCTGCTGGCGTTGATCCAAGGCAAGTCGCTCTACTGGCGCTGACCCAAAGCAAGTCGCTCTACTGGCGCTGATGCAGGTTGGTCCAAGATGATAGCAAGGTTGAGGACCAAGCTCCTGTTCCACACTTGTCAGATAGAAACTGCAGTAGCCCATGTGCGTCGTTACGGCCGCCCGTGTAATTGTTTTCAAGTGCCAATAAACCTCCTAGAATATGGGATATCAGGTTCTGGCCCCTCGAGACAAGGCCCATCAGGCCGTCCATGTCATTTTACCCGCCCTTTTCTTCGAGGACCAAAGAATCCTGTGGATTTCTTCAATGGGACCGATGACACAAGTTGTGGTTCATGGCCTGGACTGTCGAAGACGCGGGTGGCGACCAGTTTTGTCAGGGGGGCGCCATTTCTATGCAGCGCGTCCATGCCATCAGCTTGATATGCCGAAGTTGGTGGTACTGGGANCCCCCCCCCCCATCATGGCTTCCACAACAAAACCAAAGCTCCCGCCTGTGGTCATGGACACCATCACTCAGCAGATTGGCAACACCCCGATGGTACGTCTGAACAAAATCCCCCAAAGTCTAGGAATCGAAGCCACCGTCTATGCCAAACTCGAATTCTTCAACGCAGGAGGCAGTGTGAAAGACCGAATCGCTCTACGCATGATCGAAGAGGCGGAGAAATCTGGACGTATAAAACCCGGCGATACTTTGATCGAACCGACTAGTGGAAACACGGGAATTGGACTCGCACTTGTAGCTGCGGTCAAGGGATATAAGACTATTATCACGTTGCCGGAGAAGATGTCCCCTGAGAAGGTTGCTGTGCTGCGAGCTCTTGGGGCTGAGATTATAAGGACGCCAACGGCTGCTGCGTGGGATTCGCCTGAGTCTCATATTGGCGTTGCGAGGAGGTTGGAGAAGGAGCTGCCAAATGCTCATATTTTGGATCAGTATGGCAATCCGGATAACCCGCTGGCTCATGAGTTTGGAACTGGTGAGGAGATTTGGCAGCAGACTGAGGGCAAGATCAAGATGCTTGTTGCTGGTGCTGGTACGGGAGGAACAATCACTGGTATTGCGAGAGGGTTGAGGAAACATAACAAGGACATACAAATTGTGGCTGCGGATCCTCAAGGCAGTATTCTTGCGCTGCCTGCATCTCTCAACGAGGAGCATAAAAATGAGGGGTACAAGGTTGAAGGCATTGGATATGACTTCATCCCAGATGTCTTGGATCAGAAGATCGTGGATAAATGGTACAAGACTGAGGACAGAGAGTCTTTCATGTACTCGAGACGATTGATCGCTGAGGAGGGTCTTCTTGTAGGTGGTAGCTGTGGGAGTGCAATGGCAGCTATGGTCAAGGCTGTGAAAGATTCGGACTTGAAGAAAGGAGATGTCGTCGTTGTCGTCCTCCCAGATAGCATCAGAAGCTACTTGAGCAAGGTGATATTTGCTCAACTTCTATCTTGCTCTACACACTAACATCTAGAACAGTTTGCCGACGATGACTGGCTCGCAGCCAACGATCTCCTACCACCAACTCCTCCCGTCACTCCCCCAGAGCCAACCGCACCCCTCTCCCCCACACTTCGTGCCAAAGATCCTTTTGCAGGCGCAACAATCGCTTCCCTCCGTCTCAAGCCTGTCACCACAATCTCAGCATCCTCTCCATGCGACGAAGCAATCGAAACCATGCGAGACAAGGGCTTTGACCAACTCCCTGTCGCCTCTGCTACACAGACCACCAAACTTGTCGGCCTCGTCACACTTGGCAATCTACTCTCCTATATCTCCTCCGGGCGCGCAGAGCCCAACGATCCGGTCAGCAAGGTCATGTTTGATTTCACACATCTCAGCGAAACTGTCACAGATCCACAAAATATCAGCCTGGTACAACAGAAAAAGAAGGAAAATACCCCCATAGGTGCCCTGGCTGCTGCCACTTCTGCACTAGGTCTCAGCAATGGCGAGAAAAAGAAGGAAAAGAAAAGGAAATTCGTTCAGATTACGCGGGATACACCATTGAGTGCTTTGAGCAGATTCTTCGAGTGGAACAGTGCAGCTGTTGTTACTGAGACTCAGGCTGATGGTGCATTGAAAGCTGTCGCTGTTGTTACCAAGGTGGATTTATTGAGCTGGATGGTCAGGATGAAGAAGCATTTGAATGGGGATGGGCTTGGTGGTCATTGAGGTGCTTCGTCATTTTTGCTACATTGCTTAGGGGTGGTGTTCTTTGGGAGTCTGGAGGATATGCTTCAACGAAGTTCTGAGTTATGGATAGATGACGGAACGGCTTTCAACAGGTCTGGTGGCTTTTGGCTGTCTTTGTATATAATCACTACTGGGATTGAGATGTTCGCATTGTATGTTGAGGATTAACAATTCATGCTGTAACTGCGGATTCGGCATCTCTGTGGCTTTTCAGTCGACAGAAAATAGAATCTATCTCGTTATTCAATCAATCGGATCGAGAAAAGATTGTTCGTGGTAATCACATGGCCCCCCTTTGCGAACTGGTGGGGGACCGCCCGGATGGTTTCGCGCCGGACTGTCGTGACTGTCTTGAAAGGTTCGCACTTCCTTTGAACCATCAACAACTTCTTCGATTTCCGTGTCTCCATCTTCTTCATCGCCAGCTGGCAGTTAGGGGGTCTACAGTCGCTTGAACGCGCACTTGTGGCCAGGGCAAGTACATCGCTCCGAACCGTTACCACTTCGTCGAATCGAGAAATCGAAAGTCTGTATTGTCTTTCTCGGCTTGACCTTTGAGTTTTGACGTCGAAATTGTGGCTCGTCAGCAGGGTCGATTTTTAGTAAACGCTGAGCGAGGAATTGTTGACTTCTCACACTCTTAGAATCAATTTCGTCCGAGAGGTATTTGGTACTTTGGATGGATATTGCTGAGAGTGATTAGCACGCGCCCATCATTTCTCCACCTTCGAGCAACCAACATCGATTTATGGGGCCCCAGCAGCATCCATACGGGTTCAATAACCGCTATGAGAGTATCAAGAGTGTGACAGAGATACTGACAACGCAGTAGCTTTAGGACTGGAGCTCGCTTGAGGTGCGGCTGACAAACTTCATACTCTCCACCAGTGGTTCTGGCAAAATATCATTCGATGTCTGTCTCTGCCTCTCTTGCTTCGATGCGTCTTTCTTATGCAGGTTCCACACGATGTAGCGCTGCTAGGTGGACGCTGGTTGGAGAAGGTCAGCGCTTAGCTGTTTGGCCAGTGCAAATGGCTTTGTTCAACTTGGAGCCGCCGGGATTGACATGCCTAGGCCTAAACAAGAGCTCTAGATCCTAAAAGATTTTGAGAATGTCTCGAGGTTTGTTTCTTTCATCGTCGTGCTGTTACTCTCAAATTGTCATCACAAGCATCAACAGAATTTCTTAATTTAATCCATACCACGGATCTCTCGATGTACTCTGTCTTTCCAGACAGGTTTTGGAGCCAAAATCCCGGTCCCCAGGATCTCGAAACCAGCAACAAGACTGAACATACGAGACATTTGAATCTCGAACGACCTCTCCCTCCACTACCAGCTTCGACACATTCGAGAAACAATTCTGCAAACGACGAACCTCTATCGAGTCCCCTTGAACAATTTTATCATCAACATGCGATCCAGTACCAACAAAAGCTCAATCAATCAGAACAATCATTCTTTACCAAACCGAGTCTGCCGAACGCCTCGACAGTTAACAGCTTTTCATTCGAGAAGGGACAAGGACAAGGCCGCCCTGGCTTGCGGCCTAGAAGAGGGCGACTCAGTTCTCTGGTGGAATCTCTATCACCGTACTTTAGCGATTGGTGGCTAGGAGAAATTTTGTGCTGGGCTGCTGGCACTTTGTGTATTGGAGCTATCATTTTGGTGCTCGCTCTTTATGATGGTCAGCCTGTGCCGTCAAGGTGGCCGCTGGGGATCACGCTGAATGCTTTTATTTCAGTGATATCTGCCATTGGAAAATTTTCGTTGGCGGTGCCTGTCAATGAGTGTATTGGCGAATTGAAGTGGATCTGGTATTCTAAACGCAGTTCATCAGAGAATTTGGGAGGGAAAAGTCGGCGGCTCATCGAATTTGAGATCTTTGACCAGGCATCCAGAGGACCGTGGGGAGCTGTGCTGCTAGCCACACGCTTGAGAGGCCGGTGTGTCTAAATATTGTCAGCGCTGCATATACGGAACTAATTATTGCTGTAGCTCGATAGCCTCAATTGGAGCCACGATCACGCTTTGCTCTCTCGCTCTCGATCCCTTCTTTCAGCAAATTGTCACATATCCACAGCGGCCCAGAGCAAATGGAAAGAGTAGCATCGCTCGAGTCATTGCGTATGACCCTCCGCATTACAGTTATCTGGTCGATGGCTCGAAATACACTTACGCTCCTGACGCACTCTATAATGCAATTGGCGGTGTTGTCGTTAACAGACTCGGAGAGGACGTTCTGCCCGCTCCAGTATTTTGTCCTTCCGACGACTGTAGATGGCCTTCGTTCCAGACTCTAGCCGTTTGCTCCCAATGCGAAGACGTGTCTCAATATCTCACTTTTGGATGTCTTCAGGATTCGGGAGACTGGAAAGCAGACTATGCCAGAAGGGCAAATTGGACAGACTATCCTAAATCCACTTCTTGCGGCTATTTTCTCAACGCCACATCTGATACTCCAATGCTGATGTCTGGTTACAGCGTTGGTGGTGTTGGAAACGAGGAAACTCCAGGTGAGGCGCTAGTGGCACGTACATTGAATCTTCACGACTTTGATTCTGGCGTTAAGTACTGGGATGGCTCCCTTCTCTTCAAGTCCAAGAGGGTGCCAATCATGGATTTCTTGACTGCGGGCATACCAGATGGAGCCTCTCCTTACGGCAACTTCACTCCTATTGCTATGGAATGTGTATTGAAATGGTGTGTGAAGACAATGGAGTCGACATTCTTGAATAGCAACCTGTCGGAGAAAGTGATCGGTACATTCGAGAACAACTCACAGACGATTCCTGATCGACTGGAATGGAACGCCTCCCAGAATCGCCTCAATCGGTTCTATCACAACGAAAGTCTTACCCCGCCAGGCCAGGAAACCACTTTCAGTGTTAGCAACAAGACAATACTCGAATTCGCTTTGGCACTGTCTTCAGTATCACCAGCATCTCTCACAGCTACAAACGTGACATCACCCTATCGGCTGAAGTATCAAATACTTACTGGCCAACCCACGAAGTCCATCCTGACCAATTTTACCGCTATGCGCCCTCCGGAAAACGTCGCCGGCAACGTAGAGAGACTCGCAACTGCTCTTACAGATGTGATGCGCTCCAATCAGCACTCCATAGAGCCCGTGTTTGGCACCGGCAGCTTTGAGGTTTTCATCCACGTCCGATACGGGTGGCTCACGCTTCCCTTGATCGTTATAGTTGCAACGCTGTTCTTCCTGGTGACGACTATCCGCAAAGCCTCTCTTGAACAAGCTGGAATATGGAAGACTTCATCACTTGCGACGCTCATGCATGGGTTGAGTTGGGATGCTAAGACGCATGGAGACGGAGGGTCGTTGTGGAGGATGGAAGATATGAAGAATAAGGCTAACAGATTGTCTGTATATCTGGAAAGGTACAAAGAAGGGGGTACATTAGACGGTGGATATCAACCATTAGATCATACTAAATTTTATTGATATTTTCGTTATCATATACTAAACCTTTGTTTTGGACAAAAATTCATTCAACTATACATCAGTGGCTTGACTTCGATCTTAAGAATGGTTCAATAAACATAACTGCTGACTTGCTATGAAAAATATCTATAAATCATCACGTGGCTGAGTCGTTTCCCCGTTCGCCCAAGTCTCATCTCCCCCTCTGTCAATGATATGACCAGCTACATCAAAGAAAAGGGTCAATTCAACTACAGGCAGGCTATTCGAGGCGTAGGCGTTAATACAATGCACCTCAACGGATATGGAGCGCCGCACCAGGCGCTTGCATGGACATCTCGCCCGCGGCTCGTGAAGCATCTGTCTCCACGGCCTCCAATAGCTGAACCCTGTTCAAGATATCCTTGACTCACATCCAATGGCTTCCTCTATATGGATCTCGAGCTCTCGAGTACACTGAAAGCGCTGGTGCGGATACTGGACAGGCCATGTACACATTGTCGACCTCATGCCAGGGAGCTAAGGTAAGCGCACAAAAAGAACTTTGGGAACCTCAATGATTCATCAGTATTTGAGCGCTGATTCATTCATTTTATTTCGCTTCAATCTGTCCAGAACTTCTTTTGCAACTCACCTAGGACCTTCTCTCAGCTTTCGCGCAAGCGTACAAGACCAGCTCTACGTTTGGAAATGTAGTCGTACCTTTCCTCTCTCCTTTGATCAATGGCTACAAATCTCTTTGCACCTACGATTCCATCGTCGAACTTCACGCTGGCTGACGGACAGCTGACCTCCAAATCTTTGAATTTCAGCCGTTATATTCCACATGGGCTGTATTCGAAATCTTCTGGGACTGAAGATATGGCAAGGCGACGTGTATCCGGCCTGAAACTATCACACACTGTCAAGCTTTCACAAGTCCCTGACATGGATGACGTCTCAAACCTGAAGAACAGCTCAACGTCTATTTCAAGCCAGAGTAAGTTTTCCTGAAGCCGTAGGAGAAAATATTCACTGATGTTTCGATCAAAAGTTGATCTCGAAAGAAGAAATGCAAGTTCTGAACGGTCATGGATCAAGTCGCTCAACGCCTTCCTGGTGACCTATTTTGTTGAGTGGTGGCTACTGGAAATCATAAGTTTGAGCTTCAGTGCTATCTGTATGGGAACAATCGTCGCGGTTCTGTCAGTATACGATGGACTCGCTATCCCAGACTGGCCTTTTGGCATGACGATCAATGGATTCATTTCTGTATTGTCAAATTTTGCCAAGTCTGCGCTTTTGCTCTCAATAGCAGAAGCAATGGGTCAATTGAAGTGTGAGTAAATCTCTGCTTCGCAGACACCCAACAGCTGAAAAGCCTCTAGGGAATTGGTTCTGCAAAGAACCACAATCGATCATGGATTTCGAACGCATAGACACGGCCAGCAGAGGGCCATGGGGAGCGCTCACTTTGCTATTTCGGACCAAGGGAACGTAAGTAGGATCTCGAATTGAACGCTAGATTGATTCTGACGGAATAGATCAGCACCTTGACCTCAATAGGCGCACTCATTGTCATACTCTCTTTGCCGCTGGACATATTCTTCCAACAACTCGTTACTTATCCCCAGGGATTTCTCCTCGCTTCAGACATGACAGGCAGCATACCGCAAGCTTTCGAATACAACACTGTCGACGGTCTCTTCTCTGTCAATGGATCAGCACGTTTGAACCCTTCGTTTGACATGGTGACCCAAATAGAACCCTTTTTCCATGGCACTGGTTCTATCCCAAGAATTAACGGAGATTGCTCTACTAACAACTGCACATGGATTCCCTATGACTCACTATCTGTGTGTTCGAAATGTGTAGACCTCTCTGCAGACTTGCACTGGGCATGTACAACAGCTCCTGCGGATTGGTTGAGTACAGTTGATATCTCCACTAAAATCTATCCTCTTGTGACGGCCTGCGGATACTGGTTCACACGTGAGAACAGAAGTATCCTTATGAGCGGATATGTCAAGAGCACCAATGGGACGAGAGGAGAGGCTTTGTCCACCAGAATATTTGGACTCTCAGATCCTGATCCATCCTCAAGACAGCCTATATTCGGAGGCACAATACACCTTGCAAGCATCCGTAACCCTATCGTCGATTTCTTGATAGCTGGGACGCCAAACGATATGAGAGGTGTATATGCAAACACGACTCCAACACTCACGGAATGCGCACTGCACTGGTGTGTCAATACATTCCAATCTTCAAATCATTCAAGTTCATATTCAGAAAACATTACGGATTCTGTACAGCTTGAAGTTTCGAGTCAGGATTGGCCCTGGTACGCTTTCACGGACGAGACTGGTCTGGCACACAATCGATACCAGGCGAACTTCAGCTTGAACCTTCCTTCGCGTGGTCCACAAAGCACGCCGGAGAATACATTCGTGGTGGAAAATGTCACGATGGTGACCACAATCTTGTCACTCGATGAAATTGTGCCTGCATATGTCACCGCCCCAAACGACATGGCAGACTCGGTGTCTTCTCTCAAATGGTTAAACGCTGGCGGTTATTATGGTTCACAACCGCCCCAGCTTATTCCATTGGCACAGGAAGATAACCCTTGGCTACCTCCCAATAACGTCAGCAAGCACATGGAAAGACTGGCAGCAGCGATGTCAGTGGTGGTCAGGAATACGCAAGCATCAGGCAAAGAGCTTCGGCAGGCGAAAGCACTGGTCTGGAAACAACACACTTTGGTCAAGATTAGATGGGCGTGGATCAGTCTTCCAGTAATAGTGCTTGCGCTCAGCTTGTTTTTCATGATAGGAACTGTGGTCATCAGCACTCGGGAGCGGGAGCAAGTGGGTATTTGGAAGACATCTGTGATTGCCGTGCTCTTCAATGGCTTGGGTGACGAGGTGAAGCAAGTCGTCCCACCTAATTGCTCTATGGGTGAGGCGAGGGAGAAGGCACAAGCGCTTAAAGTCAGGTTGGTACCTGATTAGGGTGAGATCCCCATCTTATGCGAATGTAATTCTCTCCAAAGTCTCTCGCCATCTGTCGACACCTTCTACAGGCTGTACTTAAACATCAGGATATATCCGTATTCGACTTCATCGCCGTTGCTATTCTCACTTTAGCAGCGAAAATCGAGCACGCACTTACTTGATCATTAGGTTGAATGCGCCCAAGCAACAGTCATCGAGCACGGGAGGGTAAAAGTTACGACCTCTGAAGATGACTCAATTCATTGAAACAATCCATTATGCCGAGAGTATAACAAGTGCAAGGGTATCTTCTAGGAAACAACAATGACAAAGGACAGCAGTCTGTGAATTACAATTAACAGGCAATTTTTCCCTCGAGTAAAGCTGGTCAAAAACCCTCAGAATCTTTGAGCAAAACGGCTAGCATCTATCCAGCGATACCGTTGCCAGCCCAGTCATTCTGCGACTTCGCCGCACGCTTCCCAGCCGTCCCATTACCAGTCCAACTATTCTGACGTTTCGCTGAACGTTTGCCAGTAACACCTTTACCGGCCCAGCTGTTCTGAGGAAGAGCGTTCCTCTTTCCGGTAATTCCGTTCCCGGTCCAGTGGTTTTGGGGCTCTCGTTTAACTGTGCGCAGTCAGTCTTCCATTGTCTTTCGATGGGTGGCGCTCAAGGTGTTTGTACCGGCGACTGGGGAGAGCACGCTTGGAATGAAGTCTATCCCAGGGATGACGACAGGTGCAGCGAAGGAGTGAGACCCGAAGAGAGCTGCGAGCAAGAGAAGCACTTTGGGAGAGTACATGATGATGGTGATGTGGTGTAGTTATGTCGGATTGAAGGAATATGGATCCGGTCCAGCCAGCGGTAATGCAGTTGAAAGTCGAAAGTTAAATGGAAGCGAAGAAGTGACTGATCTAGCTGGTAAGCTAACACCATTGGGATGGATATGATAGACTAAATAATATTCCTGGGGCAACGATGCAGACCGCCGTTGAGCGTCAGTCCAGGGCATTACAAGCTACAACGTCAAAGTAAATGTCTCATCGGGCGCCTGTACATTGGAAGAAAGATCCACAGCGTCTCGTACTACGCATACGACTCGCAGCGTTCCGATATAACCTCAAGCTGTTCGAATTCATTGGAGCTTTGCAATTATCTCAGGATCTGAGACACGATGGAAGAGGTGTGCGACTATTCGATGCGGTTCGTCAGCATGGGAAGAGGAAGCGCTCCCTCTGACGAGCAGTCACGAAGATGTGAGGCTGCTTCATCAGACGCTCGATCCCAATCTCAAGCTCTTCCTCTGACCAGATTATGCAGTAGACCGACATGATTGGAAGAATATCCCATGACCAATGCGATTGTGCACTTACCATTCTCAATGGAACACGACAAGACAAAGCATGAGGTTGAAGGCCATGTCAGCTCTTCCGAACAGGCGTCCGTGATTGGTTTGAGCTTCTCGAGATTTTCCACTCCGAAAGGTTGAAAAAGCCTTCATATGACGGGCGGGAATGCCCTTGTTGAGTCCAGAGCCAGTACTTGGGACAGGAGACTTCATGGAGAAACAGTACCGACCTACCTTCAATTGGTGGGAGGACACCGAATGGCTGCGACCTCCTGCTGCAGGTGCCGCATAGAACAGCCTCAATTCTGCAGCAACCCTTCTCGTGAGGAGTGAGCTGGTATATAAATTGAGCCATGAAACTTGCCGGGGTAAGGAAAATAGCAACACGCGTCCATTGGAGCTTGAGGTCGACGTAACCTTGACTCGTCCTCGAACTCACCCATGTACCATTGCAGCCGCACTCGTGACATTGCATACAGGATCCACAATGGCTGAGTGCCTGTATGCGTCCCTGGCGGTAAGCAAAATGAAGTGGTTATCCTTAGGATTCTGAGGTTCTGGGGGGAAAGGTCCAAAATTAGGCGTGTGGATTAGAGGACGATGGCGACGGTGAGAGAGAAGACATTGTTGAATCGGAAGGAGATGGAAGAAGGAATGTACCCATGGTTATTGCCCAATCATAAGCGCTGTGGCGTTGGCAATCAGAACGCACTATGATTCGTCTCAGAGCGCACACACTGAAACACCAATCTCGTCCGCTCGTATTACAGAACATGGAGATTACTAGTCTGGTGGTTGCCAGAAAATGGAGCGAAACGGTTACCGTGCCTGTAGACGAGGCGAGTCCATGTTTTGTACTCATAGAGAAGAGGCAATTGTGACGATTTATTCCCCAAGGAAGGCGGCAAGTTGGCAGCAGGCAACTGTTTGAGATATGGAGTGGCTTGTGAGGCTCCAATACCATACATGCAGAACTCCATCTCCAGATGCGACAAGACTCACGAGAGTACCAAAATCAATTGGGATGGGAGCACGCGTGTTACTTCAACCTCTCCGCTCGTCTTCGAATCCAGCACCACCGTCACCATAAGAGGTCCAGACTTGACATGTCTTCAGCAGCCATTTTCGTGCCTGAGGCTTTCGGCAACACCATCAAGCGTCCGAAGAAACAGAATGCTTTCCAGACTTCCATGAAAGCGTGTCGTATGTCCATGTGCAAACAGCTCTACGACCCCGAGATTCCCATTAATAAGATGTTCTACGCAACTTTGAACTACGCACAACAACATTGTCGCAACTACTGTCCTATGCATGCAGCTATGGCTATAGACGATGGTGAGGCAGCTCCAAAGGCCAAGGAGAGCAGGATTTCGTCTTCAGAGAAGACAGAATTGCCCTTGAAACGGACACTCGGCTTTGGCGTAAGCCTAAAGGCTGATCAATCTGCAAGGCAGACACCCTTCATGCCACCCAGCCCGCGATCCGGTATATCCTCGAGCCAGAGCTCCATACTGTCAGCCAACCCAGCAAGGAAGAGCTCCGGTGGCCTGCTGCCACGGCAGCCAGAGCTAATCAGGGAGCCAGAGTGGAAGGAGAAGCAGGCCAAGTCCACATTCGGGTTTGGGAATATTGGGGACGATGTCGAAGGAGATGAGGATAGCACAGCGCGTTAACCAATGACGCCTCATGCTCTGGCATTGATGAGCCGCTTGTCTCGTTTTCTTGACGTTCACCGTTTTTGCAATACAACTCGTTTCGGGTCAGTCTTCGAATTTCTATCCATACCATCACTGTTGTCGAGCCAGCGTTTCTGGCTGGATGCCCATCCTGATGCTAGCATTATCATTTCAAAGCTCTTCCTGCCACCGTGTCCGCATTATGTTTGCAACATCATTCCCGCAGTCTACGCTTCCATCGTCGATGCTGTCCATGTTGTAGCTAGTAGGCGATCGCCCATAAATGCAGAGGATGGCCTGTGATGGCGTCTAGAAGAGAACTCGGTGGAAGACGGCGCCTCTGTAACATGCAGAAGCAGATTGCGGGTGTGATTGATAAACCAGTTGAGTTCGGAGGGTGCTGGGACGAATGTTCGTCTGGTCGGAAGTGTGTTTGTGTTTCTGTCAATGTTGCGGCTGTGGGAGAATTGCGTCTGAAAAGGTTTCTATTTTGGGAAATATGCCAAGGTTCACACGTGACTTGTAGCTACCAAGGACGAATCTTTCTCCTGAACACCACCATTTCCAATTCCTTTCTCAACCAGAAATGCCTCGGATCCAGATTCCGTCGGTCCTCGATCAAGCTTCTGAGCCTGCCAGGATTTATCGACCGTTTCTTCAGACTCGAATTCTTTCTCGATACTGAACGCGGCAGAATTTCCTCGAATTTTTCGATCTGTTTCTTGCTCCACTGCAACATCATCCCCCTCCAGATCTAGTGAGAGAGTATCGGATACGGTGTTTACACTCCCATCGGGCCTTGAAGCAGTGGGCACAGGATACTGAAGATGTGAGCCCGAAAGAAGAGCAGACGGCGAGAGATTTCATGTCGTTCTTTTAACATTTGATGTTCAAGGTTCAAGAGTCTCGGATGTTTTCGAGAATGAAGAATCAGAATTCGCTGCGGTGATGAGCATGGTAGATATCTTCATATCATGCTGACGACGATTGCATAAATGATCATAATGATTTTCTTCTTTTTGGTCAAGGTCATGATCATGTCACGAAATGAGCTCGGCCAATCTACTTCGTCTCGATCGGTTTGGACTCGCAGCCCAGGAACGAGGCATCATAGCCTTCTTTCGTAATTCTTGACTTGTCAAGTAGGAGAAGATGTAGAGGAGGTAATTGACAAACAGAAGCTACCACAACCTGCCCAAACCGACATATCGTCGTGTATTACTATTCTCGAAAGGCGATATTGAGGCCATAGATGACCTCCTAGTCATTTCGAGTATTGATAGAGAACATAGTCCAAGGATTCATAAAGTACCATAAACGTAGGTCAGCAAACTGTACCGCAGATGCATGTACAGCTGGAGACCTTAGCCGGAGGTATAATTGACCGTTTCTCACAATCGTTCTGTAGTTCTAGCGTTTCCGGCCGAGTTCCTCGAAGTCACCCTCTACGTCCTGATATCACAGAAACAGTCCGTCAAACCCAGTGTGCTCGGTGTACCATGAATTCTGCCACGTAGAAGAACATGTCTATGGCAGTATGTCAAGCTTCTATCCTTAGATTGTAGTAACTCGATAGAGGCAATATCTAGACTCCTTACAGACCGTGAAAAAACGCTATGAAGAACGAAGATGAGAATAATTACAACTTTTCAAAGATAGTCCTCGTCACGGTCTTTGCTATAGGGGGATCAGCTTAAGAATTCAAGGAGAAGGACTTACCTTCCATACACGAAGCATTATCAGTAAATGGATGAACCGGACGAGACATCATGAACTATAATACACCCTAAGTCCTTCTAGTACAGTCAAAAAGTAAGGATAGGCCTAGAGTCCAATCGAAGGTATACACGTCCCTACTCAAAGACAATAACCTCATCTCAAACCACACATCACTAAATCCCACAACCAAAAAGAGCGACACAAACCCCTCTCACCAACCAAACCATCCTCGCCCAATTCCCATTCAGCAAAACCCATGGAAATAAGAAATTACAAAACACACACACTGCCTTTACCACTCTTCACGCCCGCTACCGAAGAATAGAACTTCCCCCACGAGAACGAGTCAAACACCTCATCCAAAAGAAAAAAAAACCTAATCTACCTCCACGAAAAAGGAAACCAAGAAAAAGGTAATTCAATCACCATCCAAAATACCAACGAAACAACGACATCCCAGGGAAAGTAACACAGGACAGGACAAACGGTATCTATACCATCCCAACCGCCAATCCCGCAGAAGCCGTAGGACAAACGACTATCGACGCTCTCAGCAAAAGGGTGCATCCAATCCCAAAAGGGACCTCGAAGCACCATCAATGAATAAAAGTAAATATTACATCCCTTCCCACGCCTGTCAAATTATTCATCATCGTCAAGGCAGAGCTGACGTGGTAGTAATGACAAGAAAAGTTCATAGATGCAAGTCTTCATTGTAAGATATCTTGCCTAACTTGAACCATCTGAAATTCGACAAAGATCACTCGTCTCGGACTAACGCATCAGCTCGGTGGCTCGGTGTTGTGCTCCACGAAAAGTTACTAGATGCACGATCCGCCACACCAAGACTGCCGTGAATGTGGGCTCTGCTGACCCACCAATAAAGAGCACTGTTTGGAGATGTGATAAGCCCAATTTGAATCACAAGCTGCAAGTATATTTACTAGAGAAGTCAGAACAGGCCAATATCGTTGCCATCTGCAAGCAAAACAAGATGCTAAAACGCCCATACACCATCCCAACTCACAATCCAAAAACGGTCGACCCATATTGAGGTTCCGTCTTACCCGAGGCAACAAATCTACTCACACAAAGATGGCTGGGAAGTCCAGAATGATAGGTCCCGCTCAAGCTCCTAAACATCCCCTTTCTCCATCGCAGACGTCGAATCAATCAATCTGTCTTGCCAGAAGCGCCAGTGTTTCCAAGGATACCACCAAAAGGACCGCCCTTCTCATCGAGCCAGATAGCTCCACCGCCAGCTCTTCTCCTTGATCTCTTGCCTAGTACGACTGCTACACCGCATGCTGCAATCAAGCCAATGGATGATAGCCAAGGATGCCTTGACCATGTTGTCTTGATAGTCCAGAAAATGTGGAAGAATGCAGAGTTCGACGATTTTGGCGTGAGAGAAGGAGGGTTCTTAAGGGTCTTGGGTAGGGTCTCAAGGATGGAGGTTCGGGATGGGACGATCGGGTTTCCAGTCGAGGTCTGGTCCCAGTAGCGGCGATTCTGTTTACTTGTTAGTGTTCTGATTTAGAGAGAAAGCCAAGCCACATACCTCTTCATCATTAATCACGACACGTTCACCATCCTTGACGTCAATGCCATACGTTGTCCTGATCCATCGTTCCCAGAAGACGCCGTCCACCCACGCGAAGCCAACGTCGCGTCTCTCGACGTCTTTCATGTTTATACGAATGGCCTTGGCAGCACGCAAAGCTTTCTCATTGTTCCTGTCTTCCGCCTCCTCAATACGCAATTGCTTTGCGTCCCTCAACTCTTGCCTCTCGAGTTTAACAGCGTGGGCTTCCCTGTCCATCCATTCCAATGCTGCGTTCTTGATCTCGCGCTTCGCAACGAGAAATTCGTCACTTCGTTCGCGGCTGAGAATACCAAGAACAACAACCTTGTGATCCATAATCTCGCGTGCGTTAGAAGCAGTTAATTCTGGCACAATAGGTTGCCAGACGCCCTTCATCCAACTAAGGACCTTGCGGAAGTCACGCATATCCTTTGGTGCCAGGTGGGGATAGTAGCTGGCCTTTCCAGATCGTGAGACTGCCAAACGAGGCCATGTTGAGATGCCGTATCGCTTCGACAGTGCGGGATCTTTGGTTTTCACAAGCTTCGCGTGTCCGATCAAACTCAATGTAAGCCTCTCCACTGCAGAGAAGTCCTCGGTAGTGGTCGCGTGATCGTAGAAGTAAACGAAGAGAACATCTTCGGTCTCCTCCAATTTCTCGAATGTCTTCTGGTCGACATCTGTCACACCCGAACCAATGTCGATAGCCTTTTTAGAGAAAGCAATAAGATCGCCAACACCCCGGAGACCATTATATTCCACCCGCTCTCCACCACGGAAAAACAGAAGTGTTGGGTAGCCCTTTGCGCGTACGTCTTTGCATAGACGTTTCTCAACGTCGCAATTGACTTCGCCAATATTGAGCGATCCTTGCATCTCGCGGGCCATCGAAGCCCATCCAGGAGCCATAGCCTGGCAATGTCCGCACCATGGAGTGTAGAATTTGATGAACCATGGGTCCCGTGTGGTTGTGACGAGTTTCTGAAAGCTTTCCGCGGTGAGTACCACAGACTTTCCCGATGGATTCGCAGTCTCCTTTGGTTTGGCAAGAACCTGGGTCATCTTTGCGGCTGCCGGGGGCGTCGCAGTTGCCGTCGCAGCAACCGCATTGTGCGCCTCACCAGCTTTTTTACCAGCCTCTGGATCCTTATCCTTCGATACTGGGTCCTTTGGCTTCGCTCCCGGATCGACAGAGGCTGCACCGACCTCTGGCAATACTGGCCCATCCCAAGGCCGTGAGCCAGGCCGGATGGATTCTAGAATCTCCTCTACCCATTTGCTCAGTTCTTTCATGGTTTGTGTGCCAACCTTTCGCTGGGTCTCCTTGCCATCTTTGTACAGAATTAGCGTCGGGTAGGAATTGACCTTCGCCTCACTGCATGCCGTGCCGAATGCAATGCAGTCGAGCTTTGCGAATTTGAAGTTGTAGAATCGAGTAAATGAGTTTAGATCTTGAGATTCCTTGGTATCTGATTTCTTCTGGCTTGCGAGGGGATCGAGGGTATAATAGTATTCGTACAGGGTTTGTAATATGGGGGCTTGTGCCTTGCAATGATGGCAGTACGGCGAAAAGTGCTCAACGAACCTGAGGGCAATCAGTAATATGCCTTCTGCACAGTGATTACAACTCGTACCAGTAGCCTTGCTTGATATCTTCGGTATATGTCGGGCCGTTCAACTCCTTCAAGGGTGGCACTTCTTTGCCATTGAACTTTGTGGGCTTAGGTGCCGTGTCTTCTAGCTCTGCTGGCTTTGGCGCAGCTTCTTCTGGAATGGCGAGAATAGGAGAGGCGAGGGTAATGACTGGCAGTAGCCATGAAAAGCGCATTGTGAGAGTATGTTGGTTGAAAGCGACAGGACGTGTTGTCCAAGGGGTTTCGTGAAGGTGGCACTTTTGCGCTCAGGCGACTTTTTCGATTACTGCGAAACGTTCATTGGGTGTATATCTGACCAGAGTGGGAAATCAATCGTCGTATCCTTTGGCCTGTGTAGACGGGATGGTGGGAGTTGTTATGATAAGTTGTTAAAGGAAGCGTTCACGCTGCTATGTGACATTGATATCTGTCTCTCCGACCGCGTCCCGCGTCGCCGCCTCCGCTTGGGCACTCAACTGGGAGCTCAAATCCTGAAGCAACCAACGAAACAATTGCACTCATAGAACAGACATGATACTCTATGCCTGTCTGATCACACTGATATGCTGGAGGAATTGAATCACAATTGCTGTCAAAGTACGCATAGAGGGAGAACACATGTACATTGGTGTGCACCAACACATGTATATTGGTGAGTATCAACATATACATTGGTGAGTATCAACACATACATTGGTGAGTATCAACATATACATCGGTGAGTATCATTTTACGCAGTCACATCCTTCTCCCTGCTGCCAGATAGTACAAGGGACGAAGAAACTGTTCCCCTGTTGCCGCGAGAGCGCAATGGGCGTGTGTAAGACTTCGGTAGGCCCATACCCGTAGTTCTACACGAATCTGAGGCAGCCGATGCTTCTTTGATTCAAACTGTCTTCGACGCGGTGCGAGCGGGCGCCATGGAATCCAACGATCTGCTCTCCTCCTTCTCAGCGAAATCATGTACGTTCCGAGATTGGTTTCGCTTCAAGTCGTCGTTCGTCTATCATTGGAGTAGAGCTTCAGGTGTCCCATCAATTCCCTGGCAGTGGACATTGGGGATTGGGCAGATTATCGTAGCCGTCTATAGCAACATCTGCAGGGGAGAATGTCGTGTCAACTTCAGCTCATGGGCAGAGAGCGCCTTGCGCCTTGCATAGTCCCTGGTGCCCAGGTGCTATATCCACGGATACAAAAGTCTCGATGGGGATGCCTTCTGCTCGTGTATCTGTGTCGCAATTCAAGCTCGTCAACATACTAGTAGCGTTTTGGACAAGGCGAGTTCGATATTCAACTTATGGTGATAAAAGTAAAGGAGTTGAGTCGCGTCGAGATGGTACCTCCTACCTCCTACCTCTTAGAAGGCATTGCGGAGTACTACACAGTAGTACTAAGTAGTGGGGGAAAAGCTCTCGATCACGTGCGAGCAGCTAAGCGACGCATCATCGATGGACTTATCAATTCCTCAATGCAGGACGACAATAATTCCCACCCACTTGAACGGCCACCATGAGACCAGCCCTCCGCCTTTTCGCCGCCGTGCGTGGCTCAATTGAGCCTGGAGCTCCCACAGGATTGACTGGTCTCGTAACCCACCCGGCGCCCCGATCAACCCTCATGTACCTCTACTCCACCACCCTCACCAAGCTCCAACAAATCCCCGAATCGAGCGTCTACCGCCAATCCGTCGAAGCACTCACCAAGAAACGTCTCTCCATTGTAGAGGCACAAACCGCCCCGGGCCACTTCGCATGGCTAGACACAATGCGTCTTCGAATTACGGAATTCCAAGAACAGCAGAAAGCTGCCGGATTACCTGTGCAAGGAGATAACTTGCAGTACGAGGGCAACGAGTACTTCTTGGCAAGTCTGGGATCGACTGAGATAGATGAGAGAGAAGTTGAGTGGGATGGCGAGCCGGTTGTTGAGCCTACTTTGGAGGGACCACGGGACGCTGAGGAGCTTGCAAGGGAGGATGCAAAGATACAGAAGTTTGCGAAAACAGAGGAAGAGAAGCAAAGATTTAGGCTAAAGCTGGATCCGGAACCATTATTGAGCAAGGACCAGTATGTGCACACATTTCTTTGCAGAGGGAAAAGAGCTGACAATTGAGCAGGATCGAAGATATTGAGAACAAGATTGGTGGTGGTCTGATAGAAGAGGTCATTCAAGTCGCACAGGGTGAACTCAAATTGGTTGACACCATGATTGAGAGCAAGGCGTAAGTTTGGTATCACGATATCAACGTTTCCTTGCTAACAACTGTACAGATGGGAAAGCCTCGCAGAACCAGCGCCGGAAGGTCAATGGTCATATTTTGAGCGCGGTCTCACTCACACCACCACCCAGTAGAATCTTTCCGTCGCATTTGCTTCGATAAGTTTCTTAGCGTTGTAAATATTAACATAGATCAATCTTCGCCGTACATCTGCCCACAGCGACGTCACGTACCCGTGACGCAGGCCAGTCTTGTGGTAGTTGGTTCATGACTGTAAGAAAGTCCTCTACAACCTTATCTGACGAAGAGCAGAAAGCACATGAAAGCTCAAGGACCCAGGCTCGCTTCCCGCTTATTTTTGAATCACAAAACTCTTCATTAGAAGCCAGGAACATCAGCATGATGGAAGTGAACGCTAATTCAAGCAGAATTCATCACGCGCTCAAGAAAAACCGAGTCTCTCTTTTCTGTCAGACATCATCTTCGCAATCTAACAATGCTCATCATTCCTTCCTGGGTCCTCACACTTATCAAACATGGTAGAGGACCATGGATATCTGACTTTGGATAGACATGTTCATGGAAAAGCTGCGTATCCTCGCCCTCTCTTGGTGAGACCAGGAACATGTCAGTATTCATTTTGCTTTTCGTGTCGCTGTCAACATTGACGCGGAAGAGGACGTGCACTCTTGATATCTAATCGGCTCGAAAGAGATCTGTTACATTGTTGATTACGGAACTCGGCTGTTAGCTGGAAGAAGTTGGCTCATAATCCTTCCCAGTGTCCTGAGATTGAGTGGTAATAACACCCTCCACTAACAGGATGAGCAGATTATGGTAGGTCATGTCTTAGCAGCTGACGACGTGATCTGGGACGGACGACACCACAGGTGCTTGAAGTGATTTTTATACCTACTGTTTGCAGCTAAGAACGATTTTTTGCGGTTTATTTGAGTTTATACTACGTCAGTGTGTATGCATCTTTCTTGCGGTGGGGCTAGGGTTGAAGAGCTTGGCCAGCGACATACATGCGATACGAATTATACGCATGCAGTACAGGATCAAGTTCAACGAATAATTGGAGGCGACACCGACAGGAGGCACTAGTATTGGTCTCTTCCCAGCGAATTTTCGTGCATTTCTCTTCAGATCGATGCCATGATTCAGAATGAATTCGTTGCTAAGATGCGCTCTGTTATGGCTTTCTGCCTCGAAAAAGAGATCTTTCGAATCATATATTATTACAGGAAAATCTGTCTGATGGATGCACATTATGGGGGACTACCTCGTTGTGCCGGTCTGGAGAGCAGAGGCGATCACTACTGCTTTGTTCGAAAGCCGTGTGAGTTGGTGGTTCCATACATGGTGGCCAAATGTAAGGTTAATAACGACGTGTCTGATATCGTTATCATTAAGATCGCTGAGTCCATGGACATTGATCTCGAGACAGATAAGAGTAGGGAGTGCCGGTTCAGTTTGAGGAGATGTCCTTGCTGGAATGGATATCGCGCCGATGGCGATAGGATGTAATGGTCGTCCCGGAGGAATCAAGTGCAGGCGATCGTGACCGGAGACGACGATGCTGACGAATGGGATATGGATTTGTAGGTATAGCAGGAGCTCACTAGACTCAGTAGTAAAACTCGCAGAACGCTAAAGACAATGTAGATAAAGAAGAAACAGCTGTGATACATTCCAGCGAATCCAAAGCCCGAAACCAAATGGAATATGCAGCGTCACCAATTGCTTTACTCGGCCTGAACTGGCTAAGGAATGGAAGTGTACATTTCAGCGTCGCATACCTTTGTCTCCGGTCACAGAGTAAGCAATCCAAAGCATACTTCAATAAGAAAAAGTCACCTTCCTCCTAGGAAGTTGACTTGCTCACTGCTCTCCATCACTACCTCGCAACATTCCACAGACCTCACCAACATGTACTACACCACCCCCCTCCTCCTCTCCTTAGCCACGCTGCTCACCCCCCAAATCACCGCCACACCAATCCCAGACACCTCCACACCCTCTCTGCACCCCCGAACATACGTCCGAACCTTCCACTTCTGCGACGGCATAGGCTACAAAGGCCACTGCGAAGGTACCTCCCCACCCCCACCCAACCCCAACCGTCCATAACCAAAAAAAAAACCCCCAGATATCCCGCTCCCCCCCAAAAAATGCGTAAACCTCTCCCCACAACTGTACCAAAAGATATCCTCGATGCGCATCGGCAAGGGCGAAACGTGCACGCTCTACGAGGAAGCGGATTGCTTCGACAACGCGAATGACAAGGACGATTCGCACGTTTTTCATTATGATACGCCGACTCTGAAGGAGTTGGGGGAGTGTCTTGTTCCTAAGTTGCTTTGTTGGCAGAGGGGGAAGATGTTTTGGAATGATCGGGCGAGGAGTGTTATGTGTCTTTAGAGTTTGGGGAGTTGGGGGTGGGGATTGGTGTTGTTTTTGTGGGGATTGGAAGTTGGGATGGGGGATTTTGAGGAAGATGTAATAGCGATGGGTTTTTGGTGATGTTTGATAATTGGGTTAGCTGAACTTGATTGATGTCGATATCGAGTTCGGGTTGGGAGTCTTTAGTTGTGAGAGTTGGGGAGATGCTTGGGAAAAGAAAGACGTTGTTGATTTTCCAACGACATTTGTCTGGCTCTCGGACTGACGATGATGATGTATCTAGAAATTAAAGAGATAGAAAGGCGAAGAAGAATATTCCCAGTGATAAGCCAATAAAATCCTTGTACTTGCAATAAGGATAAAGCAGAGGATTTTAGACGGCTTTCGTGAAGGGGACAGAAGCATTTCTGACCGAGTAGAAAGCACAAAGACCAAACCAAAATTCCCAACTAAAATATTAACCACACATCCAAGTCTTAGTTCTACTCCTCTGCCAAGACAGAAGAAATACCCAATCCCAAAAACCAAAAGTTCACCACAAAGCTATCGTACAAACCCCACTTTCCTCTCTCCCCAAAAAACAAATCAAAACCAAGACATCCACAAACCGAGGCACCCACCAACCCAACCAACTAACCAGCCAGCCACCATCAACCCCCCCCCAAAAAAAAAAATACTCCGCTACACACGATCCATCCATCACCAACCCTCCCCAGCCCAATCGAGCCTTCCCCGAAGCCTCACCCTCCCCAAGGAAAAAGATCTAGACCTCCAACCTCCAGAAAAGGTTCCCGCCGAATCGGTCCATTCTTATCTCCTCGTAAGATACAGAGCAAAAGCGTATTCCGAATCCAGTGGTATGGAGAAAGATCGACAGGGGCCTGTTTTTTCTTCCTGCATGTACTATGTATATATGCATGCGTCATCTCAGAAAAGAAAGATCGACAGGGGGATTGTGGGGGATTTCTGGAAGTACTAGGGATGGGTAGTATCGATTACTCCCTCCTACTGGTATGGTACTTTATGGGTTTGGAGTGGGGAGTTTGGGTTCTGCATCTACACACTACCTACTCGATAAGGTAGACGTTGGTGGGGGGACGCTAGAAAATTAGGTTGCATGCATGCATGTAGAACCATCCACGCCATCCATGCAGAATTGGGATCTTGTTGGAATCATACTATAGTTTCGGAGTAATAATAATAATAATAATAGTTTGTCCATTATTGTAACGGTATCTTATTTATTGCAGTAACCGCCAGTCAGCCAGCCACCAGCTCTATGCGCGCGCTTTCGTCCCTGGTCGGCTCGGTCGGATCTACGGATCGACATCGTTTCCGAGATTGCGGGCCGGGAATCGTGGACTCGTGATTGCTAGGCACAGATAAACTGGATACACGTCGATAGGCTGAGGAAATGGCGCTGCAATCATGGAGGTGTAGGGGTAGGAGGTAAGGTATGGGAGTGTTGAGTTTGTGTTTATTTCCGGGGATGGAAGGGGCGTGTATGCATTTATGTGTTTTTGCACAGAGGGATGTTGGTAGTGGTGGGTGGTTGTATTCTACCTTTACTGTTTTGCGTCGTTGTTTGTGATGAGATGATGGTTGGGGTGTGGTTGGTTGGTAGAACTGGGACCGAGGTAGATTGTTGTTGCGAACGTGGTGGTGTTGTGGGTTGACGGGCGCATTGGAGTAAGGGAGGGGGGATTGGGTTCTGTGTCTTTGGTTTGACAGCTGTGCCTCGAGTAGACTAGTACAGGAACGGGAGAATATTTCGCAAATGGGTCTCTTCAGTTAAGATGGCTGGTGGTGAGTTCGGAGCGCATACCTTTGAATTCTTACGCTTATCGACAGGCCAGTATTATTTTATCGAAAGGTCAGGAGTATCGATTTTGGTTATACCAAGTTTTTCGCATGTTTTCGAAAAGGAGGTCTCATCAGGGCACAATGAAATGTAAATGAATGTGGCCATCTAACATGGCTTTGAGCTGGTCTATTAGAGAATTACCGGATTACTTTGCATCCACGGTTGCGAACGTCTATCTGCCTCTCAGCATGACGAATGTCATTTCCATCCCTCTATGTGTTCGTCAATTACCAAAACGCCAATGCAAATCAGCCAGCTAGAACACCAAATCTCCCAACAGCACGAAACGCACATCACTCAATAATTGAAGATCATCAATGAGGGATTGAGAAGGAAAGGAAGGAGGGCATGCGAAACCAATGTCATCGCCATTGGTATGACGGCGGCGATCTCAGTAATCTCCCATCCTTTGGGTGCAAAGCATCCTGAAACAGTTAGTGAATGATCGAGGAAGCATTTAGAGATAGTGTACATACCGAGATAAATCATGGCTCCCATCATCGGCACAAGGATCATGTACATGTACTTGAAACTCTTGAAGATCTTTGGGATTTCCATGAAGAAGTTGGATCGCTCGACTTCCTTTGCCGTGGCGCCCCATTGCATGTCGATCTTGAACATGTGTGCGAGAAGAGCGAGATTGAGATGGAAGGGCAGGCCACCGAAGAAGACGGCGAACATTGGCATCCACTTGAAGTTTTCGCAAAGAGCTGCCCAGAGACCTTTTTCGGCGAGTCTGTACCTCAGGATGGCGAGCGAAACGTTTCCCATGGCGCTGAAAACGACGACAAGGCCGAGGAACACTTTCCATGACTCCATGTAGAACTTATCCAGATACCCATTGAACCAGCCTACCAGGAAGTAATTCATGATTGTGAAAGGGAAACCGGAGGCGAGGGCGTAATCTGAGAGTGTTAACTTGGGATGATATTGGGTCGGGGGACCAGGGCTTACAAGATGAGATGTATCCGATAATGGTGATCTTACTCGAAAGCTGCATATCCGAGAAAAGAAAGGTGCGGAAGAGGGGAGTGATCGGGCCTTTCCATAGCCAAGTGTGGATGGGGTTAAAGACCAATTCGTTGCAACCGTAAGCATATTCTGTACAAGAGCGTTAGCAGGAGAAAGGGCAGACCAAAGTGAGCTTGAGTTACTCACTTTCCCAACGAGCAAGCTCATCGTAGATCGTCAACGAGACACCTTCCTTGAACTCGTTATCGTGATAGGCAGCAAGGCGGACAATATTTCCGGCAATCTGTAATCGGAGAGCCATGTCGAAATCTTCAGAAACGTGTTGTTCGGACCAGTACGCGACATAGTCTTCGGCCTCCCCTGGCTGGTTTTTGCGACCGACAGACTGAACGGCCTCCCATCGAAGGAAACTGTTATGACCAACGAACGGGGCGGTTTCTCCTGAACCCACGGCGAAAGTGACTGCACTGTAGATGAGGTTGGTGAAGTACGTGATACCCTGACATGTTGTGTGAGTTTTGAAATTCAATAGCAAGAGAGGAATGAGCATACATTCTCGAAGTAGTCCCACGATACTTGCATCACACCTGTGGAGTGCTGGACGATGGCAACTTCTGGCGATAAGAACATTTCGGCTGCTCCGTAGAGAAGACAATCGACAGGCTGTATGGTCGTCAATACATGGATCATGCTGGGTTATAGGAGGAAGCACTCACGACTTGCGTATCAGAATCAACAATGAGAATGAATTCGCCAACACGGATGTTTCCCGCAGCTGTGGCTCTGGGGTCGGCAGCAAGAACTTCCGCCAGTGCTTCTTTGTAGAAGGTCTCTTCCTCATGCGCATCGATGCGATCAGATTTTTCGGAACTTAGTTTAGATTCGACTCGAGTGCGCAAGAGGCTCTCAACCTTTTGCGAGATGTTGAGCGCAAAGTTCATGTTTGAAGCCTTCTTGAACTTTCCGCGACGCAAATAGCCATTATCGTTGTGCTTTGGTCTGGCGACCCAACCTATGTTATTGTCGTGGTAAAAATTGATTCTCTCCTCGCGTTCCGCATCATTGAGGAAAGCAAAACCATCGTCGTTCATGAAAATTGAGGCAGAGCCTGGAAACTGGTTAGTATCATGGTTTGGGGATGGCAGAGGACAAATCATACCTCCGTGACTTTCGTAGTGCGAGATCGCGGCCTTCAGACTAGTGACGGTAGGAATAATAACGCCAGTCAACGATTCCTTGTAAACGGGCATTTGAATGGTGATATGAGGCGGCGAGAAACCCCCAGCGTAGCACTGAGATAAATCTGGCTTGATAGCGGAGAAGAACCTGGAGTTCGTCTTGAGAGATCCGATTGGTCCAGCAACTTGAAAAATGTTGGTGAACAGAACGATGGCGAAAAAGATACTGAACAACATGAAGATAGGCTCGGTCGCAACCAAGGCGAACCGGACGTAAAATCCATCAACGAGCGATTGCCCGAGCAAATTGCTGGTTCCGAAACCCAAAAGCAGCACAATGATCAATAAGCAGGCCAAACCAGCATAGACGGAGCTGGTGAAGACCAATGGACGTGCCAGGGATTCTTTTGCCATGCGGGCCTGCCCATCTTCGAGAACCTCTTCCACAATTTCAATTGCACCTTTTTCTTTTTCCATTGCGAGGTTGTAGAGTGATGCGTTAGCGGAAGTGCCAGGAGTATACGCAAAGGAAAACGGCGATACAGTTGTACCCCATACCTGCGAGGGAAAATGTCAGGGATGGGATCGTTTGATTCAGACCGCTGTAGTAACTCACAAGGCCCAACAGCTTATCTTCCAACCTCGCCGCATGATTCATGATGCGGTCCAAGTCATCGTGCCAGACCTAGAAAAGTTAGTGGCCTGAAGCACAAACAAAGCAATGTGGATGTCATACCAGCATGAGCTTCTCTTCTCGGATCAGAGCCGCATATTGCAATTTTTTCGTCGATGTGGAAATGGTGGCCAAGGAATCAATGATCTGCAACTGCGAACCATTCCCAAGGTAAATTTCAGTTTGCCCAGGGGTGAGTGTATTGAGGATAGCCGAGACAGTCTCCGTTGCCATAGTAAAGGCCACCTCAATGTTCATCGTCTTGACGGCGTCTAAAAGAATGGGATCGATGTTTTCAGGCTCGCAGATGTATTCACCTCGACCTTTACGTAAAAGAACACCTCGAGGTTTTCCTGATCGAGGATCTGGTAGCCAGTTTTGACTTGTGACTCGCCCATACAGGTACTTGATCATCTGCACTCTTGATTAGCCGAGCATCAACATATTGGTAGAACAGACGAGAAGAGAGCCTGGACAGGATAATCTAGATTTGAAAATTGACGGTCATTCTCTCTGAAGAAACACTTATGACTTACCACTTTGTATCTAGCCAAGTCGTCAACCAGGGTTATACGGTTTCCTCTGCTACCGGCTGCTGGAGTGGCCTGGCCACTAGAAACTACAGCACTCTCACGAATGGAGTCAGGACGAGAATTTCCTTCAGATGATGGAACAGAGTCCACAGTAGATGTGGCGGGGGATGTCGAATCCGGGGAGGCCGACCATGGTCTCATGTTGAGCTTCATGGCTGTCTATGGTGAATGATTTTGGATTGGTATGAGCTACCGAACGAGTGATTGTAGCCGATGGCTGAAGTGAATGAGCGAGTGACAGTCGAGCCAAATGATATCGCAGGCAAGGATTCGAGACCTTTAACACGGTGCAATGGCTGGGGCAGCTGGAGGTAAGCGGGTGGGTACTGGTGATCCAAAGATGAATATTAGAACATAAAGAATGAACGTGAGGTGTCTTTACCGTTTGCAGATATTGCTGGTATGTCTAGGTGCAGATATGCGACTGATCTAAAGTAACGGCCAAGCGCCGAGAGTGAATGAAAGTGTGTACCGCGCAGAAGCTGTGAACAACGAATTGATAAACGAATGATAGGCTGACCGGTGCTCGATATAGAACCAGAGAGCGTGAGGGGATATGGACTCAAAATAGTAACCACGTTCCAGTCTCATCCAGGCTTTGACCGTGGGAAGATCTGCAGGCTCGTTCAGAATTACAGAGATAATGAAACGCCAACATGTGTACTAAATCATCCCACGTACCTCATGAAAGATACACATCAGTAGGCTAGGCTGTCCGCTCTCAGCGATATTGCGCGATAATGGTCGTATGGCGTTTTATTGTGAGTAGCCTGGATTTTTTCCGGGCTGGTATAGATACAAAAATAGACAAGTGTAGACGAGAGGCGGTTTTACTCCTCAGACCTGTCCTCACGCTATCATCTGTGACGACCACTGCTTGGCACCTTACCAGATGGGGAAATTGAGCTGGAAGAGAATCTTGGATAGTTTCCTGCAAGAACTGGGCTGCCGACAAGCGATCCGGCCCGGGACATCGAAACAAGCTGGCATGTCCCTACTGGAAACAAAGATAGGGTGATTCTTCATCGACCCGTTCCTGTGTCTATCGTCGACGTGCAGTTACCGCTCATTAGAGAATATTGAAGTCGGCAATATAGGCCACTACTACTTCTGGATGTGTTCCCAAGTGGATCCCGTCCTTTGCAGCCCCAGCCAGCCTCAGGAGAACAGATATTTAGGCTGTCGAGATTGATAGCGAATGCCATGGCTTCCATATTTTGAGAATTGGAAATTGCAAAATCGGAAAAGGGAAGAGAGGCATCCGTACGACGCCACCAGGTGTTAGGTCGACCTGAGACTGCCACTGTTTGCGGCGCAATCTGACCACTCAGCACTTTCTGCCCTTCAGCCTTTTGGTGTTCCTGAGGAATCTCCTAATCAGGAATTGCCAAGAGCAGCGGACGTTACATTCCGCAGGAGAACTTGTTGGACTGTTTTCTAGCATTCAGCAGATATCCCATAGACACACAGGTTTGAAAAGGACTGCAAGAGCAGTAATACATCAGGTCCAAACAATCTCAACGAGAGATACAACCTCGCCATTTCTCCACCCAGGGACGCAACAATCAAACTTCCTTGAGAAAGACAGAGAAGTGAAAGTCGGGAAGTGAGACAAGGTACGGACCGAAAGAGAGTCTTCCAACCTCCCGTATCCGAGTCGCGTGTCGGAGGCCCAGCGACATGGGGCAGGGCCGACGGGGAAGCTGGGATGTACGTGACAGCACCGTGTAACAACCTAAGTCACGGCCGGGTTATTTTCGGAAAGATTGGAGTGTATGGTTGTTGTTCATGAGAGAGTCGAGGTGAAGTCAGCGTCGACGTCGTGAACTTTGACTCCCACTAGAACTAGTTTGGGGCCCGGCTGTCCAGTGGTAGAAGGTAGTTCTAAGGTACCATGTCCAGTAGTAACTTACCATGGACTCGGGCATGGAGCGCTGGATTCTCCCCCAAGCACACGGGCTGGCTGACAAGAAGGCGATAGGCCTGCACGTAATCAGAGGGGATTTGAAGCCAATTTCCATGTTTGCTTTTACGACTCTCAAGGTTGTGATTTGATTTCTTGGAGTCTTCTACGCCAAGCTGCTGGCCTGCCACATGTGCCGAGGTCCATTTGAGGCGAGATAAGGTGTGGCTTACGATTAGGGGCACCCCCAAATGTTAGAGGCCCCTCCATCTCAACGTCGACGGGCTAGGGGCCCCTCCATCTCAACGTCGGCGGGCTAGGGGCCTTTCTATCTCAACGTCGACGGCCCACCCAACGTCGATCCTCTAAGATAGGGTGTGTGGTAGTGTGTGTCACTGTGTACTCCAGAAAGAGCACGTATGTACTTCCAAGCGCTAGAGGCTCTTCCATCCCCAACGTTGTCTGACTTGTCTCGTAAGTGTCAAGCTAACCTCCTTTCATATTCTCTGCCACCAGCGCGCGGATGCCCGATTCTGCACCTTCATGCTTGAATCGCATCGTGATACGTCCATGACTGACTTCAAGCCACAGGATGAAAATGAAATCATCCCCCTTTCCATCGACGGCCCGAGAGGCTGCAGTGGCAACAAGTCTTATGGGCGTCGCCATAGCATACATGGACCTAATTTTGGACTTCGATGGAGATGGCGCTTTCTCGTCGCTACTGCATGCAAACGTCTAGATAATTTCCTGCGGTGAAACCTCGGAACCTTCAGCTCAGCCTTGCTCCTCAAACAACATTCGAGTAGTGATATTACTGCCTCGCAATACCTCTGTCTTCACAATTGTAATTGATTCTCGCAATGGCATCCGAACACCATCCAAAAATCACCCTCAGAGATCCCTTCTCCAACAGCGCGGCAGTCTCGCTGGCGCCCTCAGCAGGGGACCGTCGAGAGGACAATGGCATCTATCGTTCATCTCCACGTTCACCGACATCCTTCTCCCGTAATTCTGTCAGTGCGCCTTCGGGAAAGATTTTCAAAAGCTATCAATTGAGTGGAGAGTGAGTACAAGCCACACAGTTTCTCCATATCGCGATGGATAGCTCATATCCAACAGACGAGAGAAGCCATGGGTTGCAGACAAACGGATGAGAGCTTGGAAGAAAGGCAACTATGTGATCTGGACATTTGTTGTCATTGGCCTCGGACTCAGTGGTTACATCAATTATACGGCTCTCAACAAGGTCAAAAATCATCCTGTTAGTGCAGCTCGATGCTCATCACGATTTTCACTGATTTGTCTGGAAGTATTGTATGGTGCTCGACGAAAAGTTTGAATCTATCAACAAAGACATTTGGAACCACGAAATACAGGTACGCAACATCACATCACAGAGCCACGCAACATATGTTGTGATATGTCTCTACTCATTGAAGATCGAACCACTCTAACCGACATGTTTCAGGTTGGCGGATTTGGTGCTGGATCCTTTGGTGAGTTGAAAACGATCAAGCACCTGAGCCATCTAACAAGGTTTTGTAGACTGGACTACAAGCAGCGACAAGAACACCTACACTGACAAAGATGGACTCCACATCGTCCCCACTCTCACTACAGACTCTGGGATATCGAAAGAGCAGATACTCAATGGTTATTCCCTCAATCTGACGAAAGCTGGAGGTGATGGTAGCTGCACAGGCACCGCCAACGTTCAATGTTCAATTGCCTCCAACTCGTCTACGGGGACGATCATACCTCCAGTCCAATCCGCGCGGTTATCCACGAAAGGCAAGAAAAGCATCAGATATGGGCGGATTGAGGTCACTGCCAAGCTACCTGTCGGCGACTGGTTATGGCCAGCAATTTGGTAAACTTACTCCTCTCTAATTGTCTTGTGTTTCTTGACTGACGCACCTAGGATGATGCCGGAGGATGACACTTACGGAGCGTGGCCTGCTAGTGGCGAGGTAAACTCTACGGCCCCTTGAATATCTCTTGTAATCTCGCTGATCTATCAAACAGATCGATCTCATGGAAAGCCGAGGAAACAATAACAGCTATGGCCCAGGCGGCCTTGATACTTTTGCCAGCACATTACACTGGGGTTGGTACAAACTCCCGTCGACCATGGTCTTTGATGCTGACAGTCTATCTAGGCCCTGAAACTACCCAAGATGCTTACTGGAGAACCACTCGTGGTCGCGCTTTGCGCCGCACTGACTTCAGCAAGAAGTTTCATACTTTCGGTCTAGAGTGGAGTGAGAAATATCTTTTTACTTATATCGATAGCCGCTTGCAGCAGGTTCTTTATGTTGGCTTCGATGACAAGAACCCCATGTGGAACAAGGGCAAATTTGGGTCGTTGATCGTCAACTCCACACACTTCGACAACCCGTGGGCGAAAACAGCAAAGGGAAACACCCCCTTTGATCAAAAGTTTTATCTAATCCTTAATGTCGCTGTCGGATCACGAAATGGATGGTTCCTGGACAACGTTGGCTCCAAGCCTTGGGTCGATGCTTCGACATCCTCGGCGCAATTTTATAGAGGTTCGTTGTACACTGGTTCACAAAACATAGCACATTACTGATGATGACGACAGCGCAAGACTCGTGGTATCCCACCTGGGGCTCGGGGTCTGATAGAGGTATGACGGTGAAGTCAGTGAAGATGTGGCAAGAGGGCAAATGCTAGACTCTTTCGCTTCCTTGCATTGGATATGATATGGAGACTTTACGGCGTTGGTTGGGTTTCCTGAATCATTCTCTTGTTTTATCAATTTCTTCTCATTGTGTACAGCTTAAAAATTAATTAGATCGGACGGACTCTATACAAGAGAATGTATGGCGGACACATCGCGTCAGTTATTCAATTCAGATTTCACCTCGAGAGATAATTCGGATTGTGAAAGGGAACAGACGGCACCTCACTTCAGTGCATCGCACAACGACGATTCAGCTGCCTAGAGTCATCCACAAAGCCGAATGGCGAAAAAGGCAATGACATTTATATGCACCCCCTGAAACTGTGTATCTTGCGCCAGCGGAATACCTCAGCCTTGTCCTCGGCTCGCGAGAGCTGGGGCGCTCGAGCGCACGCCCACAAACATAGACGCTGGGCTTGTCCCGGGCCTTTTACGATAAACCACGGCCCGCTGCCGCCACTGTCTGGCATTGGTAATGGAGAAACAGCCACGAATTTTGATTGGCTACAAATGAGAGGGAATGTTTTCTGAATCTCTGGCCGGACGAGGGAAGGGGATTTGGTGGGGCAGTTGTGGCTCTCGCGTTCAGTCTTCACGCACTCATGCCTCAATTTACGCCGGGCAGGAATAATGCTGAAGCACTGGTACTGACAGTGGTAGTCTTGAGCACTCTCACTTTCCGGGGCTCTTGTGTCAGTGCTCATTTAACGTTTTGTGTCCGTGCGTGCCGTGGTACTAGAACTACTGTTACTGTGTACCACAGTATGTAAAGCTTCCCCCCCTATCGCTGCTTCGACCACTTTCACTGCCACCACCTACATCCACAATCAACACCGTCCACAATCAGCACCATCCACACGACTCGACCTCGACAGGGCAATGAACGCCACTGAAACAGGGATAACACGGGTGGTCTCCAAACATCTCCGAGTCATGGCTTTCGGTTACCAAGCCATGGCGATTCTTGGAATCTTGGTGTGGCTTTTCCTTGCCGTCAACATCAAGGTCTGTTCTCAAACACAACAGCCTTGTCATTGTCACCCATTCTCGTACTAAGCGCTGATGTGATTCTTCGTCAAGGCTCCTCGGACAATCAGCGAGGAAGAAGAACCATTCGCCTGGATTCGATTCCACATGAGCTGGATTCCGTCGAACGGTGCTGCTTTCCCCCATACGACGCGCACTGACTCTCAGGTCACCACCATGAGTTAAACGGCCGCGAGACTCATTTGACCATCAACATTATGTGTTTCTAATTTGAGAAGCTCCATCTTCAGCTTCACCCTATCCCTCCCGTGGGTCCCATTTCTAATACCCTTCTCATTCTTGCACCGCAGTTTCTGTCCTTTCTGCACTTTGTAGCTTCCATTAATGTTTGTTCCATTGCTTTGAACCGCACGCTCTTTAGCTAGCCTGTTGAAATGGCTTCCACACTCGTTACTATTTCTTTCTTCGTCTTGTCCTTTTTCAATCATGTAAGCCTTCCATACTGTCAACCCTAGTCTACCTCCATTTATTGCCTGCATTTTAACCATCATTCTCTAGTTATATAATTGTAATGCTCTCTTCATCGAAAAACGAGACGTCGGTATCTCGCCAGATCTACCTACCGGATGGAGTTCCCTAGGATGTCAAACTGATTCCGTGAACCTTCGAGTCCTGTCACTGGCAAACTATGACGATTCCGCTGCTATGACGGAACAGTCATGTATTACATTTTGTTCTTCTCATGGTTATAGATTAGCTGGTACTTTAGTTTTCCATCTCACTCTCACAGCGGCAAACTCTCACTAATGTGTCTCTTAGGTGTCGAATACTCAGCCGAATGCTACTGCGACACCAAACTCGACCCTTCTTCCGTCTCCGCTCCACTTACAGAGTGCTCATCGCCCTGTTCAGGTAACGCAACTCAAGCCTGCGGCGGCGGGAATCGTATAAACGTATTCCAGCTCACAGGAACTACTGCTTCCGCCGCACCAATCACGAATCCAGGACCCGGACGATGGACATCTCTCGGTTGCTACAATAATTCCGCTGCGGGACGAACCCTAGACACCATCGGAATCATACCTGGTGGGCCATCAGCTATGAGTGTTTCTCTATGCACTGCCTCATGTCAAGACGGGAATTACCAGTATTCGGGTGTCGAGTATAGTGGCGAATGCTGTATGTTCTTCCCCACGCCCAGAACGAGTATCTTTAGCAGGGACGACTAATGATATATATCAGATTGCGGTAACAGCATTCTCAACGGTGGGGCTCCAGCTTTGGATAGTAACGGAGGGTGTCGAATGACCTGTAATGGCAACCAAACCGAATTTTGCGGTGGGCCCAATCGAATGAATCTTTATCAAATCGATGTTCCACCTCCACCACCAAAGACCGGATGGGTGGCCCAAGGTTGTTACACAGACGCAGGCAATGGAGCTCGTACCCTTGCTATAAACGGGATCATTCCTGGGGGGCCATCAGCTATGTCGAACGAGGCTTGTTATTTGTCTTGTGGTGCTGATGGATATACTTACTCGGGCACGGAGTACAGTGGTGAATGCTGTGAGTCCTTAACTTCCTCTCTAATGACTTATCTGGGCAATGGAAGCTGATTTCGATAGATTGCGGAAATACTCTTGATAATGGGGGAGCACCTGCGCCCGATGGAAATGCGAAATGCAATATGCCCTGCAACGGCAATGCAACCGAGACATGCGGTGGTCCAAATAGGCTGACGCTTTATAAATACATCACCGCGCCTGTATCGTCCTCGTTGTCCCCATCGATATCGATATCTGCCACGTCGTCATCCAGTATCGCCGTGACTTCCTCATCCGCGACAGTGACTGGCACTTCCTCGTCAGCGTCAGTCACTGTTTTTAGCTCGGAGAGTCTATCAGCTTCTTCTTCCGCCAGTATCAGCAATCCCACGTCAGATACCTCATTTTCAGCAACATCTAGCAGTTCCTTGGACTCAGCGAGTACTACATCGTCCTCCTCGGCTATCCCGACTAATGCCAGCTCTTCATCGCATTCAGCCAATATCACTGTTTCTGCATCCGAAGCCTCCTTTTCAGCAACATCTAGTAGTTCCTCAGACTCGGCGAGTATTGCTTCGTCCTCCTCGGCTATTCCGACTGGTCCCAGCTCCTCGTCGGATTTCGTCAATATCACGAGTTTCGCCTCCGATAGCTCTTCGTCAGCCACCTCAAGCGCCTTCCCGAATTCTACCACTTCGTCAGATTTTGCTAGCATCACGAGTTCTGCGACCAATATCTCTTCTCCTGCCACTTTGAGTGCTTCCCTGAATTCCACCATATCCAGTTTCTCCTCGACTTCAACTGGTGCGTCAAACTCATCGACGGACTCAGCATCATTCATTAGTTCGTCAATCTGGTCAAACTCGAGTACAATCGCCTCTACCACCTCTTCCTCGGCCTCTTTATCCAGATCAAGCTCTTCGTCCTCCGCAATTGCCTCCGCCACCCCAACGTCAAAATACCAAGGCTGCTACCAAGATAATTACCAAGGCTACGGTCGAAGTCTTGCCTATGGCCAACCAGACAATTCAACGATGACAGTCGAGTCCTGCGTCGCCCTTTGCAAAGCAGCTGGATACAAAGTTTCAGGTCTTGAATACACGACTCAATGTTTCTGCGATAACATAATAAGGAATGGTGCGCCGCTTGCTCCCGATAGTGTACGTCAATACCCAAATTCTTCCCCGTTTCAACTTTGATGATGGATTTACTGATGCTATTGTAGGATTGTTCTATGCCGTGTGGTGGTAACGCCACAGAATTCTGTGGTGGACCGAATAGACTTAGTGTTTATTCCGAGAGCAATGTGACTGTCGTGGCTGTACCAAAGGCACAGAACGAGAGCCTTCCCGGAAGTTGGACATATCAAGGTTGTTTCACAGATAATGGAGCTGGAGGGAGAGCCTTCCCCTACCAAATCGTTGACAGCGTGAATAATTCTGCAACGTCCTGTCTCAGTCAGTGCAGTGCATATGGATTTCCCGCTGGAGGATTGGAGGTGAGTGTCCCAGTCTTTTGTGAACTTTTGAAGCCACGAAAATTAACGCACTTTAGTACGGCGAAGAATGTTACTGCGGTGATTGGGAGGATCTTGCCGCGCATAGTCAGACACAGGTTGCAGAGAGTGATTGCAACACGCCCTGCACAGGTAATGCTTCCACCATCTGCGGAGCCGGTAATCGCCTCTCCGTCTATCGATGGACTGGATCACCCTTGGAAGTATGGTCCTACCCAAGCGGCTCAGCAGCAGGCGAATACCAATTCCTCATCGGCGGTGTCATCATCCCCCTGATCACGCAAATGGGTATCAACGGCAAGGTAACCTTTGTCGAAAAATTCGGGACTGGTGCTGCAAATTCTACTGGTGCCTTTGAGTTCGATCCGGCGTTTTCCAATGACTTTGACAAGGCGTGGCGGAGAATGCATGTCAAGACTGATGTCTTTTGCTCTGCCAGTGTTACCCTGCCGGATAAAGGTGGGCGGATGCTCAATGTTGGTGGATGGAGTGGGGTTTCGACGTACGGTGTTCGCCTTTACACGCCTGATGGTAGCCCTGGAAATACGAGCATCAACGATTGGGAGGAAGACCCTGATATTTTGTCGCTCCAGAAAGGACGGTGGTATCCGGGTGTCATGGTGATGACCAATGGATCGATTCTGGTACATTATTTCCGTTGTCCCTGCAATTGTCGTTGCTAACTGTCTTCATAGGTTGTTGGTGGCGAGGATGGTAGTAATGGTGCTCCAGTGCCCTCTCTTGAGATTCTGCCGAGAACTGGACCTGTGATGGAACTTGACTACTTGCAACGCACCGATCCTTACAACTTGTACCCCTTCATGACCGTTCTGCCATCCGGAGGAATCGGTATCTTCTATTACAATGAAGCTCGTATTCTGGATGAGGTCACGCTTGAGACGAAGACGATCTTGCCCAACATCCCAGGCGCTGTGAATCGCCCACTTGGAGGTGAGCCTTAATCGTGCCCCCCATATTTGCAGATACTGACATCCTTCTCCTCTGCAGGTCGTACTTATCCACTCGAGGGGACCATGATGTTGCTACCTCAAGTGTATCCCTACACAGATCCTTTAGGGGTGATCGTTTGTGGAGGATCTACTCCTTTCGAAGGGGCCGCCATCGACAACTGCGCCTCCATTCAACCAGATGCTCCAAATCCCAAATGGACCATCGAGCGTATGGTGAGTTCAGCTCTTTCACCTCTTTGACAAGCTCTACTGACAAATTTTATCAGCCTTCCCCACGTGTACTGACATGCATGACCGCGCTCCCCGACGGCACCTACCTCATCCTCAATGGTGCCAAACTAGGATACGCTGGATTCGGACTCGCAAAAATGCCCAACCACAACGCCATCCTCTACGACCCCTCAAAACCAATCAACCAAAGAATGAGTGTCATGGCCAACACTACCATCGACAGGATGTACCACTCCGAAGCCATCCTAATGCAAGACGGAAGTATCCTCGTCTCCGGCTCAGACCCACAAGACCCAGACTTCGTTCAAGAATATCGCGTGGAACATTTCCTACCACCTTACCTTCTATCCGGCATAGCGCCTCCAACCTTCACCATAACAAACAAGGACTGGACTTACGGTCAAACCGTCTCGTTTACCCTTGGTAGTGGATCACCCTCGGGTGAAATCCGAGTGTCGCTGATGGGCATCGAGGCCTCAACGCATGGTAACAGTTATGGCCAACGAACCCTGTTTCCCCAGGTATCTTGCCGCGGTACTTCTTGCACCGTGACGGCGCCTCCTTCAAAGTACATTTGCCCACCGGGTTGGTATCATATGTTTGTTCTCGATGGGCCGACGCCGTCTCACAGCGTCTTTGTGCGGATTGGTGGGGATCCTGGGGAGCTTGGTAATTGGCCTGCTGTGGGTGGGTTTACCCTTCCGGGTGTTTGATGGCCTGGGACGTGGTGGTTGTAGGATATCTCTTTTTTTCTGGGGTCGGAATTAACTGAGTTTTTGGGAGAATTGGGGGAATAGACAGCATATATGTAATTTTATTAATGGAAATGACGGGGGTTTTGGTAGATGGCTTTAATGTAGTTGAAGGGACGGATTTAATCTCTGATTCTGGAGGTTTTCGTGTTGGCTTGTTCACGCCTTAATGCCTTGACGCCGGAATGCCAAGCATTGAGAGCCATTTGGTGTGACTTGCCGCCGCGAACGCACCACCGGTCAACTTCCGTCCGCAAGCATCCCGCATTCCGCAAACCCTTCAACAACCTACCAGTAACATTCAGCAGCGGAGCCTATCGAGATAAAGACAGCAGGCGGTTAATAAAACGGCGCTTCTACGCACACCTATCATCAGTATGGCCGTCGGCTCAGCATCTCCTAAGTTTTCACGTACCTAAGGGACGGCAATCGCGAGAACCGACCTCCCGGCTATCGAGTAGATTTTAAAGAAGGAAGAGGAGGCAAGCATGCGCCGGCTTCATCCACTGGAGTCAATGGGATAACATCGTTTGTGTCAGATTCCAAGACGAATTATCCTGACTAGGAAACGAGCTCGAGACGTCGAAAACGACACACCGATTACAGAGCCAACGAAGCTTAAGCGGACTAGCAATCTTGTTGTAGAGGGAACAGACTTGTCCCGTTCAGTCGAGCAGCAGAAGAAGCGCCTCCGAGAGGCTGAAATTACATTCCCCCCTTCTCGCTATACCCGAAGTCAAGACGGCTCAAGCAAGCGCACCCAATCTGCCCAACGACCACCACGGAAGCGTATCCAGACTCAATATCACCCTCAAACAGAACAAACGGAGAAAAACAAAGCTCAGGAGTTCCAAGCTGGTCTCTCTCACATCTCACAAGAACCCTTTCCGAAGCGATTAGAGGCACCGGTTGATAAGCCTGCTGGTGTACTTAAAGAAGCTCGTCTTACTTGGTGGAGCGAGAATAGAACCTGGCCGACTACAGAAGATGAGCTGATGAATCGCTTCCGATCCATTATCGAGGATGCGCGCGCGAAAAGGCGATCTCTGAGCCGTAAACGCTCAGGCGGATCTATGGCCTCGGGCTTATCCCCGAGCGGTAGCGTGTCGGAAGAGCAAAAGTGTGCCCCTTACAGACATCAACTGTTTGCGCGGCAACTGAAGGAATGTGGTAGCTTCTTGGATGATCACGAGTTTGGTATATCTCCACAAAGCGACAAACTCTGCCAACAGCTGCTAAATGGACATCAACCGACTCCTGAGAATACTCTCGTCTCCGACGACAATCTTTTCAAGAAAACCTGCAGACGACTCCGGGGCGAGAACGAGGCAAAGGTGGTTCTGCGCATCTCAGAGCTTATTGTACCATCAGCAGAAATACTGGCCGATCAAGGTGCTCAACACCTTTCAATCGTTAGAGAGAGTAGCAACGCGTGCTGGGCGCTCTCCGTTCCATTCATCCACCCCCCTGGCACTGGTTCCGGCTCTCGTTTCGGACCTCGACCGCAGCCAGACTCTACAAAGGCCTTTGATCGAGATGCTTTTAATAAGGACCGGTTGCGAAAGCTGCAACCATATCTTGGCGACCTCCTCACTGATTCCTCCTTCTTTGCAGCTACATTTCAGATGTATTTTCCATTTCTCACTTGTGAGGTCAAATGCGGAGATGGCGAACTGGATGTGGCCGATCGACAGAATGCCTACTCGCAATCCGTACTTTTACTAGGTCTCTACAAGCTTTTTCGGCTAGCTGGGTGAGAGCAAGAGTTACACCGCGAAATCAACGGATTCTCAGTATCACATGATGAGCAGCATGTGAGAATTTATGGCCACTACGTCTTTATCAACGGAAAAGAGGTACAGATTTATCGACACCTGATATCTAAGTTTATTTTCGAACCGTCTGGAGAAGGAGACCAAAGGTAGAAAGCTTACAAATTTGTCAAAAACGTGTACGATCTGTGGCTTCCCAAACACTTTGAAAGACTTTGCATCGTCATTGACATGTTGCCCGAGGTTTCGGACGCGGAGCAGGAATTGAGCTCCTTGCGCTCAGGACTATCACAACCATTCGAGGACCAGAGCCTAGCCGACGCAAACGAAGTACCAGATAGCCAAACAAGCGCTCAGCAAATTACCAGAGAAACAACAGTTAGGACAGGGTCCAGCAACAATTCCAAGGGCAGGAAGAAAACTTGACAAGTCCTGATAGCTAGACGCGTTGTCTTGATCAAGCTAGCAATTTGCTAAGACGATTCACTTCGTGCTCTGCAATGCTACAAGTACCCCGACAAGTTTAGATTATGTGCCCATATAGGATACTGGATGCAGAATTGAGTTTGTCATCTTGAGAATTTAAGCAAGATTTCCACTATAACATTACTATTAAGGATCTGAGGTACCGAATAATCTCAACGCAACGCTCCAAAACTCTTCATTATCTCAACCTCAACATCGATGTCGCATATTGGCCAGTGGTTTTCAAAACATCCAGGCTGCCCAAAATCAGTCGATCATGATCGCAACCTCGGAGACTTCAACTTAATTCCCTTATCCGCAGAATCTATTAAGTATGCGTATTTCTTTAACCTCAACCCACGACTCTTCTAACTCTCGGTGACTATAATCTCGAATCCCCCTACTTAGTACTATTCTTCAGAACCAAATCAAACACATCCCACTCCCCCTTCTTTGAAAATCAAAGCATGAGCTCCATCCACCACAAGCTCAATAACCATCTTCAACAAAGTCCTCAAGAAACGCGGGTCCACTTCGCCAATACCGCTATCTACACGGTATATGATCAAACGCATAGGCTTGCATTTACATCTCCCGAGCTAACTCCATCCATCAATCACAAAGCCGAGCGCACCGCCCAACCGCGAGAAATCAAACAGCGTGGCTACATTTCCATCCCAATCCAGCTCCATGCAGCAGACAGACACTTTGACGTTCATCCCACCTGCTAGGTTACGGAGCCAGTTTTCCGTGACTAAGGAACATGATTGAGCTGCTCATCGAGGCATCGTAGAAGCGAGTTTTGCATTCAGGGAGAATAGCGGTCTCGATGAGGAGATGTCCATCACCTGATGGACGATTTGCCAAAGCGCGTGCGTTGAGAGTAAGGCTGGTTCCGTCTTGTGCTGCGAGTAGAGATGGTCGCGGTGGCAGGGCTTCGTCGGTGTGGAATGTGTATGGCGGATCTGGCATCGATGGGTTGAGGAATGATGGCCGTATGGATTATCCAATGTGCAATTGGGAATATGTTGATGGAAGTGGGGTGGTATCTTTGCAATGCCTTTGATGTCAGTTACTCTAGGTGTGGCAAGGGCGTTGTGGTGGAAGCGGCTTCTAGATCGTCTTTGTTTATTGCAATATACCGATTTTCTATAGAGCGCATGGGGTGTTTCTCATCGTTCAAGTCGAGATCCATGACTACACCAGCATGATGGTTGCCTGTGACAGTCCAGATAATGGTTTATGTAGCCAGTGGCAGGCCGAATGGTCACATCACCTACAAGACATGTTTCGTTGTTGGGCGTCGCTGATATCGCGAGGTATAGTTCGGCAACTTTTTTCTAAATCAGGCTTGTTCAGCATCGTCGTATGCTCGAGACAGCAGAAAAAGTTTGGAGAGCCTGTATACCAGTTCCAAAATCTTATCTGCCAGCTCGTCGCCCGAGACGCAGATTTCACCACGTCGCAACACGCTCTTTAGACTCTTCAGACCCTCGGGCACGAACTCATCGACCAAGAAGCCCGCCAATTGGTCGACTTCGTGGGGCATCGTTGTCTTCAAGCCGATCGATAGAACACTGTTGTACTCTTCTTCAAGTCGCAGGATCCTGCACTTGTGGCGAAAAGCGGGAATGGCTGCGTAGCGTAACTCGTCATTTACGTCCGTCTCGGCGACTGTCACCTCTTCGTCTGCGTTGCTGTCTTGTTAGGCGCGGATGGAGGCGGGCGTTTGCGACTGAAGAGAAACTTGTGCTTCTTTGGCGAAGGGGGCGATTTGTTCAGCCAGCGATGTGGTGACGAGACGGTTTGTGGCGAGAAGTACCTGGTGGCAATGATGGTGTGGACGAGAAGTGTGGAGTGAATATGAGCGCGAGGAAGGTTTGTGAAAACGGCAGACCGGATAGAAATGTTTCTAGAGGCTTTTTGAGGAGTGCGCGTTTGTCTCCTTCACTTTCACTCCGGTCATAGATAAGTCTGGAGCGATGGGGAGGAAGTTCAGGTCTCTGCTGTAGAACCACTAAGCGATGGAATTCCACAGGATTCTTAATTCCCGATCTCTAGATCTCGTCGATATCATACCTACTATCTTCCTTTGTGTGCGGACTAGGTTACCGTTGCTTCTATGAACCAACCCTCCATGCCTCCATAGCTGTCGGGTTTGCGGGTAAACTCGTCATCGTCGTCGTTGTGGTAGTTGCCGTCGGTGCCCAGAGCCCAGGTCCGTTCGTCGTGTTAGACTTGACCGGCGACCTACTGCCTTCCATCCTTGGTGAGACGCTGTCCTCATTTGTATTTACCAGGAACTCTTCAACGATAGGATATTTAGAAGGCACTGTCGATGTGAGGTACAAGAATTGGGATCAGCGATTCGACAACTATGTGCCAGGCGACAAAAGCCCAACCTCAAGTAAATCACCACGCCTCATCCCAGCACCACAGGCTTCCTCGGCTATACCAACATGATCCCGACTGTTTTGTCTTTTGTTGATATGGTGGGCGGCAGTATGACTTTGGCACGCGCCTGGCGCTCTTTCTCTCTTCCTCTGCATGAAGTTCTCCGGCTGGGCTAATACGCGCCCGGCAGTCATGCTCGTTGTTTGGGAATAATTTCCTTACTTAGTTTAGTTTATAGTTTATAAGTTTGCGTTGGACAGTCGGTATGAGGTCGTAAGATACCAGTCTTCCTTAGGGGATATGGCACGGAATTCCTCGAAATTAGGTAGCTTCCTTCGCGGATGAGAGGCCTCTCCTCTCATCACAGTTATTATCAATGGATAGGATTCATGCATCACGCTTCAGACGCCTATTGACGCCATTCACGTATCATCTTTGGTAAGTTATCCTTTCTTCCCTTCCAGAATCGATGATAGACATTTGTAAACTCAAGGGCACAGCACCGCACCCAATTCCATCTCGCCTCTCTATTTTTCTGCATCTGTCATTTAATCCCGCACCCCTAAAATTATGATACTGCAACCATAAGAGACTGGGTAGAGAGCCTGGCAGGTTGAGTGAGGACTGAACCTTGCCTAATTCTCGCCCCGGCTTCAACATCTGCGCTGGGTACATGTGTCCTGGTGTTGGGATAATATAGTATACTGATTGGCAGCGTTTGCCCCATTGTAAATATGGATGTTACTATCAACTCCCATCGAGTCAGTAGCCTGTTTCAGCGACCTCCGAGAAACCCAGTCCCTGATATGTCATTCTCAAGTCGTGAAGGCTGCTAGTGATCAGGCTGCTTCGACGCGATCAGCAAAGACATGACAATCGTGACAAAAAGACAGCACTCATCTGTGAAGTTTTCCAACCTCATCATATTTTTAGCCGCCGTTGGTATCCAGAAGATACGAATCTCGATTCTAAATAGCTGAAGTTTGCTTCTCTCAATTGAGCCCAGTTACTTAAAATCAAGATCCATATAGAGCTCGTCCTGGTATATATCTCCATCCTAAAACTTCGCAAATGCCAACTCATAGGCCAATCCCAGCGTCAATCGAGCGTGCTGCAACATATGGTCAAAATTCAAAAACTCGATCTTGTCCTCCGTGGTGTGAATCTTGTTGTCCGAGTACTTGAAGTCACTTTCGATAACAAATGCACTTGGATAGCCAGCCTTCGAGGCTGAAGCGTGATCGGAACAAGCATAACCACACTTGGTCTCGACGTATGGAATATCGCAGTAAGCAGTGATGACCTCTTTGATGAACTTGGTAAGACCAGGGTCAACAAAGTCGGTGATGACGCCCACAGATTCGGGTTCGCCAGCATCCAAAGTCTTCTGCACGTATCCGGTCATATCCTGTTGCAACATGGCCTTGATGTCTCTTCCTTCCTTTTCATATGACGAGAAAATGGCCTGAGAACCTAACAATCCACCCTCTTCAGCCGAGTACCAATGGAACTCGATTGTGTTTGGTGCCTTTCCATTCACAATATCCTTGTCTTGCAGAAGAACTCTCAGAGCTTCAACAATCGTGACGGTACCACTTCCATCATCGTCGGCGCCGGGAGCGGCAAGCAGGCTAGGAAGGAACAGGTTGATGCTGTCTTGGTGCGCACCGATAACGATCGTCTTGTTCGATTTGCCGGGAATGGTGGCAATAATGCTTGACTGTCCCCAAGGGTGGGTAAAGGGTCGAACGGTTGCGCCGTTGTCGGTCGCGCCAGAGTGCTTGACAATCTCAGCGACCTGGCCCATCAACCATGCCGACGATTGAGCTCCGTATTGTGACTTGTAGTATCTCGTATGGAATGAAGTGAACTTTTCCAGGTTCTTGCGCATGTTCTTCTTGTCCAGATCCTTGAGCATGGGCTTGATCGTCTTGTTGTAGGCTACTGAGGATGGATACTTGACGGTTTTGACACCGGACTCAGCTCGGAGTAAACCAAGATCTGGAGTATCGGTGATGTCCATGAAGTTGATGCCTTCTCTTCGAATCTCCCACTTCTGGTCTTCTGTTACCCATCTGGTCTCGCCAGCAGCGGTTTCGATCAGGTACAGCTCGCTGGACAGTGGTTGTGATTGGAGAGGCTGCTGTTGGTTATTCACGACGGGACTGGCGATGGCCACGGACGCACCGAATGCGATAAGACCTGAAAGCTTCATGGTTGTATAGATAGATGAGATGATGTTGTTATGGATGTTGGTGTGTGGTTGCTGGTCGTCCAGGCATAGGCGGCGAGCTAATGGTGACGCATGCTAGAGGAGGCTGGCACGGCTGGGTCCGTTTCAAATGCACACTAGGAGGTACGATACCTCCTAGCCTGAACACCGTTACCGTTCCACCGTTTACCGTTACCGCTACTGGTACGGAGTAGATACTCTATTGCTGGGCGGTGGTCCAGGGATTTGGCGCCGTAGCACATTCGAACCTGGGGGGCTCCGCGATTGACTTTGGTGGATCAACAGGGGGTCCCATCGCAACTACGGTGTTCGGTTTCCAAACTACAACCACGACTACAACTCCTTCAACAACAACGACATTATCACCAGCTCCACGCTACTCCTATTCATCACAATCACCATCTTTCGAGACTCGCTGCATTTGGACTTCGCCCACAATTTGAGCGCCCGCCACATTCAGAACCCCTCGACAGGAAGAGGCCTGGTTTGCTTGCTATCGTTTTCCCAAGTATCGAGAGCCCGGGGTTCTTTGTCGAGAATTTGTTCCCAGCAGGCTCATCCGGGGCCATTGTGTGCAAATGATCACCACTTGCTGCTCTGACGTTTTTGGGACTATCCTAGCCGTACTGGTCTAGATCGAGGTGAGTCTGTAAGAGCTGGCTCATGTCTGAGTCTACTCGAATGAACACTAGTTGACAAAAAAGGATTGCGAAAGAGCCCGGATGAAAAGGCGGCCCCCAAATTTGGATCTCCCGGCTTCTACCAGTCTGAACCAGAACCACGGCAGCTCATGAGCTGCAACTTACTCACAACTTTTTCCTGGCAAGGTACGGCTTGACCTGCGCTTTCAATCTGCGGTGGTATGCCACCAGAGCCAGTCATATCCGATCTCATCCTCGTTTCTTATAATCTTCCCATCTCATTTTCTTGGCTCCTCACGCCCCTCTCATCTTCGTTTTTTCCACTTGGCTCCATCGTTCTGCACATTTCCAGACCACGACTGTTTCTTCCCACACTGAAGGTTTCTTTATTCTGGACACAACGAACAGCGTATATGCATCCTTGTCTGAGCTAGATATCAAATTCGACAAACTCTTGACAAAGTCGGCTACTGGACGACTGGCAGTCTGCCTTCGTTGATTTCAACTTCAAGATGGTGCCATGAACATCATCTTCGGTTTCTCTCTCGGAAATACTGGTTGGACAGCCGCGGCGACAGACGCCACAAAGATTGCCTTATAGAGATTTGGGTTTGCAGCGTGACCGTGCCCTGAAACGCACTCTCACGTTCTTGTCTATACCAAATCCAAGCTCTTTATCTTAAATTTCAAGTTATTCTCCTCAACTGGCCGAGTTTTGGTTGTTCTGCAGCCACCTCACCTTTCGAGGTCCAAGGATGCTATCCAGTTGTCGAGAAGGTACACGCGCTTTGGAAGAAACCCTCTATGACAATCAAGTTCGTGCCACGACTTCTAGCCCAGGCTGCTATCGAAGAGTGTACCCCAATGCTTCGTACCTGCCCCTTAGGAGAGAGCTCCAAATAGGTTGGGAAAGAGGAAAATTGTATCAACCTCCGGATAAACCACAGCCTCCTGGTGATGGATTGTGAGCTGCAGCGCGAGTATGTGGTTTCTATCTCCGCTGCCGGCGGCATACCAGTGCCGGTTGGACGTCTTGCTCGTGTATAAATCTCGCCGTCGTTGTTTGCTCAAGCACTCGTGCTTTGTCTGACTCGCGAAAGCGATAGCCGCTTTATGGTTGGCCTAGACAAACTTTCTGGGCAGTGGAGGGATGATTTGATGCCTTGTCTCGTGGATGGCAGGTATGGATATTACGATTGCGATCCCTGGACTGTATCTTGTAGGTGAAGGCAATGCTGATATGTGTATTTCAATCTGTATTAAGGGTTATTGTTCTGATGGAATAGGAGGGTGCGTTCCAGCGCAAGTTTGGATAGAAAAGCAGCATGAGAAGGGAGTCTGGGCGCCCGAGCATCGTTGGAACTGGTATTGATGATGAGATTCCCGCCGGACTGGTCATGAACTTGTCTGCTTTGCAGTCGTCAATAGAGAGAGTTGTTGGTGGTGTTGTGCCGCAGGCTTCCTCTCAAGCATCTCAGAGAAAGGCAGGCCGGAAATTCCCAGTCTGACGGAGAGATCGAAATTCTACCTAGAAATTCTGAAATATTCTACGGCCTCACTTCAAACACCACTTCTGGCAGCAACTAACTCCCGCTCACAAGACTGCTCGCGCCAGCCTATACCGAATACTCCCTATACAAACAAGCAAGACCATCTCAATGGCTCCGTCAATCTCCGCATCCGAAGCTGCAGCACTTGCCGACAAATGGAATGCAAAACGCGACGCGAACTTCGTAGACGTTCTTGGAGAGCTGAATGATAGCACCAGGGACAGACTAGAGAGTAACCATTTTCTCTCCGCTCTACATTCAAAGCCATCATATTAACAAATCTCGAAGCGTCTAGGAACAATATCCCTACGGTCCTCTACCGTGTCTTCGACAGTAAAAGCACCGGCGGATTTCCAATCGTGAACACAACCAATGGAATCATCCCACCGGCATACGCACACGAACACCTCCCTGACAAAAACTTCAAATTCACAATGGACAGTTTCAAGAAGTTGAAGGATAGGACGATTCAACATCTCCAGTGGTTTCTGGTTGAAGATGGCACTGAGTGGAGTTCCTGGTCTGCTTCGTTGTTGCTTGCGCTTCGATACGCATATCTCAAGCACGCCGTCAAAGGAGGAGACGCTTATATTGCCGTTATCAACACGAAAGTTCTGAGCTCTGGGAAACAAAGAATTTATCACGTCCCGGCACTGTTTAGCGCGTTGAAAGGGGAAGAGGTGGACGTATGCTCGTATGAGTATCTCGTTCTTGGAGTAGTTGCTGGGGCCGGTTTTTATACTGCCAGATTTCAGCAGTTGATTGATAACAAGCTATTCAGTGTCGATGGCTTGGGCTCGACCTTGTCTCTTGAATTCGAGAAGAAAAACGATAATTTTGCGACGAGGGCAAGAATAAGGATATTTGGTTATAAGGTACGAAGAGAGGGGGTTGACTTTTTCGTGGATGTAAGTTCTGTATACATTTCTTGATGACGAGGCATCAGACTAAGACACATGTACAGCACGAAGCGGAAAACAAAGGGCTTGTCACACCCTCCCAGGCCCTCAAAGCAAAGTCATTGGCTCTTGCCTGGTTCCGAGAGACTACAGGAAATGTTGACGATACTCTACTTGTCATGCTCACCGTTGCGTTTTTGGGTCTTCAGAGACGTTTCTGGAATGATGCTGAGAACCCTGGGAGTAAATATGATCAGAGTCTGATCTTGGAGGCTCTACGTTCACCGCCTGACTCCTACCAGATCCCCGACTGTCTCAAAGAAGATGCATCAGTCATGAGCGATATCGTTTGGGTGGATGGATACCCTGAGATTGAACAGACGATTCGGATGCTCCGGGCTTTGGCGAGCATTTAATGCGGGGGTAATGGGAATAGATAAAAACCAGCATAACAAACCAAGAGACCTGGTCATCTAGCAGATGCAGTTGCTCTTGCGGTTTGATATTCTTGATCGGCAATAAGACACGGGCTTTAGTTTAGCTTCGTCTTAGCGAGTATTAGTTCGGCCACTTACAATCTTCTTTCTCCTACCAACCCTCAACTCCCAAACACAAGCTCCAGCGTCGAAATTGGGCGTGATTGCTTCACTGCATCTAACTGGATGTTGTTGGAAGATATCCGTCTTTCCCGTCGCCAATTTTTCTCTCAACATTGTCGTGTTCGCTAAATCTAACGGCGCCGTGAGCTTAATTCATCGACTTGCCAAATTCAGCTGCACATCCGAGATAGTACTCCATGATACCTCCTCGATACAGTTGATGTCCGGACGATCTGGTGTCGTACGTCGCATGTAGGTTATCTCTGCTTTTTTCTCTCAACAACGCATCCAGGTCGGCGGTGGGTTGTTTGCATTCTGCAAAACTTTGACAGGCTGATATTCGGAAGAGGCCAAATGTCCACGATTCAAGGTACTGTCCCCGGATTGGAGGAGCAGCTCATAGAATCTCCTCCACGTAGTGATAATAGAGGGATACGTTTGGTATAAAGTCCCGTACCCGCCTCTTCCAACATCTAGGGCACCAGCACTCCAAACTCCCTCATTCAACTTCCATATCTCCCCCATTCCGACCTTCCATACTCAACCCCACCACGTTCACTTCCTATACACACACACACACAAATACCCCTTCCAACCACCCGTCCGTCGTCATCACCATGCACTTCTCCCTCCTCCCTTTCCTCCCCCTCCTCGCCTCCGCCTTCCCAACTCCCCAAACAACATGCGGCACAGATAAATACACAGCCACGCAACTCAGCGCCGCCAAAAACGCAGCCTGCAATTATGTCAGACAGGGTTCCACAGCCGGCGGATCCAAATACCCAGAGGCCTATCAGGATCGGGAGGGATTCACGTTCAACGGTGTTGACGGTCCGTATTTCGAGTTTCCGATTCTGAATGGGGGGAAGGTTTATTCTGGGGGTGAGTTTTTCTCTTTTTCTTTTTCTTTTTCTTTCTTGATTTTATTGGGTTTGGGAGGGGAGGTCAGGTGGGGGGAGTGATGTGATGTGATGTGATGTTGGCTGATATTTTGTGTTTGGCATAGGTTCGCCTGGTGCTGATCGGATTGTTATTAATGACCAGTGTGCTTTGGCGGGGGAGATAACGCATACCGGGTCTTCAGTCAGTAATGGGTTTGTTGGGTGTACCGGGACTTCGTGAGGTGGGCGAGGAGTTGAGGATGAGCAGTAGGAATTGGGGATTGGAATTTCGCAATTCGAGTTGAACGACAATGAGTTCTGTTTGTATGTGGTCCTGCATGGAGAAAGGATTTCGGTCGAAGAAAAACAGGTCTAGGAAGAATCTATTTTTCGTTGTTTGAGGTCCAGGCTACGACATATCGTTAGATTTTTTTCTCCAGTCTTTGCTACAAGATAGAATCATCACTCTCACCCCTATCGCCAGAACGCTCAAAACTAGTTACCTTCATAGCATGCGTATATCCCTCACCACTCTTCCCCAAAATACCCACGAGGACTCTCGTAAAAACCCACCCCTTTCCGTCTCTATCTAAACACGTTAAAGCATATCTAGATCTTCCAATATAGACAAAGATGATCACTAAACCTATACCCCCCTTAAAGCCGACTAGAGCCCTAGAATCCAGTACTACACAATCGCTATCAAGTTACGGTAAGATAGCGCGGTAGTCATATAGGCTTTTACGTACTAAAAAGATAACTAAACTACTGACTCTAGATTATTTGTGTAGTAAACGCTTGACATCGTAAGCTTTTATGCGTAGTACAGACGATTGTATAAAGCCTTAAACGAAAGAAGGGATAAAGATAATCTTTCGAAAAAGAAAGGGGTTTACGAATATAGAAGCTTACGGTCGGGACTTAGTTTAGGAGGCACTTATTAGCTATAAAGGGGGGGGGGGGGAAAGATTAACTATAACTACACCGGT